>JBBBDQ010000277.1:440000-892500 GCA_037127315.1 Ascarosepion bandense
GTGGTCACGGAAAGTGTGAATGATCTAAAAAAAAACAGTATTCGTTTTGTTTGAATTTATTTTCACTGCTTGCGAACACAGTTTACTCTATGCAACAGAATACAATTCCGAAATATGTTTCGATATTTAAATAACACAAATATTAGAAATAAGCTGTAAGAAGAAGAAAACAATTAATTATCCATTTCCACAATTTCCTTGTGGTTTAAATATTTTTTTATTATACACAAATTATGATAAATGTATCAAGAAGTATATATTGGGATTGCAATAATTCTTCTTGTTCTCACGTTTTGCAAGGGATCTTTATGTCTATTCTAAATGAAACGAAATCAAACCGCTTATTTTTCGTAGATATGCCTGTTCTATTCTAAATACCTAAGGAAAGAATTAGGAATTAAACATTAATTTTAGAATAGAATCTTCAGTTATTTATTTGAATAGTAAACTATTATATTTGTTCTCACATCTCCAAGTACATTTATTCTAAAATAAATTAAGTTAGCATATTTATTTTTTAAATATATAAAATTCCGTTTCTATCTAAAAATGACAAACATTCATAAAATATATATTCTCTCTATTACTTTAAGTGCCGTATCTATTCAGGATAAGGCAGATTGCATTTCTCCAAAACTTATTTTCCTATGTGACTGTTTGGGTTTATCCATTTGCCAAGCCTCTAACCACATTTTCCTCCACTCATTTACACAAGTTCACCAGGTAGGTGGCTCGCTTATTTCCACAATATATCTCGATAGGCCTTGTGATGGTTGAGTTTATTAAACTCCTTTTATTTCCTTTAAGACTATCTCATTGTTTATTGTCCCCGTTAAAAAGAATTCTCATTACACTTCAGTAGAACCATATTTCTGTTGTTTTCAGTTTTCTCATCATAGGATAGATACTTGAGCATTGACTGCTTTACAAAAATCAGATAGAATTTAGAAATATTTAACTTTCAACGAGTATCAGAAGTTGTATACTTGGATTGAGTGTACATTTTTCGTGTTTTTACATTTCTCAAGCGATCTTAATTTTTATTCTAGAAGAAATGAAATTAAACCGATTACTTATGTCAGATGCTGTAGCAGATAGGAAATTAAGAATTAAAAGCAATTTTCTTTCTTACTTTAAAAAAAAGAATTGACCTCTTGCTTACAAAAAATCGAAACTGGATTTCGCGAGCAATGTTAAATTGATATTCTGACGAATGGGAGCAATTTGCAAGCTTTTAAAGAGTTGGCGATCCAGTGCAGTAAAACAACATGATTATAAAAGGCAAAAGGAAGGCCACCCAGACAGTCAAGTGATGGAAGCAGCAGAAACGACAAGCTAAAATATAACGGGAGAAGCTTCAAGTGACCCGGACATTCGTCATCTTTCCTTTCATTCTCGTGTGTTGATTAATCTTACTTCTTCTTCTCCATTCAAAGACATTCCTATTAAACAAATGTTCATAGCTACATACGCACTCTTTCCAACAAATTACTACGACGAACATTTCTACAGAACATTTCTACAAGTCTTTATACCTTTAACTCATTAGTTGTTTCTCATCGGACATTTTTCTTCTCACAAACATGTTATTGTATCCAGTTATATCAACCCAATACCATTTGTTTCAACAACCTGATGATATCTATAAATACGTCTATGTTTGGAAGTGACCTTGTACTAGTCATGGCTGACGCACCCTATATTTTCACTGGTGACTCCCAACTTCAAAAGAACACGCACCCCACTTCTTTACTAGCGACCTCCGACGACTGAAAAGGAACGCGCTTTGGAAGAATCACTTCTTCACGAGTGAACCCCGACGTACAAGGAACACGCAACCTACTTCTACATTGGTGATCTCCGACACTGAAAAAGAACACCAATTGGAAGAATCACTTCTTCGATATAAGGATTTAACATTCTGTTTAAAATATTTAAGAAATATCTAAGAAAAGAATAAGAAACGGAACATCAATTTCAATCAAGAATCATTCGATTAGCGCTATATTTTCCTTGTTCCTACGATGACTCCGAAGAACTTAAGTCACTAGTACCCCAATCACAGGTGTTTACCCGTACAACCAGACTGGAAACAAGGACCCACCCATTTACAGTTAGATCAACCAAATTCAGGCGACAATTCCAAACTTCCACTTCTTCTCTCGCACTTCCCGCCTGTGGAACTCCGTTCCAAATATTGCTTTCCTGATGGCTAAAACCTCCCGGAATTTAAATGCAATATCAATACCCATCCCTTATCCACTTGACCAGTTTTTTCGACATCACTCTGTATATCTTTTACTTTCTCTCTGACTTCGCAATTTTCTTCACGCCTGTGTAATCATCCTTTATTTGCTCTTTCTTTGACACGCCCTGTAACTGCTCCGTCATTCTCTTCACTCTCCTCCTGTCTAAAATTTTACTCTTATATAGTCCCCAGCGCATCAGTGGCAGTACCGCCTTGCTTGGGGTGAAACGATTAAATTAAAAATGACAAATGGATTAGTTATAAGAAATTTAGGATAAGAGATAAGGCAAATAAACATAAAATTTGTTATGCTATTGATTGTTTCATCTCACACTGCAAAGTGTTACTAAACCAAAATCATATCCTGAAAACTGGAGACATGTTCTTAAATAGATAGACACTTTCCTACGAATATAATTCGTGGCGACAAACTACTTAAACGATATCTAGAATGTCTGCTTTGAAGACAGTGGTCTATTCTTCTTCGAAATTCGTGGACTGGCGGTACAGATTCCCAAAGATCTTGCCATATTATAGAAACAGGCCTTTCAGTCGTAATAATTACTAAAATTAATAGTACAGGTAATTCAAAAAGAAAACAATGATGTCATCAAGATGTCGAGTTTTCACACTACTTAAGGTAAAATGTTATAAAGGATTCCCCCATCAATAATGGAAAAAAACAATAATACCTGCCAGAATTGAGAAACCTATTTTAATGATTAAGTCTTTAAGAGAGATTTTGTAAAATTCATTTGACAACAGTTCTTTCCTTTCCGTTAAGGTATGCCGAGTTTTTCTTTGTTAGGAAAAAGCTGTTATTAACTTAACCATTAACGTCTATTCTGATGTAAACAAATGTGTATTACTTATTTTTAGAACAGCTATATGTCTCCTCTACTATTCTTGCCTCAAAATGAAATAAAAAAAACAACTACGGACCAATCATTAATTAAACTAATAAATGCTTTGTAATAATTATTTATCTTCTTTACGTTGTTCAGACTATTTTCCTCATCGTTGTTGGCATATTCCCGAATTTTCGGCCTTTGTGCGCTCCGGCTTTCTTCAGATGAATAGAATTTTGAACTGAACCTTTTATTTCAATCATTTGGGTATAATGTCATCATTCCATGAGTCAAGCTACTTCTGGATGTCTTAGTTATCGCCATTTAATTCAAATACCTATGTCTTTTTTTCTTTTTGTTTTAGTGGTGAATAAAACAAATTAAAAAGTTGAGATAAATAGAGATAATTAAGTCATGCGGAAGTGGCATGATTCATGGAACGAGAACAATTTAACCCAGTAGTCGAAATAAAAACTTCAGTTCAAAATTTCAATCAGTTAAAGAAGGTCGGGGGGTACAACGTCCTAAACGTCATGAACATGGCAGCAAAGATAAGGACAATAGTTCGAACAATGTAAATAATGTAAGTTTTCACAATACCTAATCTCAGAAATACAGACAAATATTGCTCTGTAGGAATGAAGCACATAAATCCATAAAACTACCCAGTGACCTTGTGAGTGATTATGTCAAAATGAAATTGTTGCTCTTGATAACCAACGCTTGCCTGACATATTGACTAATCGATTTATTTTTTGTGGATTTATCAACATTTTGGAGATTATTTAAAGTTGAAACACATTTTGGGTTGTAAGAATTGTTTGGATGTAATAACGGTTTTATTAAACAAGTCATATTATTTAACTCATTGTTGGGAGGATAGGGGTTGGATTCTTAGCTTTCCCAAGGAAGGGAGCACGTAAGTGAATATAACGAAGCCGACTGGAATTTGAACTCGGCTATACGATTTCTTATTGTAAGATTTTATCCATTACACCACCTGCACATCAAAGATTACAGAACCTGGTTTTCCCGAGCGATCATCCATTTAAGTACTGACAAGGTCCAATGCTGCGTCTCCTGACACGTCATATTACAAATACTGAACGGTAGTATTCGTTGTAATACAATGCTTAGTGCAATTACCTTATTAGTTTTCTTTCACAGTAAATCTATATTAGCTTGCGAGTTATATATTCCTTATTTAATTGATTCTTATCTTTAGCGGTATATTTTTCTCAACAAAGAGCTTAGCATGTCAGATATCTCCATTTTACTAGGAAATCGCTGATAATTGATTTAGAATAACAAATCAGAACAGATTTTTTCTTTTAATAAATTACTTAAGTTGGACGCGATTTAAGAAAGAAAGATATAACTAAAAGGTGCTTCTTCTTCTTCTTCTGCTTGTGCCGTGTACGTTCAAGACGTTGGCGATCATGGGCTTCACTTAGCCCTGTCTCTTTTCGCTATCAATATTTTTTTCTCTTGTTATCTCTCTCAAATCTGCCATCCATTTACTTGTGCCTATCAAATATGTCTCGCTAGATCTCTTCAAAAAAGAACTTTTTCATCAAAATTATGCAAACTGATATTATACCCGTTTTTCGGAAAACGCTCCCAAATTCGGGATATTATGTCCTTGTTTTCATTTAGGCTTCCTAGTGGTTGATGCATTTGGTCTAGTTAGTGTTGTAACCCTTGCCATACTCCATAATGAGCTTTTATTTGGCACCACTTTAAATACTATAGCATCAACTTCTTGGAAGCTACAATGAAAATAAGGACATAATATCCCGAATTTTGGAGCGTTTTTGAAAAACATCAGCGATAAAAATACATAGCTTATGAGGCAGGCATAGATGAAAGTAACTGGCATATTTAGTTAATTTCGACCTTGGTGAATGGGAATAATACCAGTTTGTACAAGTTAGATAAGCAAGGTCTTTTTTGAAGATGTCTAATGTCTGCTTTCCCCTGTCTGTCTTTCCATCGATCTGTTCTGTGCATATTAGATTCCCTAGGCCCTCTTTCCTTATTACATGTCCTAAGAACTTTGGCTGTCTCTTCATGATGATAAGTATGAGTTTTCCTTAGAGATTTAACGCGATTCTTATAAGCATAAATGAAGAATCTTTTAAAATTTTCCAAAAACAGTTACACACGATCGATCGTTAAAGATGCTTTAAAAATGGTCGGTTTCCTTTACTGCTCCAGTACCCGACATCCCGTACTCTTAACCGTAACAAAAACCGAAAGTGAAGTACCGTTGTCATATATGGCCAGTAGTGGCTCAGTCTTAAAATTCCAGTCTCAACAAACCAAAAGAGACTCCCTTGTTGTTGGTGATGAAATATATTCCACCCTTTCAAGCGCTTTCTTGCAGAAAGAGACATCGCAGACCTCTCACTGTTCTATCGATATTTCCATGGAAACTTCTTCTTCTTCTATGTAAATTGTCCATTTAGGACGTAGGTGATCATGGCTTTTCACGTCTTAGAAAGCTTTCTCCTGTTACAACACGCAACGCCCGCTCTGCCATCCACCTGCTCAGGCCAGTCAAGTACGTTACTCGCTGTTTTCCCCTGTCTCTCCTTCCATCTATATGGCCTGTTAGTTCTCTAAGCTCTTCTTCCTCATTGCATGTCCCAGGAACTTTAGATGTCTCTTCCTGATGGTTAGTATTTTTTTCTTTCGTTTCCATCATCTATGATATACACAGAATCCTTCTAAAGAACCACATTTCAGTTGATTCAAGTTTTTCCTTCATCTTTGATGATATTTTTCAGCATTCACTGCCATATTGAAGAACAAACATCACATAACAATCTAGTACTCTCTTCTTTGTTTCTAGCAAAAATTTTCCTTAATATTCTACTCAACTTCTGAAACGCATCCTTCGCCTTCGGATCTCTGTATCGCTCGTTGCGTCTTCTGTTAGAACACTTCCTAGGTATTTAAATTTTTGTCCCTGCTTGATTTTAATATCCTCCTCCTGTATTTGGTATTTTTGGCTGCTGTTTTTGCTGATGATCATACATTCAGTTTCTTCAGCTACGTTTACTTAGACAAAATACATTTTTTAGTTCCAACAGCTCTAACATTCATGGCTAACTGCCGCTATACTACACACATTGTAGCGAGTCACTTTCACTCGCTTTGCATTCCATTGATCAATTGCAAGTTCTACTCGAGCAGCTTTTTTGCAGGAAGCGCTGTTGTTTGAAACCGACTTTATTACAATCTTAAATTGTTCTAGTCTCGTGTTAACCGTTATCTTCCACACATAAAAGCAGAAGCGGTGCCTATAACTCTGTAACACTATACCACAGTGGTTCTCAGTTATTGTACAGGGTGAACATCACTGTAAAAAGAAATATATTTGCTGCATTATATTATTAACCGTCTAATCTATTTGTTGTAGAATATCTATCACATTTTGTACCGAATGTTAAGATGAAACATATCCTTATACGCATTGTTTTCTATCTATCACACACAATATGGTTGTCATATTCCCAATCCTTTGGTCATTCAACCTTTCTTATTTCTACGTGAGATGTCTTTTCAAGATGTGAAAGCTATTATATTAATACACAATTTTATGTGGGAGAAAGTCACCTGCATAAAGATAGACAATGAATTCAGTAAATAGACAAAAAAAGGTTTTTCCTATTACTTGTCCGTAAAATCAGGGGCGATCATGTCTCACCAAATCTTTGTATTCATTGTGGCCCATATCAGCTTTTCACTTGCTAAACTCTCGGCCCCTAGACTCATTAAGTAGGTTGCTGCAGCCTTTCCACATATCTCCCTTGCACTTATTATACCATGTGTGGTTTAAGTTAATCAATATCTTTTTCTTTATTATGTGTTCAAAATATTCCACGAGTTTTCCTCTTTTTTTTTTTTTTAGTTCTGCGTGCGGTTGTTCATTCTGTTACCATTTTCGTTATTTGGTAACTTTATTAAAATTGTAAATTTAGCCTTTCTTACACCAGCGATTGTTCTTCTTTCCTTCTTTACGGCCTTCTTTTTTCAGTCAATGCATACTAACCATTGATCATCGCGTCACTTGATCGTTCTTTCCATTATACACACAAGTTTTCAGTTGGAGTAGATAGACTAAACTATCGCCCGGTTCACACTCAACCCACGTCTATTTAACAGGTGAAGAGGCTCATCCCTTGTTTCCTGTTTAGGATGCGGTTTCCGGCTTTCTCTTTTCCAATCTTTTTACTCATACGTAGCACCCTGCGCATCAGTGGCGTTATCACCTTGCTTGTGGTGATATGAAAAAAAAAAAATTCCATCAGGAAAATATATACTAGCAAGTTTAATGATCCAAAATTCAAATAATCGTGTCAAAGAAATTTTGTCCAATATTTTTCAGGAGTGACTAAAAATATCCATGCAGTCTCAAGAGAGTATTAAAGAACTATTTTAAATTCTACGACAAGAAATTCAAAGATAGTGAAAAGTATATGATAGAGAAGAAGGAAAAGTTGTTGTTGTTGTTGTTTTTGATGATGATGATGATGATGATGATGCACACTATTGTTACACTCTTTTTAATGTTAAAGCACAAAATAATTAAAAATATTTTCGCTCAGTCTACTTTTATTTCTTCCAAAGTCACTTTTTCCTTCGCGGTTTAGGCGAGTATGTCTTCTTGATAGGGCTGATTCGGGTTTCCTAAAGTTCTTGGGTTTACGGTGATGTCAAGTGGCGCAACAATATGTATGTTGTATACCACAGAATAGAAATAAGCAATTTGCTTTGGCTACAGTTGTAACAAAATTCATCATTGAATAGGGGACCATGTCCGAAATCAGTGCTGGAATAAGATGTACAAAACTGTTAATGACATCTGGCCTAGTACCCCTGCTATTCACCTCAGAGTTCTTGACAAAATCCAACGGAGAATCTGCAATGTGATCCACTCGACCTGATAGCTCAGCTCCAATCATTTTCTCACTGATGCCATGTGGCTTCTTTATGTCTCTTCTTCTTCATCAAAAGCAATAACACTACCACTCACTAAATAAATCTAATAATATCGAACTATACCTGTGCATTAAATTTTGTGTTAGAGGAGGATAATCATAAGATAGAACCCACTCTACGACAATCCAAATAAAAAAATCCTCACTAATAAAAACTTGCACTATTGATCAATACCTGCGTATTAAATTGTGCGTTAGAATAAGATAGTCATTAAGATGAACCCCACTCTACGTCTCTCAAATGAAATAAATTGCCCCTCACCGATTAAAAACTTATCGACAATCCAGCCGCCAGTGTATAGAATACTGCAGCCATATCTAGTGGGGTGCACCGGCTATTCACCTAGGGGTTCTTGACAAAATCCAACGGAGAATCTGTAATGTGATTGATACCGACTTGGCAGCTCGGCTGCAGTCGCTTTCTCACCGGTGTTTTGTGGCTTCCCTGTGCCTCTTCTACAAATATTTTATGGTTTCTGCTCTAATGAAATTAGCTCCCTGGTGCCTCCTATGTATGAATTTACAAGAGCAACTATACTAGCAACTAGGTCCCAGCCTTTTAAAGTGAAACTGACAAAATGTAACCAATATCTTGTCTAACAGCTTCATTTCACGCACTTCCAGGTTGTGGAATTCCCTTCCGTATACATGCTTCCCTGACAGTAACAATCTCCAGGAATTTAAATGTAAGGTCAATGGTCATCTCTTATCTAACTAATTCGCATCCTTTTTCTTAAACCCTTTCCTCCAACCATTACACCACCATCACACCGGTTTTCTCATCCTTCTATTACTCTACTCGGGACACCCCCTATAACCTAACCCTCTTTCTCATCACTTTCCACCTATGTAACCCCCTGCAGAAAAGTGGCAGTAAAACTGCCTTGCTTGGGGTGAAATGATTAAAAAAAACTCTTTCAAGAGTTTTAATGGATATCAAAGCTGCTGAACAAACTGTATCTATTATGTACAATATAACTATATTCTTCCTCCTTGGATGGTGTTTTGAAAAATAGAGCAGTAACTGTTGAATCAAGGCTAGCCAGTGGCCTTTCCAATAATTCGTCTTTCATGAGTTTTTCTGTGTGTTCGCTTCGACCACGGGAACACTTTGTGACTTGACGGCTGTTCATGCAATCTGGATCAAATCTCTGAGACACCCTCGCTGACTCTCTTTGTGAATGGGTCTTGTTTATATAGATAACCTACTAAAGTTTGACATTGACGTATCTATTGTTTTCACTTAATATCGATTTAAAATAAAAAAAAGAACTTTTCAAAGCCAGATGGCTTTCTTTGTTTAACGAATTTCGGTCACTGCTTGTAAGGATAATAGTGTTTGAAGCGGATATTATTAATGCAAACAAACGGAGAATTTAGGATTATCGGTATAAACCACATTGTTCCTTTGTTTAATGATTTAGGTCACTCTTTTTCTGTAAGGATATAAATGTTTTAGGTCAATAGTATTAATGTAAACAATCCTCGAAATGAGGTCTCCGATGAGAAAATTCAGACAAGAGATTAATCATGTTTTCTCTTATCGGAGGAAGGGAATAGTTTGCGGGGAAATTTTGTTTTGCAAAACTTTACTAAATCTTGGTCATGCATCGAATGTGCTGCATATGCTACATATATATTAATTATGTATGACGTTTTCTTATTTTCAGAAGATTTACTGAACATCAAAGAAATTTCTAATTCCGAAATAGGCTCAGTTTTCACAGGATGAAATGTTTTTAAAAATTAGTTGAAAACATTACCATTGTAATTACACCAAATTAAAATTCGACATTAATATAAAATAGATGTTCTATGAAACTAGTTTCATATGTTATTTATCGGATGATTCTACTGTTGTATTACGCTATATTAAAAAGAAAAATTTATTGTGCAGCATCTTGAACGAATTACGTATTTATTGAATATATATATATATATATATATATATATATCTTTGCGCAACAATCCCTCTTTCATACATGTTTCATTAAAAATGACAGATAATGTATTATCAATAATTTTTATGTAATTTTTCATGTGTTCGTATATTTTTTTTCCTTTTCGGAACATAAAATATATAAAAATTGTCCAAATGTTTTGAAATTTCGAGCGCTTTCGGCTATACGTTTAGCCATTATCAAAAATTAATTTTATTTAAAGGTTATGGGTCTTATCTATGTAATCTTCCAAACATATAAGCACATTGCTACCATATTCATAATTGATGTTATAAAGTACAAGATTTCCTTTTTTTGTTAATAATGTCTCCATTCTTTTTAATCTTTCGCATATATATATATATATATATATATATATATATATATATATATATGGTAAATATCCGTTGTAAGTCTCGACGCTTTTCCCCTTCAAATTTATCCAAAATAGCATTATCTCTGTGCAAATATATATGCTGAACTCAAATCAACTGTTAGTTATTGAAGAAACTTACCTTTTTTTATCAAAATGTCCAGAAAAAAACGAACTATATCTTGCACTTTTTCTCTCCCGTAATAATCACGAAGTCATGTAATTAACTTCGGAATGATGTACTGCGCATGTGAACGAATTTTGGCAGATTCTTCTTCATTTACTGATACTTCCGGCTATGTACTTCCGGTAATTAAAGTAATGCGCTATTGTATTTCTACGCTTATTACTCTCAAAACAGGATCATGCCTCATCCTGCATATTCTCTTGACATCGTTCCTTCCGATTATCACTTATTTCGAGGAATACAAAACCATTTAGATGGCCTTAGGTTAACATCATGAGTTTGAACATGAGATAGATTCATAATCCACATCAAAACCTAACGAATTTTGCAAGCGAGGCAGTTATAAGCTCGTTGACAGATGGAAATAAGTTATAGAGATCAAAAGTCGTTATTGTTATGAGTAAAGTTTTTCAAGAGTACACAGATGAAATTTTATTTCTCTTCTATTTCGTTCTTTTCATTTTTTCTTCGTTGGCGTACAGTACTTTATTTTTCTCATCTCTGGACCAGTTTTCCCTCATATTATTTACACAATAGAAACTTTGTCATTATTGTTCCTATGTAAGTGAAATGGATAGAATGTGTTACAAAGAATAAAAAGTTCATGAAATTGACGAACTTTTCGTCAAATTCATTGATTAGTTATTTCGTGAATTGAGACAACCATTTTGTCTTTTTATCACATAAATACATGTCTAAATGTAGATATGAAAATTAACACAAGCATCTATCTATCTATCTATCTATATATATATATATATATATATATATATATAGATATATATATATATATATAAAGAGAGATAGGTACATAGAATCAGGAATGCATGCTTAGCTAAACGAGAAAAAATGATATTTATCGAGTCATTAGATAGTAAGGTAGACAAATAAACGCACGTACACACACGCGCGCACACATGTACATTCAAACGTACACACACACACACACACACATATATATATATAGAGAGAGAGAGAGAAATAGATAGATAGATAGATAGATAGATAGATAGATAGATAGATCCGAATTATATGAACAGAAAGCTTTCAACAGTTGTATGAGAACTGATTGAAATAGATAGATAGATAGATAGATAGATAGATAGATAGATAGATAGATAGATAGATAGATAGATAGACTAATTTAACTCCAACCCCGAGAGGCCTATTCTCCCTGTATTCATAATAATTGGAAGAGTTCATTATACTTAAAAAAGGGTAGGTCCCATAACAAATAGATAGATAGATAGATAGATAGATAGATAGATAGATAGATAGATAGATAGATAACATATATTGCTAGTGAGTTACACACCAAAAAAGAATGACGGAATTAAAACGTTGGAAAATTCATAGAATTTAGAAAATGAACATAGATATGAACATAGAGAGATACAAGTATGAATATATATATATATATATAGGGAGAGAGAGAGAGAGAGAGATAGACAGAGAGAGAGACATAGAGAGAGAGTAAAGGAGAGATATTAATATCACCTAAAATAAATAGATAGATAGAAATTATATAATTGAAGGTATAAAAAAAGAATGAGGACGCACTAAAGAAATAATGAAGAATAGAAAACATATGGAAAACAGAAAGAAAGAAAGAAAGAAAGAAAGATAATTTTAAAGAAGTAAGAAAAGAGATAAAAATAGAATGTTAGGACCAATGAAAAAAATATGAAAATGAAGATGCTGTCAGAAATTGAAAAAGACACTGACAGAAAGCATACAGACATATATATATATATATATATATATATATATATATATATATATATATATATATAGTACAAATTATAAGTTGTTTTTTGTCACAAGAAAAAAACAATCTCGTATCTTTCGCTGAAGCATTGGAAATTCAGTTAAATCCTTTTCTGCCCGCGGGAATTTCTTTCGAATGCATATTTCACCTGAATGATCTCTGCAAATTCGTTTTACACAGCGTCAAAAAGCCTGAAAGGGTCTGCACAGCTCCGGGCTAAATTCGATATAAAATAATAATGATTGACAACGTACAACAATTTTTTCGACTTATATGAAATCAGCTTTCGTATAAAAAGACATATCCTTATAATTCGCTCTTTCCTTTTTATTCTCTCTCTCTCTCTCTCTCTCTCTCTCTCTCTCTCTCTCTCTCTCTCTCTGCTATTCTATCTTCTCCATTTTTACTTTTAACAAAAAATAAATAAACAAGACAAAACGCATAAACATCCATTCAAATTGTTGCGTGCAGAAGCAGGCTATTCTATTTTCGAGTAAAAGAAAGGCAATGATAAGAAAGCTGTAGGTTTACAGGCAGATTTAAAAAAGATGAAACAAGATTTAAGGGCAGATGTAAATAGTGAGTTTAACATGTATCTAGAGAAGACAGCAAACTCAATATTCATGAATTAAAAAATATCGTAAAAATAACAAGAACATAAAAAAATGGAAAAACCATCATATATGTCAAATTTTCTTCGTTATGATTTTCATATATTCTAAAAAAGTTATATTAAACAAAATTATCGGATAAATTGACAGTTATATATAAAATGTTTACTTATCACTAATTGGAGTTTCAAAGATTCTGAAAAATTTTTCATGTATTTTCATACCTGCATTAATAATTCCACTCATAAAATAACACTAATGCCACAAAGATAGCAGTGATTACTGAAAGTAAAATAAATAAACAAAGTGAAAAGAAAAAGTTTTCAAGGCAAGAAGTGCGAGAAAAATGCTATCAGAAACGAACTTGTAGTTGCATGTAGCCATTCGAGGGTAGAAAGATGTGATCTAGTTATTAATCAAGTCCACAGTTAAAATTTGTGTTCGAGGTACCAAGTAAAAGTGCACATTAGAAGAATTGCTAGGAAAATAAGTGTAGAATAGACAATGGGATGTCACGTCATGGTAACGAGGAAAAAGCTGAAACTGACATGGTGGGTCAGGGCCGATAACATTAGAGAATCTTCTTTGGATTTTAGTGAGATCCTCTAGATATAGGAGAGAATCTCCAAACTCGATTTAACAGCAATATGCAATGCACGGACGAATAGTAGATTTATAAATGCGCAAAATGAATTCACAGTATTTACATTATTCAGACTAATGTCCTCATCTTTGTTGCCATTTGTACGACGTTTAGGCCGTTGTACTCTCCGGTTTTCTTTAGTTGTTTGGAATTTCAAACCAAACGCTTAATTACAATCACTGGGGTTTATGGTCTTCAATCCTTGCGTAGTAGTGCCTTTTTAATTGTCATGAGTTATCCCCCTCTAACCATGTAAGTTACTTGTTCACCACTACTGTAGCCTGGTATTGAATTCACAACTCTTTTGGGTTAAGTTACAGGAACTATCCAACGTCTATATACAATTCAGTTTTTCTTGTCCTTAAGGAGACATGGCCTAGTGGATATAGTCGTTGGTTAGTTCCTGTGATTTGACGCAAAGAGTTGTGAGTTCATTAACGAACTACAGCAGTGGTAAACAAGTAGCTTAGAGGATTGGGGGGAGATAATTTATGACAATCAAACGAAGCACTACTACCAAAAGAAATGATATTCATATACCCCAGTGATTGTAATAAAGAGTTCGGTTCGAAATTCCTAGCACCTGAAGAAGGCCGGAGCGTACAACCGCCGAAACGTAGTTCAAATGGTAACAAATATGAGGACATTAGTCCGAATAATGTAAATACTGTATATACTACTTTATCTCAGAATTATAGACAAATACTAAAGATGAATTCAGTTTAGAAAAATTCTTTAGCACATCTCAATAAACATTCTCTCCTAATTGCGGGTATAACAATTGATTCAACATCATTATTTCATATCCTGTTAGTGGAAAACGTCAAACCGGAATGGCATAAAGAGATGCTCATCCATACTAACAAATGAAAAAAATGTTCCTAATGATGATAAAAAAAATGGCTGTTTCTTTTTGCAGCTGCTGTTTCTTAATCAATGTCAAGTTATAACGCAAAATTATTTAGATTTACTTTTATTAGAATATATTAATTCATTTGATTAAAATAATGTAGAAGTTGGCTATTAAAATTCAATTTTACGTTGAGTTATATATGCTTAAATAATTAATTATGTTTCCTTAGGGATGCGTCAGTGTCCTCGAAATGTCAGTTAATATAGTAGTTATTATATAACTTTAAATTGTCTAAATACAGGACGCGATAGATCAATGTTGCTTAATTAACGCAAAAATGAAAATAACACCAACTCATTTTAAAAGATATCAGTTAAGTGTCATACGTGATATATGCTTGAGCTATAATCCGTCAAAGAAGACATGATTGACTGGACAGAATTTTTTTCCCGCAGTAGGTTGCTTTTACATTCTGCAGTAGACTGGTTGCAAGACAAGCTTATAGAACCCAATCTGTCTTGTTATTTAACCCATAAGTAACCCGGATTAATACCTTTCCCACGGATAATTTTAACATATATAACTACCAAAATTGCACAAAACTATCTTCAAATATAAAAAGAGTAAATTTATTCAATAAAACTGCAGATAACTTTGAAATCTCCCGCAATTCTTCTGGGCTGTCTCCTTGTTTAATTTGCTGAATGCTTCCCTAATTTGCTGAATGCCTCCCTTCAGTTCATTTTTTGTGTTATAAAGAGTGATGCTCGTCTCTCCCTCAAACGCCTAGTACAGTTAATAATCTTGGGTTTGCACTCCGAGGAGTTTTGTAGCCAGATGTAAAGGGTGATCTGATCGCAAAAAATGTCTAGCAATCATTACTGGGTTTTCCTGCTTGTGTGGTGTCATTCTGAATCCTGGTCCTTAAATAGTCACTAACTTGACCCCCCAGGGCAAGAAAGACTCCTCAAGGCATTTCATATAGGCGTCTGTGACGATTCTGAAACCCTTGGAAAGTTGAATAGAGATAAAGCGTCGACGTTAATAGTGAGCACTCTAAACACCTTTTAATCATAATGAGATTCATCCAACTGTTTTCCAATTCTCTGCACTGTCCTCACATCAATACCCAAACACATTGAAATGTTCGTACTGTAGATTCCGGAGCAAATACCAACGAGTACAGCATGTAGTTTTCAATATTTTGTCATGTGCACTTTTAAGCACAAGCATTGTCCAAATGAGCCTACTATAATAGTATATTATAATGTAATTGTCATCTTTGATAATGGCTGATGTCAGTCGAAAACTAAGAAAAGATTAAAAAAAAACATGTATGAATATTGTGATTTTCTTTTTCATCTCAATCATTATTCTATTACCTTATCAGACGATATGAAAAGAATTTACATAAAATAGACTTGTCTATGTTATTATTTAATGAAACATGCATCAATATATATAAATATATATATATATATATATATATATATATATATATAGAGAGAGAGAGAGAGAGAGAGAGAGAGACAGGGAAAGTGAGAGAGACACTCAGGATGTTATATATAGGGTCTTCAAGTAGCCACCCTCTTAACCCAGGGTAGGACTACTAAATCAATTTATTTGATGTAAGCCTCCGTGCATTCAGACTGAGGTCCTTAAGAAAGATGAAAGAATGCAGAATGTCGGCATGATTAGTGATCACTTCAAACTCCATGACTTTAAATGTATCATGCATTTCTTTCCGAATAATCTGCACTGACCTCATATTAACATCCAAATGTTGTAAAATGGCTCACAAGATAAAATGTTATTAAAGTATCCTGTCCGAATACCAAGCCGTACAGCTTGCCGCTTTCAAATTTCTGGTGGAGTGAATTCTGTCGTGGTACTCTTTTACACACATTCAATACACAACTGGCCCTACTATACTGAGCAGTCAACAAAATCAAAAAGAAACAATAAGTATGCGTAAATTTAAAATATAAAATGAAAAGAATTTACCCTTCCTAGCATATATATAAAAATAAACTTCTTCATCAGATATCTGCTAAAGATATATCTGCCTGGAGATCTCAAGTGAAATCTGGAGTTGGAAATTTTGAGGGTTGCATCAGGGCCCTCAAAGAGAGGTGCCATAAAAGGAAGGAGCACAAAAGCTCCATCCACCAGCTTGGGTCTGCCCCCTGCATACCCTGCCTCTGCTGCAACAGGCTCTTTTGTGAAAAGATTGGATTCATCAACCACCTCCCCACCCAGCCAAATCCTTAGTGACCAGGTGTCATGGCTTTCTTTGCCTACGAAGGACGAGCACACACACACACACACACACACACACACACACACACACACACACACACACACACACATACACACACACAAATATATATATATATATATATATATATATATATATAAAGAAAATGGAAGAACACGTACATTAGAACATTTATTTTATAAAGAGTGCTCGATACAGAGTAGAACCTAATATTGTAATTCTTTTATTACAATTGTTTATAAAAGCATAATATTACTAAACAAAAATGTTCATGTTTCTCAACAATGCTGTTCTCCTTCAGGTGATATGTTAAAATAAATGGTAAAAAAGATTTATTTTTAAAATATAAAATGAATTCATGGTTATTTATAAAATTATGGAATGGTAGTTGGAGAAAATGCTTTAGGTGTACCAATATTGTTCAATCATAAATGAAAACTATATAACAATGGAGTTTTAATATTTGGGTTATGAAAGTTGGCAGGGTGGCTTGGATCTAGACATACCACTTTATCATATTGTCTGGATAAGATACATAGTTGATCTTAGATGTTTTAAATGGGTAGACAACAATTTTTAACAAGAGGTTGGATTTAAGGTTTTTTTTATTGAATAACAGATTTTTTTACTACTATCTCATCACTAAAGGGACTGGAATGTTTATGTCAGAATTAGGATTAAATAACTATGGTATACTTTATTATATTGTATTAAGAAGAACTATTAAGTATTTTGCTGGTTATTTATTCTAGTAAAATAATTTTTCTTCTTTTAATTATGTTAGATTATATGTTATACATGAATCATTGTAATTAATCTAAGATGAAATTATTTTGTCTGAGTAAGGTACATAGTGGGACCGCACAATACTTAAATAGGTAATTAATTTTTAACAGCAAGTTACTTCATGAGTAAAGGGACTGAAATATTTATATTAAAATTAGGATTTAATAACTATGGTATATTAAAGTATTTTGTAGTTAAGAAAACAAATTAATTATTGTGTGGGTTATTTATTTTAGTAAAATAATTATTAATTTTTAAGGTATATTAGAGCCTAACTTACAAATGAAACACTGTAGTTTTTCTAAATTAAAATAGAATTATTTTGCTTGAGTAAGATACATTATAGGAACATATATTATTTAAATAGGCAGGCAACAATATTTAACAGCAGGCTGAACTTCAGGTTTTTTAAAAATTTGATTTAGTATTACCTCATGAGTAAAAAGGGTAGAATGTATAGTTTAGCATCAGAATTTTAATAATTATGGTATACTGAGGTATATTATAGTTTAAAAAAATTAAGTATTGTGTTGATCATTTATTTTGGTAAAATAATTTAAAAGTTAAATTGGAGTATAACACTGCAATAAATTATATTTTAAATATTTCTTTAAAGGAGCAAAAGTATTTTTTAATTTCGAACTAGAACTGAATAATTTTGTATCCGAAGGTATATTGTAGTTAAGAAAACCAACTAGTATCTTGTGAGCCATTTAGTTTAGTTAATTAAATTTTAATTTTTAAGTTATATTCTTTTCAATGAAATATTATGATTGATTAAATTTTAACGAAAAATATTTTCGATGTTTGCATAAAACAGTCAGTTCATCTCTACAGTTCAATAGTTCCCCATTTTTGGGAGCCTTAAAATCTGCAGCTTTTCACTTAGGTACAAATGGCAGATGTTGTAGAAGGACTTACAGATTCTTGTTTTTCCAGAATTTTTAATTTGACTTTGGCGGTTTTGTTTGTGTTCTTTAACTTTCAAAAATACACAGCAAGAGATGTTTGGGTTCGGTACGTGTTGTTTTAAAAGGAATTTAAGTGCATATCCCAACACTGTTTGGAAGAAAAGCAGTATTGTTCTGAAACATGAATTTTTTTGTGTAGTGATATTATGCTTTTATAAATTATTGTAATAACAAAATTACAATATATATATATATATATATATATAACTACTATCCGTCTGTGAATTGAACACTGCTGACCAGGCGCACTCGATGTTCATTTCAGTGTTCTTGACAGGCTCCAAAAGATAATCTGTAATGCAATAGGTACCGACTTGGCGGCTCGATTCCAGACACTTTTCAACCAACGGGATGTGTCTTCCCTCTGTCTGTTCTATAAATATTTTCATGGCTTCTGCCCCAACGAACTTAAGCCACTGGTGCCCCTGCAACAGATGTTTACTCGTGCAACTAGACTGGCAACTGAATATCACCTTTCACATGTAGATCAACCAAATGCAGCCGACTATCCTCCTCCAGCAGGTTTTTTTAAACACTTAACGCCTATAGAACTAGCTTTCATATTCTTGCTTTCCACCAGGAATTTAAATGCAATGTCAATACCCATCTTTTAACCACTTGACTCTAGTTCTTTCTACAACACCCTTTATATCTTTTATTTCCTCTCAACCTTTGCAAATGGCATCACACCTGTATTCCCATCCTTAACTGGTTCGTCTTTCTCTTTACTCCCCTCCTATCTAATTTTTTTGCTCTTGTATAGCCTTCTGCACATCAGTGGCGTTCCCGCCTTGCTCGGAGTGATACAATTAAAATATCGCTCATTCAGTAATGAATTAGAGCATTCTGGCTATTGGCGTATGATACACCATACGCTAAAAGTCTGCCTTCTTCTACCGAGCGCCCCTAGCCGACTGACGCCAATTCGGTCGGGTTTCAATCCTGGGTTGAAAGGCAATCGAATGTCTAACCGTACTGATGAGCTGTGATACAGCGAACAAATCTGTCTATGGATATATATATATGTGTGTGTGTGTGTGTGTGTGTGTGGGTTTGTGTGAATAAAGAACGGTACCCACAAACACCAGAAATTGCTCTGAAAAGAAGAAAAGACGTCATACTTATCCCAAAACCCGAGGAACATTTCGGCCAACACTTTTTCAAGGGCTTCGTTGGCAAAAATATGAAAAGGGCTGAACGAAGACAATATCAATAGGGGAATTACTCACAGTACTGGGAGAAAGTAATACGTTTAAAATATATATATAAAGAACTGAGATTTCACTTGCTATTATCATTGTCAGTAAAGTTTCTTAATTTGATATCAACAGCCTTAAAACTTCTGCACTTAGAAACATCGGTTATAAGGCTGCTAATTTCAAATCCTTACAAACGTCCAAACTTGTAACTCACCCCGTGCATCTTGCTACCTTTGTTTCAACAAAAAATTACAAATTATCAAATTTATGGACAAGGTTAAACTGTTAAATCAGAGGAAGGAGCTCACTGTTCCTTGTAAGCATAGTTCAGCATTTACCTTAAAATCCGGGTTGTAATATTGAAAAATTCAGAAAAATATCTTTAACTGCCTTTTAGATGGATGTTTTTCTTCAGGTTGGACGATTTTGGTTGATCTTTACTGGGTGCGTCGTTCGCCATGTGTTAAACTCTTTTCTTGCCGGTCGTTTGATCCGATATTCGTCGGCGGTTTGTATGGTTATGTGGTGTTCTACCCGACATCAGTTTTCGCGGGATCGGGGAATTATAAATAGTTAGGCAACTGTGTGGAATGTAGGCCTTCAGCATCATGTTTATCAGTTGTTAGTTTGACAGTCGGTGCTATGGGGAAACGTGTTGGGCGTTAGCCGGATAGTTTGTACTGGTTTAGGCTCTGTCATGTATTGGCGCAATAATCGATGTCGGATTAGATGCCTCATGACTGTTTAGGTTGGCGATCGGTGTTGGGTTGGGTGTTTGCTGAGTGTTATTGTGTTGATACGTGCCGGATTGTGTACGTAGAAAGAGTTGTTGGAGCGTCCGAGTCGGATGAAGATACCCATCAAATATAAGCAAATAAATGTCTAATCTTAGTGTCTGTACATATATATATATATATATATATATATATATATATATATATATATATAAGTGTACATATGTTCTTTTATACTAGTAGACATATTGATATTTGCTTTACTTGCTGATATGTACGTATATTTGTATATGTGTGTGTACATATATGTATATATTTATATGTAGGTGTATATGTATATATCTATGTACATATGTATGTAGATAGATAGATAGATAGATAGATAGATAGATAGATAGATAGATAGATAGATAGATAGATAGATAGGTGTAAGTTTGTTGTCCTGGGTTTCACGCCTTTTTGATCGTCAGATAAACTGTTTTAATTTTTTATTTAAAATACTGATATATGTAGAAATGGGTATATTGATGAACTTTTGTGGGATGAACATTGGGGGGAACATTTGCTGTCGTGACGCCTTTTATACAAACACAGACATAGATTAACACTTGTACAACCATTGACGTACGCAGAGACACACGCACACGCGAGCTAGACAATTGGGGCTCAAACGGGCATAACTTCATATGAACAACATGGGGCTTAGCATATATATATTTCTGTGTGTGTGTGTGTGTGTGTGTGTGTGTGTGTGTGTGTGTGTGTGAATTGAATTTATTTATTGTGTATCTACCTAGTTGGATGCCAGAGGTTTCGTGTATTTCCATCTATGTGGTTATAGATTTTTTACAATCTGTGGAGTTTTTAGTCGTATACATTTTTGTTCTTAGTATATATCTAATTCTGTGTATATGTTCATGCATTGAAATATGATTGTGTCTGTCCCGACCTCATTCATTAAAGGCTGGTCACGTTACGAATTCGCTTTGACTGTATCCAATATGTAGCAATTTAGTCTGTGTACAAATAGAGCGTTTAAATTTAACAGACAAATTGACAAATCGACAAAAGCTACATTTGGAATTTGTGTATATATACATACGTGGGTATATTAATCTGTATATGTGTCGTTCTGCCACTGTTTGTGAATATACTCGTCTATTTTTCCATGTGTGGATGTTTGTATGTTTATTTATGCATGCGTTCTTTCTCTTCCTTGTTTAATATATGAATAACTTTCTAAATCTAAGAAATTGTTAAATTTAGAATATTTTTTTAAATTTTGCAAAAATAATAAAGTAGATCTAATAGTTAATTAATAATACTGATCTCAATTTAATCAAATATTAATACCAATGCCTACCAAATTTATTTTTAAGTCTGCTCACATATTCTCCAAATTCCAAGTTGCTCTACTCTGATTGGTTCCCATTGTACATACAACAATGCCTCCTTGATTAAAGGGGTTTTGCTTGTTTTTAACCTTCTAAAACCATTCAATTTCAAATAAACTACACCACTTGACAAGACACAAAAAGTGTCGAAACAAAATAGCAACTTTTGTAGTGATATTATAACATATGCAAGTTATAATATCTGAATAAATATTATTAGGTCTACTTTGTTTGAGAACTTTTTTAAAAAAGTTTCTTTTGATAAGGAATATTATTCCATCCACACGTACCCTATATATATATATATATATATATATATATATATATATATATATATATTACGGAAATTAACGAAGATTAACGAAACTTGGTTTAAACAACCGACAATTTTTATTAAGAAAATGTGTGAAAATCGGCAGGATTCGAACCTGCGACCCCTATCCACATAGGGGCATTACATTTTAATGTAAATTTAATATTTATTTATCTTAAATAATCAAGCCAGTAGAAATAAATATATAATATTGCTTGATTATAAATAGAATATCTACTTAAATACGAGTATCGATCAAAAGTAATGTTCAAAGAAACCATTTCATATATATATATATATATATATATATATATATATATATATATAAACACAAACTTAGAAGTTTTCTTATGACAGACACTTTATGCTTATTATTTCTTTAATAAAATTTTTCTGGTTCGCGGATTAATTTTCTTATCTTGTGAGGCAAACGTAACAGAACTGTTTACGCATCGCGTTAGTTTTTCTAAGGATTCATGCTTTACAACAGATTCCGTTGTTATCAACAAAAAAGACTCAAGACGACAATGAATTTCCTTTTGATGTTTTGAATCTTTGCGATCGTTACTTTCATTTAATATACTTTGAATCACACGCACACACACACACACAAACACACACACACACACACACATATATATATATATATATATATATATATATATATATATATATGTGAGAAAAATAAAGTTTAAACGTTTGCTATATTTATGGGTAAAAGTGTTCTTTATCAGAAAAAGTGCGCGTATATATAAAGCAAACTCCATGTTATGTTCTGAAGATTGAATAGTATCACTGAGTGTTATACTCCACTTATATATATATATATATATATATATATATATATACTCTACCGGCCATAATTATTTGACCATTAAGGTTTTGTTTTTTTGTTTTTTAAATGATGTATTCTATACTATTTTTAGTATATTGCCAAGTGGATAATTCTAAATGAAAATAGAATTATTCTTTTGTTATTATTAATTTGTTAAATTTACGAGGCAGCCAGGTATCCTTTGCTTCGGACAGCCAATAAGAAGACGAGATTAGCATGGGGAAAAGAGCACAAAAACTGGACACCAGAACAGTTTATTTTATGCACATGCTATTGTGCAGTATTAACAAAAGGACGATTCTATTTTCATTTAGAATTATCCACTTAGAACTAAATACTAAACATCGTATGAAATACATAATGTTTTTTAAAACTGTGTGTTCAACGTGATATAAACGTAATATTAAGCAACGTTGAGCCTGGTCAGTACTTAAATGGGTGACCGCTTGGAATACCAGGCGTTGTAATCGTTTATTGACGGATGTGGTTTAATCTACCAATTATTTGTTATCAGCAATTCCAAAAAGTGTGGATGGTGCTACACAAGCCTCCACCACTCTAAACAATTTTTTGTGTGGCAGTTTAGCTGAGTTAGACACTCATACGTCGAAATCAACCGGAGAGTCCATAACAATATTATATACATATATTTGAAAAGGAAATGTGTGTGTGTGTGTGTGTGTGTGTGTGTGTGTGTGTGTGTGTGTGTGTGTGTGTGTGTGTGTGTGAGCGGTCCTTTATTTCGTCTTTATGTTTTAGAATTATTTTAAAATTATTTTTAGGGGTCATCTGGTTCTTTTTTATTGTTTGTGGTTATCAGTTGAATTTGGTGTGTATGTATGCATGTGTGTGTATGTGTGTATGTATATGTGTTTTTGTGTGTTTCTTTTCCTGCTTCTTTATTATTGTCATTTGAATGTGTGTGCATGTGTCTGTGTATGTATGTGTGTGCCTGTATATTTTTCGGTGTGTATGTTTTTTTCATCATGTCGTTTTTTTGAGCGAAGGCTTGTTTTTTTTATGAATCTTTCTTCCTGCATTATTAATGTTTCGTAGTCTGTATTTTAGTAAATAAGTGCAACTTTGAAATTGCCATTCCTACATTCATGCATATGTTGGGAGACATATAGTTTCCTGTTGTATGATAATCTTATATTGCTTTTATGAAGGAATATTCAGAGACACACACACACACACGCACGCACACACATACCAAATTCAAAACACCATCGAAGTAATAAAAGCAACCGACAGATGAAAAAACGTGTAAATAAACAAAGGCGCCGAGAAGATAATTTTAAGTACTAAAAAGGGATCCCAGATCAAAATCATTTCAAATTCCGATAAACACTGTACATTCATTTATTTATTTGTTTATCCATTTAGGCACGTGCTGATGTGAGAAAGCAAAGTCAATTCAACACGCCAATATTCGATTTTGTTTCATTCATTTGATTTATTGGATCTACTTTATTTTTTATTTTTTACTTCACTGATTTGTTTTATTTCTTTATTCTTTATTCTTTATCTTTATTTTTTTAATCTAATTACTTATATATAAACTAGAACTTGGCGTCAGAAACAAAAGGAGTTCGATATGTAATGCCAGAAATTTATTCGCCTGAACAGAGTCAATCTTAGACTCGAAACACGTGTAGCGTCACAAATACCATTATGGACACTTAAAATATAATATGTATAATATCTTTATACAACAATAAATATACACTTTAAACTAGACATTTACGGTCTCTCACTTTTTATTGTTTATATACGGTCGGGTTTCAATACTGGGTAAAAGGCAATCGGCTGTCTAACCGTACTGATGAGCTGTAATACAGCGAAACAGATCTGTCTGCGGATGACTATATATATATATATATATATATATATATATATATATATATATATATATATAATTTCTGGGCAAACGTATTCAAGGCACTCCAGTAGGATTAAGCCAATCCCTGTTGTAGACTTCAACACAGGCATATTTGCAATTGTTCAAAGCCCAGGGAGCCCATCCGTTGTTATATTGCAACTATGCTGATCAGAACCTTTTATTTAAAAGTATCAGTTGTATTTACTTTGAAACACGATTGTTTCTAGATTGGCAATTCGTCAGAGATCATGACTCAACCACAATTTTGCAAAACTGAATTAATCATTGCACGCTGAAAATCCTCTTGTTAGGAATCCATTATCCGACGGGTAATTGGTTATTGAAGAATAATCTTTGACGAGTATCAACAATTGGGTGTTGAAGAATAATCTTTGACAAATATCAGCTTAGATAATCACACAATCTTTTCTTTACAGAATATATCATTTAATAACCAATGTTTATATGATTTTCTTTCCGCATCACAAGAATTATATAAACATTCATGCCAAAATATTTAACTCATCATTTATCATGTGAAACATTGCTTTCATTTTGACAGCAACATAATATTAAGTACTTGACTAACAACAAAGAATTATTATAAAGCAGCAACAATTTTTTTTTGTGGAAGTATAATTTTCACTTACCTTAATTACAAATGAAGTTACAAATTCCTGAAATTCTTTTCAATAGTTGCTGAAACATTATGAAAGCCCTGAAATAAGATCTCTCTCAATTTTGGGGAATTCTCTTCAAACTCTCTTATCCAATTAATTTCATGCTAATTCAATGGGAGTGTGATCAGGAGACAGAGGTGGCCATGTCCTAATGTCTAAAATGTATTTGTTTTTCCTTTTTTGACTCGAGGTAATTTTGATATAAATCAAAATTGTGATTTGAACCGTTGTCTTCTTGAAAAATGATTTTCTACCAATTATGTGTAAACCGAAGAATATATTTTTTTTTTTAGGATTCCGTCCATGGAATTGATTGAGTCAAGCACTGTTTAAATAACTAAAGTAATCATCAGATTATACAATTCTTGAAAAGCACTGAGCTTAGATTTCCAGAGATTGTTACTTACTTAACCGTAGTTTTGACACTGAATAGTTGATCAAGTTTGCTAAACATTAAACTAAATTTTTCACATGATTTAAAACATTGAGAATGTAACATTTCTGTGCGTTGACAATATCAAAGTAAACCAATATTTACAGAATTGACTATCATACAGACATAATCAGTACATGGCATTGTTAAAGTTTGTCTCATATTTTCAACGTTATTGCAATCAAAGATTTGCTCATAAACTTTCAATGATTTTTTAAAATTGTGACATATTTGAATAACAATGTTATGGAGAGAATTCTTTTATTTAAGATTTTTGTTTAGTATAACATCCTCAATCCAGACTGGCTTTTCTGCACTTTCATTAAAAAATATCGGCCTAGAGAATTGCTGTAGATAATTTTTTTTTTACTTTTTCTATTCTCTGTAAACCCTAGAGAAGTTTCTGCATGAGAGTCTTGATAATTTGCTTGCTTTTGTATTACACGAATGTTTTTTTTCCATCTAATGATCATACCACGTTCAAACACCATACGCAGTTTATTTTTCTCATATTGATTTATGAAATGAAATTCAGAAGACCGATATGATTATACTTAAATGCCTATATCCATTAATTTTGTTCACGTGTAATTCATTCAATTTTCAGTGAATATATCACTTTTCAAATATGCTCACTTTGTTTTGTTTTTTTCAATTGGAGTAGATAGACCTATCTATCGCCCGGTTCACACTCCACCCACGTCTATTGAGCAGGTTAAGAGGCTCATCTCTTGTTTCCTGTTTAGGATGTGGTTTCCGGCTTTCTCTTTTTCAATCTTTTCACTATTGCGTAGCCCCCTGCACATCAGTAGCGTTATCGCCTTGCTCGGGGTGATACGGTTAATATATATATATATATAGTGTTGAGTTTTTTATATTTAGCGCCAAATTGTAGTTTTTTCAGTAATTTTACAAATAAATCTTATTTAATGAATACCAAATTCAAAAGAAAATTTGAGCATATACCAGGAAATAAAAAAAATTAAAACATTTTTTTAAATTCCCTAACCAGTACAAGTATAAACAAATCTTATTATACGCAATAATTTCCAAAATCACACAAATAAAACGAATTATTTTAAAAAATAAATAATTTTACAAGCCCGGTATTTTGTGAAGGAAGTTATGACAAGATAATCCACCTTCAAGCATAACCACATATTAAATCTATAGTCAACTATTTTGCATCCATAGAACCCGCAGTTGATTTGTATGTGGTAGAAGACCAGTTTAGACAAGCCATGTTCACCGTAATTACGTTGTAATCTTCGAGATGAAAGGTTGATTCGTAATTTGAGAAACTAATATAAAAGTAATAGAATACATCTTGTGAGTGCATGCCAGCTGAACTGCTTCGCATACCAGAATCCAACAAGATCCTAAGATAATCAAGAGAGAATGTGCACCGTTTTGGAGCCTTCCCCTCGACGTTTGTTCAGCGTATCGCCCTCACCCACTGAGTAAAGCCTCTGTTGTTGTTTCAGCTGGTATTCAGTATTTGTTGATGTTGTATGCATTCAATTCTCAAGTGTCGTCGTTTCTCTTCAACCAGATCCAACGGCTTGCCATTTCCACGGCAGTCTGTAGATCCTTCATGACACAAACATACTAAATAGCAACCCAATAAAAATACAAAGAAAGTGTATATCCGCGGAGATAAATCCAAATGTATAGCGCATAGAAATCTTGGAGAGAAAGGTTTTGTTATAATTCTTCGTGTCCCCTACTTCCCTAGTATGTAAATTACGCCTTGCCGATCGCTGATAAATAATAAATTATTCCGTTTTGATTGCGTCGAAATACTGAAGTATGTTTACGTTGCTACTTGATTTCAGTGAGAGAAAAGAGAAAGAAAGAACCGCTCTACTAATATCTCATAAACTAATATTGAATTTTCAGTTTTGATCGTGAGGAAAGACCAATAAACGTAACAGACCCTGTTTGATTTCAGTGAGAAAAATAAATTATGAAAGAAAACAAAATGAAATCTAAAAAGCCTTAAATTTTTACGGACTTTACTAGTATATTATAATGAATCATTTTAAAAAAATTCTGACATATTTTCATTGTTTTTTTACAACATAGGAATAACAGGTTCTAGAAGCTTCGATGAAAAGGTCGAGCAATGGATAATCACACGAAATTATTAATCGGAGGGACGAGACCCAATTCCATATACGTTGGTTTTATTATCCTACGCGCAAATGAGCTTGGAAATAGTTGGAAACCTCTTCTGCCTCAATCCAGTGACGAGGCTATTAGTATAACTTGTAACACTAAGACATTAAATCCAATGCAAAAAAAATTGTTACAATTCAAAAAGAATTCCTTGCAATAAATAACCTGCACAGGACTCAGTCAAGTGCAATACGTGATACACGCTTGGGCGATCATGTCTCAAAAGAGACATGACTGACTGAGCAGAAGATTATCCCGTAGTAGCTTGCTATTATTTTCTGTGGTCGACTGGTTGCTAACCAACGCTATAGAAGCCAATCTGTTCTGTTATTTAACTCATAACTATAGAGAAAAGACGGATTAATAACATTCCCGATGGTATTTGCGCGTAAGTGAATGCAACATATACAACTGGAATTCGAACTCGGCTCACCCAACGTCTCATTCCGAGCCGATATCCACTGCACCAGAGCGCAAATTTGTGATTGGTAGGTGTAAAAAAAAAGTAATCACTCAATTATTTCATTGTTTTTATTTTCTAATCAGGCACAAACTTTTACAATGATTTGATATAGACAAAATGGCATTAATGGAGAAATCAGAAAGATTCATAACGGAGCACTGGCAAAATATTTTAGAAATATATGCCAAATATTTACTATTATTCAAGCATAAAAAATTATATTAATAACATAATTTGAAAATATGAATGCAAAAAAAAAAAGTAAAGGGAAAAAGAAACAACATACCATTAATAGAATGGCATATCATTAAAAAAAATAAAAATAAAAAAAGATTTAGTGAAGAACTATTCATGTAGGAAGAACTTAAATTCTAAAAATTTAAGAGTACGAATTATCTAAAGAATGAAATGAATGAAAACATTTCTTGCTGGCGACGCCATGACGCATTCTTTTGAAAAAAGGTGAAAAGAACAACGAATCTCGGAAACCGAATTTATAATGAGCCACCTAATTTGAACTCTTGTTAAGCGTGAAACAATGATGTTAATGAGTAAATAAGAAAATATATTTTATCGAATAAAACTCTTTAAAAGAGTTAAATTTAGAGCACTCTTGCGTCTCAGAAAAGAATATATATATATGTATATATATATGTATATATATATATATATATATATATATATATATATATATATAATTTTAAAGAGAGAAACCATATTTGTCGGAGGATAATCATTTAAATTTATTTTTATTTTCATGAGGAGGAGCTGAAAAAAGAAGGGAAGTTGAAACGCGATTAACAATAAATACGAGTTCTCAAAAAGAGGAAAATTTCAACGAGTATTAAAGAGAAAAATGCAGACTCATTAACCCCACTGCACAGCAAAAATGAACATATTTTTTGTCTGCTTAGACTACAGTCTGTGCAGACAAAATGAAAAACATTTTACGTTTTCCTCCTCAAAAAATTAAAATGACTTATTACATTATTGTCAATTATTGCGTTGCAATAATATCCTCCGATGAAGTGTTGGCCGAAAGATTCCTCAGAGTTTTTCGAAAACATGTTTTCCTCTTTAAATATGTACAGTGCATAGTAAAAGTATTTAACAGTTTGTTTTCTTTTATAAATTTCACAAAAAAGATCGTTCAATTTGATTGATAATTCAAATATTTTATAAGCATTTTTTAACTAAACAGGGTACAATTCAGAAACATTGTTTTTATATAATTTTACTGCCAATTCTCGAGTTTGATTGTGTGCAAAATTATTTAACAGTGTTTGTAGATATTAGTTGCATATTCTCTCTTCTACCTAATTATCTGTTTGGATCATTGTCTTGTTGGAAGACAAAATATAGGTCAACCCTCAAAGCTGTTGCACGTATATAATAAATGGTGACCTAGAATACAGGCTTGTACGATTCAGTGATCTCTTAATTGCTTCTTTAATTACGTAATCCGGCATCTTTCACATCGTTCTTTATTTCTCTTCGAGTCAAAAATGAATGTTTCTTCATATTCCAGGTATATATCGTTCAGTAGTTTTGCTTAATTTAAGCGGTCGAACGGCCACCTCTTTTGAATATTTTTAGTAGTATCATATTTTTTGCTCTTTAGATCAATAGCACCCACTATACACACAAGTAAATTTAAATCTAGAGCAAATTTTTTCATACCTCTTGACATCTTTTTTCAGATTTATAATCTTCTGTCGCGTATCATTGGACAATTCTTTCGTTTTAATCATTTTAATAAGTTTAGATAGCGGTTTAATTTGTAGTGTATCAGACCTGTTTTCACTCTGAGTTGATTGAGCGAAGTACTTGGTTAATACATATGTAAGAAAACCTGGGATTGCTTAAGTACGAACCATAGAGAAATAATTGAAAATAATTTTTAAATAACTTTTTTTACCATATTATTTTTATAGGTGTTAAATACTTTTGCGCGCAGTCAAAATTGAAAATTAGCAGTAAAATACATAAAACAATGTCTCTCAATTTCACTGTATGTTTAGTTAGACAATGTTCATTAAAATAGTTGAACTATCATTCAAATTGATTAATTTTTAATGTAAAATTTAAAAAAAGCCGATGTGTTAAATACCTTTGCTACTCACTATATATATATATATATATATATATATATATATATATATATATATATATATATGGACTATTTAAGATAGAATAAATGTAAATGCACTCTGGAAGAACTGGGCCACACTCATAATAAGCAAAGGTTTGCAGTCTGGAGAGATATTTGGTCCGATGTAAGGAGTGATATGGTTGGAGAAATTATCTGACAGCCATGACTTGGTTCCTCTGTTTGTGTGGCATTGTTTTTAATCGTGTCACCCCAAGCAAGGCATTCTACTGCCACTATAGCGCAGGGGGTTACATAGAGGTATTGGGTATAGGAAATATCAGAAGGAGGGTGAGAGACGACTTAGGATGTACATAGGGAGAGAGTTGGAAAGAGTGGGTGTGAGTTAGTGTGTTAGGAGGTGTCTATTGACCTTTCATTTAATCTCCTGGAGGTTGTAGCCGTCGGGGAAGCAAGCATGTGGTAGGGAATTCCACAGGCGGCTTGTGCGAGGAAAGAAGCTGTTTGAGTAGAAATTGCGGTTACATTTCATCGGTTTCACTGTAAAAGAGTTGCCAATCTAATATCTCGTGCAAATTCACATCTAGGGGGCACCAGTGATTTAAGTTCGTCAGAGCAGAAGCCATGAAAGTATTTATAGAAGAGGCACAGGGAAGCCACGTCACGCCGGTAAGAGAGACACTGCAGGCGGTCAGCCAAGTCGGTATCAATCACATTACAGCTTCTTCGCTATATTTTGTCAAGAGCCCCGAGGAGAATAGAGGGGCACCCGACCAAATGTGGCAGCAGCACTCAATACACGGGCGGATGGTGAATTTATATAATTGCAGGATAGATTCAGGAGGAAAAAATTTCCGGGCCCTGCACAGAGAGCCGACTTTCAGAGCTGCAGATTTAGCAATGGTTTCGACGTAGTCATTCCACTTGAGATCCGCTGAGAGTGTCAGACCAAGCAGGCGTAGTGATTTACTCTCTGGGAGGCAAGCCTGTTCCATGCTAATGGGAGGGAGGTGCGGTTGTCTGTGGTGGTTAATTGACAGCAGCTTCGTTTTGGAAGAATTGAATTTTACGAGCCATTTCTTACCCCAATCCACCACGGATAGAAGGTTCTTCTCAAGCTTGGCAGCGAGGTTTGCCTTGTCACGAACACCAGATTTTTGATCGAGGCGAGAGTAAACTGTGGTATCATCAGCGTATATGCCTACTTGTGATTTTATGGTATCGGGGAGATCATTGATAGAGATTAGAAAGAGCGTAGGAGCTAGGATAGAGCCTTGGGGGACACCCGCGTTTGTAGGGTAGTTCTGGGAGGCATATCCGTTTAATACCACCTTCAATGTGTGGTTAGAGAGGAATGAGCGGATTAAGTCCAACAAAAGTTCAGTTATGCCATAGTTTCGCAGTTTCCGTAGAAGGTCGGCATGCCATACTCTGTCGAATGCTTTAGAGATATCCAAGGCGACGGTTCGGGCTTCACCATTCTTGTCGAGGGACTGGTATATATACTCGGTGATGGTCATATCAGCAGTGGACCTGGTGAAGCGGAAGCCATACTGTTTGTCCGAGAGGAGCCCGTGGGCCGTGAGATGCTGGACGACCTCGGCATTGATAATCTTTGCCGAAGATCGGAAGAAGGCTGATGGGGCGGTAATTTGCGGGGTCCGATGGTTCACCAGTGTTCTTGAATATTGGAACCACAGAAGACGACTTCCAACAGGCAATAAAGCAGGAGGAATATAGGCAGAGGTTGTAGAGCTTAGAAAGGATAGAGGAGAGTTCAGGGGCACAATTCTTCAAAATTATGACTGGGATTCCATCCCCACCACTCGCTTTGTGAGGGTCCAGTTTTGAGATTATGCTAGAAATCAGCGAGGGCGTGATGTGGACGTCATTCAATTGGGCCTCAGTTCTAGATGGGAAATTCGGAGTATGATTTCCAGACGAATCCATAGTCGAATTGGTCGAGAATCGTGCAGAGTTCTGTTGTCAGACATAGGGTTTTTTCAGCAGTCAGCCTCTTGACCTAGGAATCTGTTAACTCCTAAATGCTCTTGATTTCGGCCTTCATGTTATGTTTGAGGCCCCGTGGGAAGGAGAATAGAGGCATAACGTCACCATCTCATGGGATCCCACCAAACACCATCATAATCATCATTAGAATAATCGAATTCTTTCCAAATGTTCTGCATTGTACTTTGATTGACACGAAAATAAATTGAAACATACCTATTAGATCTTCCAGTATGAATTTCAAGCAGTACATTGTGCCGTTCCCAGGTTTCTTGCGTAAACTGAGTCATTGCATCATTGAATTGCGTCATTTTACTCTTTTCCTCCCAAACTGACACTACTATTTACACTACTATTGCGTGCAGTCAAAAATCACTAACAAAGCGTAGGCACCAAATTTAAAATATAAAATAGAGACAATTTACTCATCCCACCTGTATATGCTTCTCTATATAGTGTAACAGTTATTGCAATAATTTATAAAGCATACTATCACTACAAAAAAAATGTTCATGTTTCGCAGCCGAACTGCTCCTCTTCCTGTGATATGTGTAACTGAAGATAAATGGTTGAAACGATTTATTTTTTGAGAATGTTAGATGTAGGTGGTTGTTGTATGGGATTGGAATTTTAGTGTGTCGAAACTAGTCCGTCAGCAGTTTGTAACCGTAGAGATACATATTTGGGTTAGGTAATGTGGGCAAGGTGTCTTAGCTTTAGATGGGTCAATTTTAGTTTTGTCTGGGTAAATCGCCTAGTGGGACCTTAGATTTTTTTAAATAGGTAGACAAGCTTTATTTGACTACTATCTATGAGTACATGAGATAGATTAAAATTTTAGTATTGTATGTTTTTTTTTATTTTATTAATATAATAATCATTATTTTGTGGATGAAACATGGATAGTGATTAAATTATGGAGAGGATTATTTTGTCTGAGTAAGGTATCTACTGGAGCCGCATAATACTTAAAATAGGTAAATAAGTTTTAACTGTAAGTTTAATTTTATAATTTTAATAAGTTTAATTTTTTTATAACTGACACCTTTTGATTAGTTAAATTATATATATATATATATATATATATATATATATATATATATGCGCATATATATATGTGTGTCTGTCTTTCTGTCTGTCTGTGTGCATGCATGTATGTGCGTGTATGTATGTATGTAGGTAGGTAGGTAGGTAGGTAAACACACACACACATATATATATATAAAGCAGTGAATTTACGCCTCAATCACACTTTTATGCAAGTTTCATTAAAAAGGATTGACAAAGAACAGTTATTAATTTTTTTTTCATCAATCCATTTTTTGCGGAGATAAATTATATAGAAATTTTATGTAGAACGCATTCGACTATATCAAGCTTAATTATATATAGGTTTATATGTTAAAAAAATTATCAAGCTTAATTATATATAGGTTTATATGTTAAAAAAATTATCCTACCTTGATAGGAAAAATGTTCAATATAAGAGATATGACGTATATATATATATATATATATATATATATATATATATATAATGAAAATAACTTGGAAGAATTTACAAATCAATTGTAAAAATAAAGAAAACTAATAAAACATTTCTTTAATTTTATTGAGTTCTCAACAGATTACGATCCCCCGTGGAATTTAGCTTACAAATTACCAAGGATACTACCTAATGATATATATATATATATATATATATATATATATATATATATATAGGAAAAACTACTAAAAATTGTAAGTTTAAAAATGTATTTTTGACAGTATTTGTTTATTTCTATTATTAAACAAATTAAACAATATACATATTAAGTATATATACATATTTGTAGTAGTTTTTCCTATACATATTAATACATATACATATTTTCGTATACATATTAAGTACATATACATATTTTTAGTAGTTTTCCTATACATACTAAGACAGTATACGTGGATATATCCCTATGTTTTATATATATATATATATATATATATATAGGCAAGTTTTATTAAAAATGACAGACAAGTTGCTATGCTAAAGTGTTTTTATATAAATTTTCAAGTGATCTTTAATGTTTTTAGTACATAAATTATATGATCATTGTGCGAAGGTTTATATTTATCTGAGAGTTTTCGGTCATATTTTAACGCTTATCAAAAAAGAATTTTAATTTACTTTTAACTGCATATAAATATTGTTCTTTGTATATAGCTAGAATTGTAGGATATTTTTTCTAGCTTACATTGTGGCTGTATTCATAGTTTATATTACTGAGTGTTGGCTTCTCCATTTTTTTATAATGCTTATATTATTTTTGGCCTTTGTTTTAATTTTTTTTACATTATTTTACAATTTTATTTGCATTAACAACAAGCATGTTACGGATAAAATTTCGTATGTCACCATGGGTATTTAAATGAAATCTAATAGAGGTACGAGCTGAGAGATATGTGTGACTTTACGCTTCAACATGTAGTATATTCAGTATTATTATTTACGAATTTGCAGTGATCAGAAACACAGATATACATGTATATTCGTAAATAATATTGATTCTCTGTAATTTAGATTTTGTAATTTTATTATTGACGGCGAGATTATCGTTTATTGTTGTGTGTGTGTGTGTGTGTGTGTGTGTGTGTGTGTGTGTGTGTGTGTGTGTGTGTGTGTGTGTGTGTGTGTTTTGTTTTTTTTAGTTAATAATTAATTTAATTTTCTTGTTTTTGTCAACTGGAGTTGTGTTTTTGTTTATGATGTTTCTATATTAAGATTTATATCGCTTATAGTTAATTCGAATTTGTTCGTCATTTTTAACGAAATTTGCTTAAAATAATGATTTCTGTCTAAATACACAATATATATATACATATATATATATATATATATATATATATATATATATATATAGGATGAATGTGAAATTTGTCACGCCGAATCCGAATTTCAGTGAAGACACCGTTATGTCTTAACTCGGCAAGACTTTTTTTAATCTGTTCAAAAGTTAAGCCATGACAAGTGATGACATTATAACGGTGCTTCCAAGAAACTTCAAAGTTGGTATGATTCTGCTCATTTAAGTGATCTATTTTCTACATTAATCGCTCTCTCTCTTGTTATCGAGCACCTTAAGACAATAACTTGCTTGCAAAAATGTATTTTTATAAGTAAACCGCTAAAAATACTATTTGTAAGCATCATCACAACTGAACACACACTCTCTCTCTCTCTCTATATATATATATATATATTAGTCATCCACATACAAGCTTGTTTCGCTGTATCACAGCTCATCAGTGTGGGTAGACACATCCACTTGCTTCTGGCAGGGATTGAAACTCGATCGATTTAGTGTCAGTCGGAGTTGCTACCCACTAAGCCATAGGCGCATGGAATAAGCGAAAGGAAATTGTAACGTGTTGTATATAAGCAGTGTATACCCACGCCAGTCACCGAAAGAACTCAATTTATTTCTGTAAAATATTGCTTATATTGCAGAAGAATTTTCTTCTCTATAGAGCTAGATCGTAATGCGAGCATAATATATTAGTGATCCACATATAAGCTTGTTTCGCTGTATCACAGCTCATCAGCGTGGCTACACACATCCACTTGTTTCTGGGTGGAATCGAAACTCGTCCGATTTGGTGTCAGTCGGAGTCGCTACCGCTTAAGCCATATGTATATTACTTCTTTTATGTGCCGTGTCCCTTCAGGGCGTAGGTGATCATGGACTTAGATTTGTCCCTATCATTTGATCACTTGTTGCTCTCCACAATTTTCCTCTTGGTATATCTCCCAAACCCAGCTCAGCCATCCATTTGCACAAACCTATCATGAATGTCTCAAGCTGCTTTCCCCATCTCCCTTTCTCTCCAACCGACCTGTGTGTATTAGATTCTTCAAGTCTTCCTTCTTCATTAAGATTCAGCTGTCTTTTCCTAATGCTAACTATAAATTTTACTTTCGTTTGCATCCTCTCCAACACCTCACCATTGCTTACGTGCACGGTCCATAATTTTCACGGTATCCTTCTATAGAACGACATTTCTGTTGCATCGACTCTCTCCTTCCGCTGTGAAGAGATTCTTCAGCATTAGCCGCTACATAAGTTGATAGACATCTCATAAGAATCTAGTACACTTTCTATTGTTTTTCAAAGAAACCTTCCTGTCTCTCAGTACTCTGATTCGCTATTGGAATGCGTCCTTGGCAATGGCAATGTATATCGAGCGAAAATATATTATAGCAATTCTTAGGATATTTGACTTTCGCTTTTTCGCTCGTCAAAATGCGAGTGCACTTACAAATATGACAGTCGCGACATGTCGAGACGAAAATCGAAAGCAAAATATCCGGCAAATGACTATAACTTAGTTACGCTCTGACTTAGATGTTTCTTCCTTTTTTCCTATTGTTTTGTTACTTGAACGCACGCATGCGCACGTGTGTGTGTGCGTGTGTGTGTGTGTTTATGCGCATGAGTGTGTGTTTCTCGCAATGATTGTGTGCGTGACTCCTAGGACATGTCTCTGCGTTTATAAACTATGATTTTTAGCGCACGTAAGCAGAAATGATGTACGTTGTTGTGCAGTGTATATAGGTTCGGCATGAGAAAACGGAGAGTCGAGTTCGAATTCAGCTTTAAGTTTTGAAATCACTTACGCGAAAATACTTTCAGTAAAGGAATTAATCCGTCACTCCTTCCTCCAGTTTGGGTTAAATATCAGAACAGATTGTGTTCTATAGCCTTGGTTGACAACTAGTCTACTGCAGAATGTAATGGCGACCTACGGCGGAAAAAGATTCTGCCCACTCTGTCGTGTTTCTTTTGAGAAATGATCGCCAAACGTTTATAACGTGTGACATTTAACTGACTGGAGCAGAAAAAAATCAGCTACCATTTCTGGAAATGCAACGAAGAAGAATGACTTACAAAATCTTAACCCTCACAGAGTATTTTGAGAGATGAAGAGATAAGGGTAGGCAATGAAAAATTACACGACGAACATGAGTAAACGGATAGTGGCCAAAGGGATCAGGATACTTGACAATGGAAGTAAAACTAGTGAATTGCACAAAGAAAAAGTACGTTTAGTGAGCAGGACAAAAAGCTCATATGTGTACGTGTGTGTTGTTTTTTTTTTTGTTTTTTTTACACTCACACGTTATATTTCTCCTGTCAACTTCGTTGGATATAAAATGTTTCAACTGACTTGTAAAATTTAATTTCTTCTTTAAACTTCATTGTTTTTAGCAATTTTGATTAAATTCTACTCTACGAGTCATCTAGTTCTTTTTATTGTTTTTGGAACACTATTTAAATTTAGTGTGTGTGTGAGTGTGTGTGAGTCAGGTTTTCTGTTGTTTTGCTGAGAGAAGGCTTGTAATGTTTTTATAAATATTTCTTCCTTCATCATGAGTGTGTCATAATCTGGATTTTGGTAGATAGGCATTACTCAGAATTTAGCTCCACTGCGTTCATGTAAATGTTGTATGACATACAATTCCCTGTTATTGGGTAGCTTTTTTCCAAAAACACGCAGACACACAAAATGTAATTGCGATAAACACACACACACACACACACACACACATACAGACTTTTACTTCTTTACTATTTCTCTCGTTGTAAAAAATCCTATTCCTGTTTTTAATATATATATATATATATATATATATATATATATACACGTGAAAAAATCACAAGATCGCCAAGACCTACCGCGGTTTCGCACAACACTGACGAGCCGTTGTGCGAAACCGCGGTAGGTCTTGGCGATCTTGTGATTTTTTCACGTGTGTTTTTGCTCTACGTTACTTCCTCTTTGTTAATTCGAATTGGTTAGTTTGTATCGAGCACTTTTCTTTCTTTGTGGTTGGTTCCGTTTGAGGGTTTTTTTCTTTGCTGCGAGGTACTGTATGTATTGTCGGTCCTCCGCGGTTTTCTTTTTTTTTTCCCCTCTTGTCCAACGCTTTATAGCGACGGACAGTAACGGAGTTAGATTCTGCCGGTTATTTGTGGTCCTCAAGGTTTGCTTTTGTAAAATTTTAGGATCTAGATATGTACAGAGTCAGTTTTATTATTATTATTATATATATATATATATATATATATATATATATATATATATATCTGTGTGTATATGTGTGTGTGTATGTGTGTGTGTATGTTTTCAAAAAAGTAAATAATTACGTTACAGTCAGTCAAAACATGAGCATAAAATGAAAACAGCGTACATATAACACCCTAACAGCCAGAGAAAAAGGGGAAAGCGCTTGAGAAGATACTTAAGTAAACTTTTGACATTCCTTAACACCAATAAAATGAAAAATTGCGAGAATAAAAATTAACAAAATCTTCCTTGTTGGCCGTATTCAATGAAATATGCTTCTAAGAATGGCAGTTGCTCCAGTACACAGATATATATATATATATATATATATATATATATATATATATATATATATATACGCTCTCACACACTTAAAGAATGGTAGCCTTAGAAAAAACAGTAGCTACTCTAGCACCTACGCATCGCTCGTTCAGTAATGAATTAGAGCACCCTGGCTATTGGCGTATGATACTTCATACGCTAAAAAAAGTCTACTTTCTTCTGCCGAGCACCCATCGCTCAGAGATGGAATCGCCGACTGAGGCTAATTCGGTCGGTTTTCAATCCTGGGTTAAAAATAATGGCATGTCTAGCCGTACTGATGAACTGTGCCACAACGAAACAGGTCTGTCTGCGGAATACTATATCCGATAATGCTAACGTGATTTCGACTTTTTCGGTTTCGTCAAGCGAATTGTATTCCAGTTGCCTGAATACAAATCGCCTGACAAAACAGTAAATGTCGAAAGCATGGTAACATAATCGGTTGATTTCCCCAATTAAGTATCTAAAATCTCTACATATTAAAAGTTTTCATTCCTTCAAGCATGTATTGAGCATTATCTAATACATATTTTTACTGGTCTAATATAGATCTAACTTAAATCTGACCTGCAATTATATATATATATATATATATATATATATATATATATATATATATAAGTTTTTAACTTTTTCTCTTCCTCGCACGTATCAATCGTCAACCCTCCCATATCCTCGACTTCCCCTTTCTTTGGGGGCTATTTTTTAAATGAACGAGAACCTTTTCGTATATAAACGTCGCGAATGTCCGTCCTAATAATGGCATGTGGGTGTCTACGGAAAATCAAATTAAGTGAATAAATTTTCTTTTTTTTTTTTGGTGGGGGTGATATATGCCTACTGTTGTACCATTTGGATCTGACGAGCCGCGATAATAACATCAAAGCGGTGAAATATGTATTATCCAAGGTAATAATCGAAAATCCTTTCTGAAATATTACTCTGTTAAATTAAATAAATGAATTTAACACTGAGTTCTCTCGAGTTCATCTCTTTTGAAATTTACCCGGATTACATACCAAGTGTACTACACTATATATATATATATATATATATATATATATATATATATATATATATATGTATATTAATCATATCACCCCAAGCAAGGCGATAACCGCCACTGATGCGCAGGGGCTACGTAAGGGTAAAAAGAATGGAAAAGATAAAACCGGAAACCGCATACTAAACAGGAAACAAGGGATCAGCCTCTTCACCCTTTTAATAGATGTGGGTGGTGTGTGAACCGGGCGATAGTTTAGTCTTTCTACTCCAACTGAAAAAAAAAAATAAAAATAAAACAAAAAGAGTGAAAAGATTAGAAAAGAGAAAAAAACGGAAACCACAACCTAAACAGGAAACAAGGGATGAGCTTCTTCACCTGTTCAATAGATGTGGGTGGAGTGTGAACCGGGCGATAGTTTAGACTATCTACTGCAATATATATAGCAAAGCAGATTTATTCCCATGAATATATATAAGGAAAAGGACATTGCATCATCTAAGGTGGTTATAAACGCTATTTTTTTTTTCAAAATTGTTTGTAACCATCTTATGAGATTTACAGCAAATTACTAATGTTTTAATATTTTATTCGAACATTTAAAAATTGAGAAGTAAGACGGCCTGAATAAGAAAATTTATTTTTTCTGGGTGTTATAACGTTGATTTCCTAAGAGGTAGAAGAGGGATTATTAACATTTATTCGATCAAGTCTAGCGATTAGTGGAACTTTTTGTACGCAAAATCAAGATATATCTTCACATAAACATGCACCCACACACATATATATAAATAATTTTCCTATCAGTGTTTATAATAAATACCTTGGACTGCAACATAGTAGCTGTTGTGTTTCGATGCCAGTTTATTGGCAGTTCTTCAGGCAGTGAAATATTTTTTCTGTTAGATATCATTATACATAAAAATTAAAAAACAACATAGATGTTACCATATCCAAACAATTAAGTGGGTGAAATTCAGAGGGTTTTTCTCAATTAAACTAACAGTAAGCAAAGGTCATGATGGATATGAGAAATGAGATAATTAGGATAGAGGTTATAGAATTGAGATGCCAAAAAAGCCTAGACTTTCTGGTGTCAGTTAATAAAACTTTCGGATATATGCATTTGTATCTTACATGTATACAATGCTGTCGCATGCATTCGTGAAACGGTTACTGGCTTTTATTTTTAAGTTGTTGTCATTAAAGTGGTACAATAGTTATAAAAACGGAAAAGGGTTAAAATATAATGTACGCTAGACATATGAAGTTGAGTTTGTAGGTGCTATATCAATTAACCAAATAAAATGGAAGAATCAAAATAATTTCGTTATAGCAGAAAAAAAAATTAACTATACTTTAGCGTAGATATTAGACAGATGTAAGTTACTTGGCTTTGTTTGTTCAGCAGACTGAATTTCGGGAATTCAATAATTTGAAATTTTTCCTGTAAACATGACTCCTCTAAATATTTATATGTGCCATTTTAGAGTAAGGATTAATATATATATATATTGTCATCCGCAGACAGATCTGTTTCGCCGCATCACAGCTCATCAGTACAGTTGCGCTTAAATTTTATCAATGCAGTTACTCCGGTTGTTGGCTATTACAATTTACCCATTCACTTCCAACTACTTTTAGCTCATATATATATATATATATATATATATGTGTGTGTGTGTGTGTGTGTGTGTGTGTGTGTGTGTTTGCCCCCGAGCGCGCGTTTTGATGCAGTGGATATCGACTCGGAACAAAAATTTGGTGAGCCGAGGTCGAATTCCAGTTGAATTCGTTGCATTGACTTACGCACAAATACCCTTAGAAAAGGTATTAATCCGTCTCTTCCCTCTAGTCCTGGGTTAAACAAAATGACAGATTGGGTTCGATAGACATGGCTGGCAGCCAGTATGCTGCAGAAACTAATGGCAACCTACTGCGTGATAATCTTCTGCCTAGTCAGGCATGTCTCTTTCGAGACATGATCACCCAAGCGTGTATAACGTATGGCATTTAATGAGACTGACTATATATATAGTCATCCTCAGACAGATCTGTATCGCTGTAGCACCGATCATCAGTACGATTGGACATCCGATTCTAGCCAGGATTGAAAACCGGCGATTCGAACTCTGAGCTATGGGTGCACGTTAGAATAAGGCTGACCTTAGCGTGCTATATACAATGTACACACACGCCAGTAGCTGAGAGTGTTCAAATTCATTACTGTACGTCGATGCGTAAGTAGCCACTGTTTTTCAAAATCTACCATTCCTCCAGTGCTTAATCGAGTTGTGAGCGTATATATATATATATATGCATTACTTGGCGTGTGTATGCCCTACATATATATAATACGCCAAAATTTCCCCTTCTCACAGTCATGAGCCGATTATTTAGGGGTAGGATCTTAGACTGACACCAAATCTTCGAGTTTTGATTCCGGCTCGAAGCAAGTGGATGTTTAGCAATACTGATAAACTGCGATAAGACGAAACCGGCTTTTGTGTGTGTGTGTGTGTGTGTGTGTGTGTGTGTGTGTGTGTGTGTGTGTGTGTAATAAATTATAGTTTAGAACATGTAGAAATTTTTATCCACGACCTAAACTTTGTATATGTTCTAAACTATAATTTTTAATAAATATTCACTGGTCTATATTAAATATCGAGCTCTGTTTTAAATTAGTGTTTTGGACGTAGTAAATTTTTCTTCGTTTCTTATTCACTCGGATATATATATATATATATGTAGATATATATATATATATATATATATATATATATATATATATATTAGAGAAAATTTTAAAAATTCAAAGGTGTCGTATGCACATTTCGACATGGGATCTCAAACAGAGATTCTACGTCACGTCAGCGACATTGTTTTGTTCCAAATGGCAAAGGCCCTGGGGTAAAGGATGAAAGGACAAGGTTAACAACGGTCAAGAATTGAGAGTTCCCTTAAGGTCAGGAAAGTGGGATTTTTTAAACAAAACAGATCAGGACCGAGCTGGTAGTGGCGGAGATTACAGGGTGTTAGAGATCCCATGTCGAAATGTGCATCCGACACCTTTGAATTTTGAAAATTTTCTCTAATTTATATTTGCTCTGTATTCTTAAGTACATTGAGCTCTCCACTTGCACCACTTTTTAATATTAAATTTTTTTTAATATTAATTAAGATCAGGTTTTTGGAATTTACCTTCCTACTCTTCCACTTCGGATTAAAGAAAAACAATATATATATATATATATATGAATAGAAGAAGTAAAGGAACACCTAGGGAAAATGTGTTTTTACTCTAATATGTTTCACTTTAACAAGCTTCCTCAGAATTTTTCTAAGGCGTCTGATTTAAAAATTACTCTTTTTAAAATATCCAGTCATTATGTTAATTGAGGTTTGATATATGTCACGTGCAATGGATGAATATTTTAAATGTAGAGGAAAAAACTTGTCTGTTTAAATGTGTGTGCTTCGGCTAATAGAAAAGCAGTAAATGTTGATTATGAATGTTAGCATATGTATGCAAAAATAATGCATGTTTCAAGCGTATTTAAACTATAGAAGAATTAAGTGTGTTTATATGTCGGTACCGGTAATATGTGTTAATGACAACAAGAAATACATTAATATTTCAAAATTTTAACGAAATAATGTATGCACAAGTCAAGGGATGGAACGAGTTTTTAAAAATAAAATGCTAAAAAATCATGTGAATTCGCTTAATACATTATTTTGCTAGAAATTTAAACGGAAATGTATTCCATTTACACACATACTAACTTTACCGACTCATAAACGCACACATTCTTACATGATTATTTAATATACATACATTCATACAAGAACCACCCTCGGTGTTCCCTCCGTTTGTTCTTGTATCGCATATAATTTTCGTAACTGTTAATATTTGTTTATATGATGGCCAAATCTCATCTTGCAAAAATGAAATTAATAATGTGTTGTATAACGATATTTGCTTTATTTTGTGTATGGGTGAGGTGGTATGGGTCACGTTAAAGCGGCTGTTGTTTGGTTGCAAATGCAAGATTTCTCTTTCACATTGGCATATGAATTCATTGGTTACCCACCCACATCACAATATATCCAGCTCTTAATTAACCGACGAAAAGGGAACAATATTTCATGGATTTTATTCATTTTCTTTCTGCAGTGTGCTGCCTGTCAGTTTCGTGAGAAGTCTGCTGCAGTCGTAGACCAATATCTGAATAATCTGGGTCAATATGTTCCTGCCCATGGGAAAACTAAGTGAAGTAATCATAAAAAAATAAGTCCATATTTGTAGAAATTGACTGAATTCTGCAAGTTATGAACTTTGAAATCGCACGAGTATAAGAATTACCATTTCCTCTAAGGACTGCCAAAATGTTATCACTTTCAAAATGAACGATACGTTTTTCTTTGGCAATGCATATAATTGATTCCTTGCGTACATGAAATTATTACATGTCTGTTTTTATTGCGCATGTCAGTTTTAATGTTAAATTGATATTAAACAAACGATGTTGCTGAAATATTCAGGATATATTTATATTCATATTATTGACTAAATTCAATTTCTTTCTTTTTCTCTGTGTAGTATCGATTGAAAATGTGGACAATAATTAAACCACACAATTGTATACATCTTTATAATTTTCAGCTATACATTTCTATTCACCTTCATTCTTACTCTCTACGTTAGAATCCATTTACATAGATTTGCTATGTTTGGTCATTTGCTGGTTCCCTCTTACTCTCTTTGTTTTCAATATATCCCGTGAGTTTCAATTTATCTAAGCCCGCTTTCCTTATTATATATAACGGACATTTCAACAGTCGCTTTCTAATTCTAACTATAAGTGTCCTTTTTGTTTTCGTTATACTTAAAATATTCAAATTTTCTTCTTTATTTTCATATGTATATTAATTTGTTTCTGTTGATCAGATTTTATTATGTAAAGTGACATGGAATGAAAATATTTTAATCTATAAATGTAACCAAAGGTCACAGATATATATTACGTAACACAGTGTCTCGTATAAATTCGCGTATTATGCAACTTTTGAAGGCCTAGTTTTGAAGCAAAATTTAAGAGGTCACATCATAGACGAGATAAAAAAAGTGAGCGTATTTATTGACAATAGTTCAGACGTTAGGTTAAATTTACCGTATACCCTCGCGTATCATGCGAATTTTGAAGAGGTAATTTTTCAGCTTTTTTTAGGGATGTCGCATCATACACGAGATATACAATTAGCGTATGTACTGCCAACAATTACGACTGAGTAATGGTTTCGATTTTCATTGGGAGACCCATATTTTCGGCCTTGTGCAACATCTAAGATACGCTTAAAAATATTTTGTTTCAATTCGACGAGGTCTAATGGATAGCAAGCTTAACGCGCTATATGTATTACGACTGAATAATGATGATTAGCCGTACTTGGTGCTCCATACTTTCGATCGTGTGCCACATGTAATGTACGTTAAGCAAATTACCATACATCTGAATAATTCTGATATATAACGTACTATTCTCATTAGATAAATTACGACTGAGCATTAAGAGTGATCCACATTGGGGGCACCACGCGTTCGTCCTTATGCTATATCTGAGCTACGCTTAGTAAACTACTATGTCAGAATAAATTATGCATTATTATTATTATGTTGTCATTTTTCATCTTATTTCAATTTCTGCTATGGTCGCACTACCTACCAAGTCTGTTGGAAGACATAAGGCAGGTTGTGGTGTGTTGTTATGGCTCCAGGTCATCTATTTTTTTTATCTCCCATAACATCCCTAGCGTTACATAGACAAAGTTCTCCTTAGTGCGTAGGCTGTTTTAACAAGACAATGTTTTGTATATCTCTTAAACTTGGGTTTCCAGGGATTCTTTCAATGTGTTGTTTTGTTCCATTTTTTATCATTCCAAGTGCACCTACTATCACTGGCACAACTCTTGTTTTCAATTTCCACATTTTTTTCTATTTCAATTTCTAGGTCTTTATATTTTGACAGTTTTTCAAATTCCTTGAAATTATTATTATTATTATTATGTCATTTTTCATCATATTTCGATTTCTGCTTTGGTCTCACTACCAACCAAGTCTGCGGGGAGACCTAAGGCAGGTAGTGGCGTGTTGTTATGGCTCCATTTCATGTTCTTCTATCTTCCCTATCATCTCCAGCATTACATAGATAAAGTTTTCCTTAGTGTGTGGGCTGTACGTAATAAGACAATTTTTTGTATATCTCTTAAGCTGGGGTTTCCAGGGATTCTTTCAATGTGTTGTTTTGTTCCATTTTTTATCATTCCAAGTGCACCTACTATCACTGGCACAACTCTTGTTTTCAATTTCCACATTTTTTCTATTTCAATTTCCAGGTCTTTATATTTTGACAGTTTTTCAAATTCCTTGAATGCTATGTTACAATCCGCTGGACAAGCCATATCAATTAATAGACAAGTTTTCTCCTTCTGGTTTTTAACAATAATGTCTGGCCTGTTTGCTTCAATTTTTCTGTCTGTGTAGATGGTGTAATCCCATAGAATGGTTACATCTTCTATTTCTGTAACCGGTGCTGGGTGATGTTCATACCAGTGTTTGCCTACAGCTTTTCCATAATGTTTGCATATTGCCCAATGTAAATATTGCCCAACGCTATCGTGGCGATTTTTATATTCATTTGGGGCAAGCACAGAACAGCCTGAGATTAGGTGGTCTATTGTTTCTTGGTGTTTATCACAAAACCTGCATTTTGGATCCATATTATTATGCATAATATTTGCCTGAAAGTTTCTCGTGAAAAGACTTTGGTCTTGTGCTGCAAGAATAAAGCCTTCAGTTTCGGACTTTAATCCAGATGCACGTAACCATCGATGAGTATTAACTTTGTCAACATTAGATTTATTGGCACGTACTGGATATTGGCCATGCAGAGGTTTGTCTTGCCAGCGCTGTTTCATCTGTTCAAGAGCTTTATCTTTGGCTTTCATTTTCATATTCTTTGCCGCAATAGTCGGCTCTTGGCTTCCGTTCTGCTTTTCTACAGAATCTACTAACTGTAAATCTTGTTTGAATTTACTGCCTTCTTTTATTATTGAATATTTTTTCGTTCTTTCTTCATGTTGCCTTACTAATTGTATCATCCAATCCTTTGTTGTTTCTATGTATGTTAGTAAGCCAATAGTTGTTGTCTTGTATGACAATTCCAGCTGAATAAGACCTCTTCCACCTTCTTTACGGGGTATGTATAGACGGTCTACATCAGCCTTTGGATGATGTATCTTATGCTTAGAAAGAAGCTTTCTTGTTTTAGCATCCATTCGGCTGATGTCGTTTAGAGTCCAGTTTAAGTTGTTAAAGCTATATTGGACAAGTGGGGTTGCAAGGCTATTAATGGCCATAACTCTGTTCTGTGAATTTAATTCAGTTTTTAATATCATTCGTAGCCTTCTATAGTACTCTTTACGTACTATTTCTTTCATTTTTTTATGGTGAATGTTTTCGCTCTCATTTACACCTAGGTATTTATAGGCTTCTTCTGGTTTCAATTCTTTTAGTGTTACAGCAGGGTCTAGGCTAATTGAGGATGTTTCTTGTATTGATCCACGTAAAACTAGCTTTAGCACATTTATTCAAATTAAATTTCATTCCAATGTCTTCGCTGAAGCATTTTACAGTTTGCAGAAGACCTTCCAGTTCATTATCATTCTTAGCATATAACTTTAAGTCATCCATGTAAAATAGATGGCTTATTTTCTTTTGGCCTATTTTATAACCACATTCTGTCTTATTAAGTTGACTGGTTAGTGCTATTAATGATATGCAGAATAGTAAGGGAGATAAAGAATCACCTTGAAATATACCTCTTTTGATGTTTATTTCATCAGACTTATAGGTTCCATTATTATTATTATTATTATTATTATTATTATTATTAATGTTACTACGGATTTCGGCATTCTATAATCTGCAGTAATTTTTAAGATTGATTTTTTTTGGAAACTTTTTTCCTCTTTAACTTTAGCATTACGTGAATATTTTAGTTCCTTTCAGATAATTTCTTTTCTTCTGGAATATTATTTTTCATTTTCAAATCCATCTCTTTCTTTATCACTGGACCAAGCGATTTGAATTGAATTAATACATTATGAGTTTAGGACTCATTAATTTGGTCCCTGTTTTCTATCACACTTATCCAATATTCCTTCTACATTACTCACTAACATTAATGCTGAGAAAATCAATTTCCTCGTCGATTTATCATATTAATTGATAAGTTAGTTGTTTTTATATCCTTACACAATGTTCTTAATATTATACCTATTTCCGCTCCGAGAATTTCCGTTCAGTGGAACTATTTATAATGAAGAAAGTATCACCCTAACTTCAAAACATACGTATCAGTTAAAAGTAAATTTGGAGAGCACTAACTAATCTTTACTAGTGGATGCGTACGTCGCGGAATGAAGGAAAATGATAATTCTCTACTATTGCAATGAAAGGTCATATTCAGCAAGTACAACACAGGAAAATATTTTCAAACAATTCCATCTAGACTTACATCTACATTTATACATTTTTCATTTGATAATGTAGCTTTTATAAATATTTTCATGGTAATTGTTATGAAGAACTTTCATCTATGGTAGCTAGACTTTATGAATTTAAGCACCAATCGGGGATACTAAAATCAAAATTGCGTTTGTGGTGCAGTGCATATCGGCTTGGAACGAGAAATCGGAGAGCCGAGTTCGAATTCCAAGTGAATTCATTGCATTCACTTACGCGCAAATACCCTTGGGAAAGATATTAATCCATCTTTTCCCTCCACGTATGGGTTAAATAATAAGACAGATTGGGTTCTATGGCCTTGGCTGGCAACTAGTCTACCGCAGAAAGCAATGGCAACCTACTGCGGGATAATCTTCTGCCCAGCCAGTTATGTCCCTTTCAAGACATGATCGCCCACGCGTGTATCACGTATGGCACTTAACTGAAAATCAAAATGCTAAAAGCAGAAACATAATTACCTAGAAAGTTTTCTAACAGAGGAGGGAAGGTGCGCACTGAGTTTCGAAGACGTATTGGCGTGTCCAAGGACGTATTTCAAAAGGTGAACAGAGTATTCAGAAACAGAAAAAAATTCGTTGGAAACTAAGAAAAAGATACTGGATTGTTATGTGATGTCTCTCCTCTTATATCGCAGTGGATACTGGACAATCTTGTCAGAGATAACGTGGAGACTCAAAGCAACAGAAATATGGTTCTATTGCAGGATGCTCACGATAGCCTGGACCGACCATGTGAGCAACGACAATGTTTTGGAGAGGATGGAATCGAAATAAAATAAGATACTTAACACCAACAAGAGACAGCTGAAGTTCCTTGAAGAAGTAATAATGGAGTAAGGTTTGGAGAATTTGATTCACACAGGATGAATCGAGGGAACGCGAGACAAGAGAAAGCAACGTGAGTCATACTTGTCGAGCTTGAGCAAGTGGATGGCAGAGCAGGTTTTTTGAGAGATAGCAAGCGAAAATGTTTTAAGTGCTACATGGGATAGAGAGAGTGGAGGACTGTGGTCATCTATGTCTTGAAAGGACACGGAACACAAAACAAGGAAGATTAGACTATCGGCAAAGTCTCATCATTTTAAAGTTGAAATGGCGAGACGTAACCGAAAATTCTATGCTAATAGTTCTTTTCTCTAAGCTCTCGCTCGTAACACTCTCTGGTGGATTCTTGCTTTCCAAGAAAATTTAAATGCATTGTTAACCGTTATCTTATACCTTCTTAATTCCTGTTCTTTAACTGTACTGTGCTTCTTAATATATTTTTTGAGTTTTGAGTTTGAGTTTTGTTTAACAGCATATCAACCTATCTTGGTTATTTAATGCCAAAAAGTTGGGGGTTTAAGGTATTTTTCAATATTCAGTGAAAATGAGAAGGTTGTTTTTGTCAGATCTTTTGGGGTTTTTATTTTTTTTTTATTTTAGAAAACTTAAAATATCGTCTAGTTTTGTATTTAAAAATGTTTTGCTGAGAATAATTTTCCTTCAAAAATGTGTTATGGCAATAATTTTTCTTCAAAAATGCATTATATATTATACATTTATTTAAAAAATTAAAAGACTAGTTTTATGTATATATATATCTATAAAACACTATTTTTGTACTTTCGTAGTGTTTTAACCCCAGTTTGGGAGTTAAATATTTGTCCATAGCTGGGATCCTAACGAGAGCTACCACTCCGGGTCAGGGTAGACCTCGGAACGACAGCAATTACGAAGTTGTTCCATGCTCCTCACAACCTCCCAATCAGTGGCCTTGTTGCCAGACCAATATATATTTTTATATATTTTTATTTTCCTATATTATTGTAAACTTAGTAAATTCCTGCATCTTAGTAACATTTTGCCTTGCTTGGCGTGAAATCATAAACCAAATACAATTAGATAAATACTCACATTTTCTCAACAAAGATTTTAATGATCTTTTCGTGGAAAAATGTCTCTTTCTGAAGAAAATCGGACTTATTTTAGATAAGCTGAAAGACGAAAGGAGATGGCAAATAAAGGAAATGTTATTTGAATGGCTACCACAAATATTTGATCAAATATTTGAAATCTAAGATACGCAAATCGAAGAATAATTAAGTTAGAGGAGTTAGGAATCATTAACGACATCTTGGATAAAAGAACAGTATAGTATCTATCGTGGACAGTGAGAGAAAAAATCACAATTCTGCAGTCCCCGAACACTTGCTGATCCCATTTTTGTCGTTTTTATGACTTTTGCACAGAACCAATCTACACATTGATGAACGTAACTTCTATATAAACGACTATAGATTTCGTCCAACTAACAATTATTTGGTAATTGTCGTTGAAAAGTATAAAGCAATACAAGTTAAGATTGTGTTTGTTTGGCTTGTCACCAGAATACAGTTGCACGCTTCACTTATTACTCATAATAACATTCGGTGGCACATTTCGCTTATTGCCGTTGTAATTGGGTATAGCGTCTCCATTATTGGTGTCATTCGGCAAATATTTATAATGTATAAGACTATGAAGAAAGAATAAAAAGATATTTACATGGTTAACACACACACACACTCATACATATACACACATAAACACATCGATATGCACACATAAACAGAGAGAGAGAGAGAGACAGAGAGAGAGTAGTATGATAGGAAGGAATAAACATTAATGGATATCGGAAAAAGCTTTACATAGTGACAGTCATCCACACGCCTGGAGTAATCAACCAATCATTGAACACACACACACCCACACACCCACACACACACATACACACACACACACACACACACACACACATATATATATATATATATATATATATATATATTGTAATGAAGTGAAAGAACAGATAAATTAAAACCCACTGTTCATGTGCTCAGAACAAAGTAGAGCTTAATATTGTAATTTTGTTTAATGATTATAAAATCATTATATTACTACACAAAAATGTTCATGTTTCAGAAAAATACTGTTCTTCTTCATGTGACATTTTCAAATAAATGCCGAAAATTGTTTATTTAAAAAATATATGATGAATTCATATTTATTTAGAAATTTAAGTAGTGGTTGTCGGAAGAAGTTAAACAATATGTTAGTAGCTGTATCAATATTGCTCAATCAAATCTAAGAATTTGGTTAAACTATGGAGTTAAAATTTTCTGTCGCGAAAGGTTAAAAAGTGGCATAATGTCAAGACATGACACTTTATAATTTTGTCTGGATAAGATACATACTGGGACAATAAATTAATCAAAGAGGTAGGTAATAATTTTTAACAGCAGATTGGATTTTTACTTTTGTTTTTAAAAACTGATTTTTTACTACCTCATCAGTTAAATGGGTTGCATTGTTTAGGTTAGAATTAGAATGAAGTAATTATGGTATACTAAGATATATTGGAGTTGAGAAAACCCAAAATGTATTGCGTGGCTCATTTTTGTAAAATAATTTTTAAGTAATATTTGAGCATATGTTATAAATAAACAATTGTAAAAATTATATTTTAGAGAAAAATATTTTCAGTTTTTACATAAAACCATTAATTCATCCCTACGATTCAGCAGCACTTAAAAGTAATATTTCTTGTCTGCACATTTAAATAATGTATGGTCCCACTATGTATCTTGCCAAGGCAAAATTAAAAAGTGTCATGTGTGGACAATATGGTGCTTTGTATCCTTTTGCGACCAACCCAAATTTTCAAATTCATATTTCAACCTAATTCTACCGTTTGATTGAGCAACATTGACACACCTACAAGCATATTGTTTAATTTCCTCCAACTACCAATTCCTAATTTTCTAAATAACCATTATTTCATCTCATATTTTCTTAATAAATCATTTTCAACATTTATTTTGAAATATCACATCAAAAAGTACAGTAATGTTCTGAAACGAGAAAATTATTGTGTAGTGATATACTACCTTTATAAACTATTGTAATAACAAATTTGCAATATATATATATATATATATATATATATATATATATATATATATGGTAGAGTAACTACTGTTTTTCCGAAGTCTATCATTCTTCCAGAGTGCTCAATCAGAGCCTGAGAGCGTAAATAGTCATCCGCAGACAGATCTGCTTCGCTGTATCACAGCTCATCAGTACGGTTAAACACCCAATTGCTTTTACCCATAATTGAACCCGACCGAATTAGTGTCAGTCGACGATTCTACCTCTGAGCTATGGGCGATTGGTAGAATGAGGCAGACTTTTAGCGTGTGATGTATCATACGCCAGTAGTTAGAGTGCTCTGAGTGGCCATAACTCAGAGGTAGAATCGCCGACTGACGCCAATTCGGTCGGGTTTCAATTCTGGGTAAAAACAATCGGATGTCTAACGGTACTGATGTGCTGTGATACAGCGAAACAGATCTGACTGCGGAAGACATATATATATATATATATATATATATATATGTCTGTGTGTGTGCATATATGGAGGACGGGCGGGGTCATTGGATATGACAAAGTAGGAACATTTTATTAGTGTTGTATTAAGTTGTCATTTTCTTAATATTTTACAATCTATGGGAATGTGGAGAAAAATAACCATTAACACTACAATTGAACAAGTGAAGACTGTAGTAATCGGGGAAACATAATATTTGGAGTCGGTTCCACAAGGCCACTGTTTAAGGAGAGAGGCTACTCGAGTTGAACTTACATCTTACCAATGATATACGCAGGGAATGGGGGTGGTTCGCTACTTGTAGATGGCATGACAAATCTTATTTCGACACTAGTTTGGCACCAGGTATAACTTCCGCATGAACCTTAGGATCGGTCAGTTAAGAGCCATACGTAATACTCGCTTGGGCGATCATATCTCGAAAGAGACATGACTGACTGGTCGGAAGATTATCCCGCAATAGGTTGCCATTATATTCTGTATGCTGGTTGCCAGCCAAGGCTATAGAACCCAATCTGTCCTGTTATTTAATACATAACTGGAGGAAAGAGACGGATTAATACCTTTTCTAAGAGAAATGGAGCGTAAGTGAATGCAAGGATGTACGTTCTTGTGCAGTGAATATTGGCTGGAAACGTGAAATCGGGGAGCCGAGTTCGAATTCCAGTTAAACTCCTTGCATTCACCTACACGCAAATATCCTTGAAAAAGGTATTAATCCGGTTCTTCCCTCAAGTTATGAGTTAAATATCAGAACAGAGACATGATTGCCCAAGCGTGTATCACGTGTGCCGCTTAACTCACTAAACTTACGATATGACTTTTCTATTAAATATCACGAGTTTTCAGTCTAAAGTTTTGAGTTTGTAGCAGTGTGTGGTGTTTGCCGAATCTAAATGAAAAGTAACTTTATTTATGTTTATTTTATACTAAATAAAATAACAATACATATTAAATATAATCATCATCAAAATTGATATTATTAATAATATAAATTAAGAATATTATAGTCTGATGAAAAAAGATTTCGATTAATAATGAAATTTTAAATGAATTGTTTTCATTTTTTAAATCATAATACGTTATGAAGTTTCTAAAATATTTAAAAAATACTTCAAAGATTTGTTGGGGTTAGTTTAAAAACTTATTACGCAAAGATTACATTTACTAATGGAAAATTAAATGTTTTATACAAATCATCGTGTATTCCAATTTTTTAAAGAATTTAAAATTTTTGTCTATTTGATTTTTTTTGTATGGTAATTTCTATGTGTAAATTAAAAGGTCTTGTGTTTCAGGGTTTCTTCTCTTTACAGGATATGAATTTGTATAATTATGTCCCTTGTGATCACCATACAATTTTCTTGTCTCATCTCGCATCTGTCAAATCCATCAACACATTCGGTAGAAATTATTATTATTTTTATTATTTTCTTGTGTTTATGTTTTTTTATACATTTCGTTCCTTGTCCTAACTAAAGACATTAGGTCAGAAATGGTGTCATGACATTTTTCACTCAACCTTTTTGAAAAAAAATTCTAAACTCACATACAATTTATATAGAAAAAACTACTCGAAAAATGTGAGTACAATTTTTTGTATTTCTTTAAGGCTACCAAATATCACTTCAATGAATATTTTTCAATCAAAGACAGGGTTCCAACTACAACAGAAATTATTGATGTCTTCACATTCGACATTCGTTAAATTTTCATTTCAAGATTTTTGTATTTTGATATTTGTCAAAAAATCTTCAAAGATGTATTACATTCTGCAAAGACTGCAATGTCATTAAGAAAACACATTCTGTTTTTGTGGTCTTTGTTTAGCTTGCATTTTTATGTTTTTGCGCTTTTGAAAGTTTCAATAAATTGTTTCAGGTCCTATTTTTATAACTGGCTGTGGGAGATATTCATACAAGTTTTTTGTAGTTTCCTTCCCATGAAAACTGCTTAATTTACAGTGCAGTTATAAGCCCAATCTATCATGAGAAGTGTTATATTCAGTTAATACTAATACTGTGGAACCTTGTTCATGTCACTATTTGAGCTTGGTAAAATCTAGTTAGCAAACACTGGTCCCGTGCAGCAAAAATAAAACCTTCAGTTTGAGCTTTTAAATATGCCCTACGTAACCACTGGTGATTACGGAATTTGTCTACATAAGCTTGTTTGGTATGAGCTGAGTATTTACTATGAAGACGCTTATCTATTCATCTTTTCAGCATTTAGTACATTGCATTGGCTTTTATTTCCTTCTTTAATTTCATTTCTGCTGTAGTAGGTTTATTATGGCTTAAAGAAGTGCAAATACTTCTTTACAAATTTGAAATTATTTTATTATTATGTCATTTTTCATTATAATTCTATTTCTGCTATGGTCGCACTACCTACCAAGTCTGCAGGGAGACATAAGGCAGATCGTGGCGTTTTGTTATGGCTCCATTTTATGTTTTTTATATCTCCCCATGGTCCCTAGCGTTACATAGACAAAGTTCTCCATAGTGTGTGGGCTGTACAATTTTTCCTATATCTCTTAAGCTAGGATTTCCAGGGATTTCAATGTATTTTTTGTTCCATTTTTTTTTCAATATGACCTTTTTGTTAAATGTTTTGTCATTTTGATGTTATCATATAATAATTCTGCTTGTTCTTTCCTTAGTTAGTTATTTACTTGGTTAGTTACTTAGTATCTCCTTTCGTTACGCCACTGAAGAAAGATAACACACTCTCTACACGATCTTTTTCTTCCCCTCTATCTTTTTATGATCTATAGACACTACTCTCCTCAGCCTTTCTCTCACCTTTGCCAAACGGAAGGGTAGTAAAGGGTGAGAGAGTAGGAGGTGAGATCCTATAACATTACCGTAGCAGTAGCAGCTTAAGCTTGTATCAGTAATTGTGTGTGTGTGTGTATGTGCGTGTCTACTGTACAATATAGTAAAAATAGGTAGGTTTGTTGTCGTCTCCCGCAAACTAATAACGAAATTGCTGACCTCTACACTCTTGGTCATTACTCAGTTGGTCTTTTCTGTTTACAATAGACACCGGAGCCATAATTTTTCAGTAAAAAAAAAAAGTTTCTTTTTCGAAATCTCTTTCTTTTTAAATTTGGTAACAAAGAAAGGAACAAGCAGAATTATTATATGATCATGATTATGGTCAGAAATAGTTCTGATAATTTAGAATTGATCTCTTTCATACTTTTACAAGTTTTGTCTCAAAGAAAAGGTCTCCAATGTGAGTAAATGAAAAAACGAAGTGACGAGTGATTATGGCAAAGTAAGATGAAGACAAATCCAACCTCGCAGTTTTAGAAATTTTTTTCTGCTGACTAAAATTAGAGATTTGGGTCAGAAAATAAATAAACAAATAAATATATAAAAAGTTACTCTCCCGAGATATCCTATGGAAGTCGATACTTTGTTGAGTTTCAGAAAGTAATTTTTGGAAAACTGATCGCCCAAGTGCCTATCACATATGGCATTGAACTGAATATTACTTCACCTGGAGGATAAAAGGGTTTGCGTAGGCGCACCACCCCTACCTGAAAAAGGGTTACAGAAGCATCAGCAACCCTCTCGTCAATGGCTAAAGGTACGTTGAAGACGTTACTATCATTTGTAGTATGACAAAGTAAGATTTTTCCGGGAAATCATAATTATCCTTCCGTGGAAATTCTACGGGTTCCGCTAGTTATTAGTATTATTATTGTTGTTGTTCACCTGATTCGCAATGAGTGCTGTACAATTTCTTCAAAGAGGAATCAGGCTTACGGCCTACCACGTTGAATACACCGGTTCTCGCTCGATCACTGAAGTTAAACAACGTTGAGCCTGGTCATTAATTAGATGGGTGACCTCTTGGGAATACCAGGTGCTGTAAGCGTTTAGTGACGGATATGCGTTGTGGTGCAGTGGATATCGGCTCAGAAAGAGAAATCGGTGAGCCGAGTTCGAATTCCAGTTGAATAACCTGCATCCACTTAAGCACTGGTACCCTTGGGAAAGGTATTTAGCCGTCTCTTCCCTCCATTTATGGGTTAAATAACAAGGGTAGGACTTGAGGTCCCTGCCCTTAAAAACAGTTTCTAATGAATCTTGATACTCGAAAAGAAAAAAGTATTACTAGACACAAAACCTATATAAAACAACAATAAATTGATGAAAGAAAAAAAAAGGTATTGCCAGCAATAAATAAATAAAATTTAGGTGGCAATAAATGACCCGCCGAGGTTGATTTGCCATAAAAGCAAAACAACCAAACCAAACCAAATCAAAGAGGAATCCTGAGACATGAACTAACAGATACGTTCTTTTACAGAATGATGCTAAGGATAACATATCCCGAACAACAAAGTCAAAATTTTAGAAAAAATAGTGACAAAAAGAAAATCTAACCGAGTTCGAATTCCAGTTGAATTCGTTGCATTCACTTATGCACAAATAACGTTAGGAAAGGTATGAATCTGTCGTTTCTTCCTCTAAATGCTACTGAAATAGCAGGACATACTGGGTTCTATAGCTTGGCTGGCAATCGGTCAACTACAGTAATTAAAGGAAACCTACTACGGGAAAATCTACTGTCCAGTCAGTCAGGTCTCTTTCGAGACATGATTGCCCAATCGTGTATCACGTATGGCACGTAACTGACATACTTAACATCAGGAAGAGCCAGTTAAATAATGAGGAAGAAGAGTTTGGGGAATTTGATACTCACAAGACAAATCGAATACAAGAGGAACAGAGAAAAACAAGGCATAACATACTTACCTTGAGTAAATGGATAGCGGAATAGGGTTTAGGTAAAATAGCAGAAAGAACAAATTTATTAAGAGTTACAACGGAAAAGAAGTTGTGAAGAGACATGTTCACTTACGTACTGAGAGAGTACGATATGTAAAGAAAGAGATTATTATTATTATTATTATTATTATTATTATTATTATTATTATTATTATTGTGACATTTTAGAATCTTTTACCTCGGCCTACTTTACATAAATTCTTATATCTATATATTTTTAGGTTGTTCTGTAAGTTCCGATCAGCATCTTTCTTTTTTGAGGGTAAATTTCGATTTTTTGCTCTCATAACACAAAGATTTTCTAAATGTCTGTGAAGACTTGGGTCGATATGTCAAAGCTTCCGTCCTTTATAATTTTTCGTATTCCTTCAGTTTTCGTTTTCTCAATGACTTTTGCATACATTTTTGTCGCTAGAAGTTGCAGTACTGTAATGAAAGCATAATTGATTTTATTTTTCTTTCTAATTAATGACAAAAGGTCATCTGATATTTGTTCTTTTGAGAAATTGATGCCTCCGCTGCATCTCACAATTACATTTATTAGTTTCGGATGCGATCAGAAAAAATAGTCCCAGTAGCTTTTATTATTATTATTATTATTATTATTATTATTATTATTATTATATCCGTCAAGGCGATGTTTGTGAGACGGCTTGCCGATAAATTCCATTGGCAATCGAATAAATGCTAATTAATAAAAAATAATTACTAGGGCATCCTTAATGTAAATCATAATTTGGCGGACCTGAAGCAAACTACCACCATGTTTAATTTCGTTATTTTTCGTTTTTTTTTTGTTTTTTTTTTTTTACTTTTTTCCGTACAGTCCTATCCATTGTTACATAAACTTTTCCATTAATAAAAAAATTTTTTAAAATTTACAATATTTAAACAAACATTTTTTTGTGGGGGGTCAGTTTCTCATACAACATTAAAGTAAATCGATCCTCCATTTACAAACCGCTATAAGGTTATTGAGAAAATGGTCCCCTCCGCTAAAATTGTTTAAACATTGAAATTTTTGCAAATTTTTTTGTCATTCGTAAAGTTTAAGGTGTAAAAGATAATATTGCACTAAAAAAAAGGTCCAAATAATTTGATAATGAACACATTTACAGGTAGCGGTAATGTCGTACCGGCGACTGGTTTCAAAATGGATGCTCGATTTACTGTAAAGTTGTATGAGAAACTGATCCCCACCAGAAAATGTTTAAATATTGAAATTTTTCAGGATGTTTTTGTCAATTGTAAAGCTAAGAGGGTAATCGATAGGACTGCGCTGAAAAAAGTAAAAAAAAAAAAAAAAATGAAAAACAACGAAATTAAACGTGGTGGTAGTCTACTTCCTGTCCTCCAAGAATTTTAATCCTACAACGATAGAAAGAAAGAACGAACGAACGAATGAAAGAAAGGATTTGATATGTTTGACAACTTCTGGCTCACGAATAACTTGGTTTTGACAAAATTTCTTGTTCCAATTATCGAAATGGATATATTGCCTCGAAAATCAGCATTATTGATTCTGGAATATACTTGAGTTTGAATAGTGACGGATGATAAAAACGTAACTGAATTAACCATTAATCAGCCTCTATAGATAAAAATTCAGTGCAGTAAACTACCGGTGCAATACTAGTAAATTTTATTCGTTCCACTGAGTTAGGGGCAGTAATTTATCCACTATCAGACAATTAAATCATTAATTAATGTTTTTCGGATCAATTGAATGTTCAAACAAGCAACATTCTTTAGTCCTCGCTAGGGCATGCGATGCCACATATACTGAGTCGATTCATTCATATCTCCTTCAGGATCCATTGGTACGGAGGAGGTTCTAATCAGGTATCTTCTTCAGCCAAGCTGTTGCATGGTGACAGAAACACCCAAGAGGATATTTCCCTGGTCATTACAGTTTTACAACGCATACAAGAACTGCAGCAAAAGCGACAACGCCGGAAGGGCAAGTCAGTCTCCTTTTCCCAGCCAGACAGTCCATTTCCACATTTTAGTAGAAAATTCAGAGCGAAAATTGGTCTAAATTAGCCACCGCCGAAACGTATAAGTTTCTTAGTAATAATATGTGAAGAAAAATAGTAATCTTCTCTCACGAAGGACGAATATTGCATCACAATAGTACACTCTTCAGGTCTAAACAAAACCGTTGCTGATTCTACACATCCTGATAATCAAACGTTCTTACCTCGTATTCGTGTTTCTTAGTGACGTAGGTGGCCATGGCTCTCTATGATTTCCAGTTCTTTTATCGCTATTAGAAAACATGTTTCTTTCTATTTCCTAACCCATGTAATGCCAACCGTATGAACAAGCTCGTTAGGTTAGTACAAATTATTCTTGCGTTCACTATGTCCTGTGAGTGTCAATTTTGTATGCCATTTTTCCATATCATCACACACTATATTTCAAAAGCCTTGGAAAAAGTGTGGTGTAGAGAGTTATTGCACAAGCTCCTATGCTGATGATACCTAATATATTGGCCCACCTCCAAAATTATAACTAACCAGTGCTCATCTCTCCTCTGGCCTAGTTATCAAGATACAGTGATGGGAAAAAAGACTCGAATATCAATAACAATATATGAGACAGTCAATCATAGCCGATCTGATCCGCAACTTTCGCCAATCGGTATAGGCGGATGTTTTTTTCAGGTAAGCCTTGTGTCCTGAGCACTTACTCGGACCTAATCAAACCTCGTGGAATTTGTACATACGATCAATCATTAAAAATGCTGGAAAAATGATCAGTGAGTAACTAGCTTCTCCTGCTATCATTTACAGTTACAAAAGCCACATTAAACAGAAAACGCGGTCCTGCTGCGATATATGAGCAGTTCTTGTCAGTCATCACATTTCAGTCGCGATACGGCTTCTGCTCCGATGAACTTAGATCACTGGTGCCCCCTAAATACGAATTTGAACGAGATACTAGATTAGCAACTAGATCCCACCCTTTTACAGTGAAACCGATAAAATGCAGCCGTAACTTCTACTTCAACAGTTTCTTTCCTCGCACTTCCCGACTGTGGAATTCTCTTCCACACGATTGCTTCCCCGACGGCTTCAATCTCCAGGAGTTTAAATGTAAGGTCAATAGACACCTCCTAACACACTAACCTGCTCCCATTCTATCAAACACTCTTCCCATCTGCCCAACCCTCATCCTCGCTATCCTTACTCATCTGTCACCTTCCTCCTGACATTCTCTCTTTACCTTCCCCTATGTAGCCCCATGCGCAATAGTGGCAATGGAATGCCTTGCTTGGGGTGAGATGATTAAAAAAAAAAACAATTCAAAAGCATTTCAGCACGTTTTTGGCGGACGAGTTATTTTCCATCCGGCGGAATTTTTCTCACTGACGAAAAGTGGAAAAGTCGGAAAAATCAGGTTCACCAGTTCAAACCTTCCCGATTGAGGCCTACCATGTCAACCACGTTTCTAACAAAACACATCCACTTGTTTCCTATTTTTTGGTGAGATATAAATTCCACTCGATCAGCTTACTTGCACCAACTTTGTGGAACTGATATCCAAGAGGATCCTTCCCCTATCACTACAATCTTAACCTGTTTCCGTCTAGTGTTAACCGTTATCTTTTCTACATATCCAAATAAACCGTGATTTTATTATATATCCCTCTACCTCGAGTAGCTCTTTGGCCTTATACACTGTAAATAAAAATATGCCTTAGAAATTTCAACAGCCACTTTCTAATGGTAAGTATACGTGTTTATTTTATTTCCATTTTCTTTAAAATATTGTCATTATTCATACGATCAGTTTATATTATTCTCAGCATCCTTTTGTAGGATTAGATATTTCCAGTGCTCTTTTCTGGATTTCTAAATAATTTTTTCTGTTTCTTTGCATAGTTTTAGGATAGCACATTTTGCTATCCAGTCTTCGCTGTTATTTATCCAAGATAAAGAGATACTGAATCAGGTTGTATTATGGACGCAATCACAAATAGGAGATATAAAATTCTAGCAAAATCTACGTGGCACTGAAATTCGAAGGCAGATTGCATCAGAGAGTATGCTGTGTATATGTGATGATAATTCTAGATTTGAAAATTCTGACAGTAGTTGCTTGAGTAAATAATGATAATTGCGAAACGTGATTGCTAATGTGTCACTTTAATGTGAATGTATATTTGTCGTAAAATCAAATTTCCATGTATTCACTAATTTGTAAAATATTTTACTTCTAAATTCTCAGCTAAATGACAGGGATTTTGAAATAATCACATTAGCCTTGTATAAAAGTTATAGAAAGCACTCATCATTTACGATTTCTCTTTTCAACAAAAGATAATCCGTAAATCTTTAGTTTAAATAAGAGGCCTCGTTATTATCTCAACAAAACTTACCAGGATTCTGATTTTTTTAGTTTTGTATTTTTTTATGAACAAGATTTTTGCAACGTTGACTTCTTAAATACGTAACTCAAATTCTTAAGGCGTAACTATATAATTAGATTATTTAAACGCACATTGACCTCTCAACTAAATCAGCGAGTGTCTATCTCTTCGAAATATAAAAAAAGTATTTTCTAGTTGGCCTTACAGTATATCACCAGACAAAACGAATGCGGAAGAATCGGGCATTCACTGGTTATTGAAACATTAGACAGAGTTATGTCTATGAGATTAAGTAGAACATTTTATAAAATTAACATTCTCTCTTCACAACCGTTCATTTTAATGGTTTACGGCATATTAATGTCCTTTTAAGTTTGTAACTAATGAATTGCAATTACCGTTCTGAGTGAAAGATAGTCGAATGTTTTCTTCCTGCCTTTTCTGGGGTTTGAAATCGAATATGCTTTTTCAAGAGTGTTGGCTAACGAAAGGCTGATACCAAAGTTCCTCATCATACAATTACAATTATTAGAGCTTCAGATGAGGGCCGAAAAATTATTTCCAATAGGTTTATTATTATTATTATTACTATGCCGTCATTTTTCATCATATTTTTTATTTCTGCTATGGTCGCACTACCTACCAATCTGCGGGAAGACATTAGAAAGTTTTTGGTGTGTTGTTATGGCTCCATTTCATGTTTTTCTATCTCCCCTAACATTCTTAGCGTTACATAGACAGAGTTCTCCTTCGTGTGTGGGCTGTACTTAACAAGACAATTTTTTGTATATCTCTTAAGCTGGGGTTTCCAGAGATTCTTTTAATGTGATTTTGTTTTTCCATTTTCTATCATTCCAAGTGCACCTACTATTACTGGCACGATACTTATTCTCAATTTCTACATTTTTTCTATTTCAATTTCCAGGTTTTTATATTTTGACAGTTTTTCGAATTTCTTGCGTACTATGTTACAATCCGCTGTACAAGCCATATCAATTAATAGGCAAGTTTTTTTTCTAGCTTTTAACAATAATGTCCGGCCTACTTGCGTCAATTTTTCTATTATTATTATTATTATTATTATGTCATTTTTCATCATATTTCGATTTCTGCATTGGTCTCACTACCAACCAAGTCTGCGGGGAGACCTAAGGCAGGTAGTGGCGTGTTGTTATGACTCCATTTCATGTTTTTCTATCTTCCCTATCATCCCCAGCATTACATAGATAACGTTTTCCTTAGTGTGTGGGCTGTACTTAATAAGACAATTTTTTGTATATCTCTTAAGCTGGGGTTTCCAGGGATTCTTTCAATGTGTTGTTTTGTTCCATTTTTTATCATTCCAAGTGCACCTACTATCACTGGCACAACTCTTGTTTTCAATTTCCCCATTTTTTCTATTTCAATTTCCAGGTCTTTATATTTTGACAGTTTTTCAAATTCCTTGGTTGCTATGTTACAATCCGCTGGACACGCCATATCAATTAATAGACAAGTTTTCTCCTTCTGGTTTTTAACAATAATGTCTGGCCTGTTTGCTTCAATTTTTCTGTCTGTGTAGATGGTGTAATCCCATAGATTGGTTACATGTTCTATTTCTGTTACCGGTGCTGGATGATGTTCATACCAGTGTTTGTTTACAGCTTTTCCATAATGTTTGCACATTTTATTATTATTATTATTATTATTATTATTATTATTATTATAACCGTCAAGGTGACGTTTGTGAGGTGGCTTGCTGATCAATTGAAATATGCTAATTATTAAAAAAAACATTTTCTAGCGCAACATTAGTGAAAATGAAAATTTTAATCCTGTAGCGATAGAAAGAAAGAAAGAAAGAAAAAAAGAAAGCAGGAAAGAAAGAAAAAGAAAGCAGGAAAGAAAAGGAAGAACGAAAGAAAGAATTATGTATGTTTAACGTCTTCTGTCTCACGAATTTGTTACTGCAATTATCGGAATGGATATGTTGCCTTGAAAATCAGCATCACTGATTCTGGAATATACTTCAGTTTGAATACCGACTGATGAGAAAACGCATCTGAATTAATAATTAATCGGACGAGTATAGATAGAAATTCAATGCGCTGAGCTGCCAGAGAGATATATTGCCTATTGACTGGATTGGACTCGGTGCAATATTAGTAGTTTTATTCACACTACTGTGTTATGGGTAGTAATTTAGCCATCATCAGAGCACTAGCAAATCTATGATATATTTTCTCTGATTATATATATATATATATATATATAAAGAGATATATAATAAATCTATGATATATTTTCTCTGATGATATATATATATATATATATATTTATATATATATATATATCTTTATATATATATATATCTTTATATATATATATATATATATATCTTCATATATCTGAATATTATATATCTGAATATATATATATATATATATATATATATATATATATATTCAGAACCAATGATTATAATGCCTTAGTAATTTCAACAACCACTTTCTAATGATTAATTAATCTATTCATTTTTATTTCTTAGATCTGTAATTTATGAATTGCCATTACTGTTCTGAGGAGAAAATAGTCGAATGTTTTCTCGCTTCTTTCTCCGCGGTTTCAAATGGATTATTCTTTGCCAAGAGCGTTTGTCCTACGAAAGTCTGATACTAAAGTTTCTTCGTGATTTTATCTCGTTTTTAGATAAAAGAATATAGAACGCCTAAATGTCACAGTGAAGCGGGAAATTTAGCAAATAAATAAAAACAGTTAGGTGTCATAAACAAAAGGAATTTTTTGTAGAGACATGATGGTCCATGTCTTAAACTGACGCGGCACATACAAGAATAACCCATTTCTATTTTTGTCTATCAAAGCATTCATTTTTCTATTATAAACTTGTGGGTGTTTTGTCCCTATTTAAAGTTCTTAATTATTCTAATCAGCTACTTGCTATTCCTGATACACGCACTTGTTTCTTTCGATCCATAACTGACTAGGCAGAAGAATTTCCCGCATGTTTTCTGCGGGAGATCGGTTGTCAACCAAGGCTATGAAACTCATTCTGCTCTACTATTTAACACCTAGCTGCATGTAAAGAGATCAATTAACACCTTTCCTATTACCATTTGTGTGTTAGTGAATTAAATAAAATAGGTTACAATTTGAACTCTGCTCTCTGATTTCTCATTACGAAGAGATATCATTACACCACAACATACATTCGATTATTCTAATAGCTTTCTCATATTAAACAAGCATTAATAAAAGTTCATATATATCATTATTTAATGTTTTTTTTATTTTCTTTCTAAAAACAAGTTTGTTATTCTTCGCATAATCTATACAAATATCAGGTGCCTTTCCTTTTTCATTTTTATAGATTTCTATTCAGTGTACCTAGCTACAAGTCGTGGCGCACCTTTGCAGAGATCGGTAAACCCCCAATCTACCTAGTATTATCTGAAGGCCCTTATATTTCTTTGACTTCCTTTTATTTCCTCTAGTGTTGACTTTGTATTCTTCGACTTATCGGCAGCTGTGCCACTCGTTAGTAAAGTTAGTGAAGTTAGTGAAGTTTCTTACCTCTGCGTGTTAAAACTATTTTCTTTTCAGTGATATCCTAAGAGCCGGTCGATCGTTTAAAAACTTACAAGACAATGACGAATCACGCGCCTTTTCCTGATTTCAGAAAGTACTCAAGCCAGATAATTCGCACCTGAGACTGTCCATTCCGTACCCCTCAGGGTTAAGCAGCAAAAGACTTATAAAACAGAGAATACACGACACTGTCCACTTCGCATTGGTCACGTCTGTTTGGCGTCCAACCCTTCCATAGACGTGATATAAACGAATACTGTCCATGGCGATCAGTAACGAAAACATTCTATTACTTCCACTTGAGCAATTGCAGACATTTTGGGTGTAATTATATTAATGTAACTGTTGGGAACTGAGAAAAAGTTTTGCTGGCCAAAGGAAGGAACGAAAGAAATTTGTGAAAATCAGTAAAATGAATCTTGTTGAAGTTCATTGAAAGACACAAGAAACCAAAATTGTGTTAGGAGATTTAGTCCATACATAGCTTTTTCACAATGTCCAAATGACTTTCTTTCAGTTTTTAATACATACTTTATAGATTAAGATCCGAAACCTACTACCAATCAATTTATGTACAGAAAACATTTTCATATTTAAGTCATCGTAATTGTTGTATGCCTATTTTTTTTAATCATTTTACACCAAAAAAGATAGGAATGCCACTAGTACGAGTAGCCACGTCTATTGAACAACAGGTTAAGATGCTCATCCCTTGTTCCCTGTTTAGGATGTGGTTTCCGGTTTTCTCTTTTCAAATTTTTTCACTTTGTTTTTTTTTTCATTTGGAGTAGATAGATCTAACTATCGCCCGGTACACACTCCACCCACGTCTATTGAACAGGTTAAGAGGCTCATCCCTTGTTCCCTGTTTAGGATGTGGTTTCCAGCTTTCTCTTTTTAAATCTTCTCACTTTGTTTTTTTTTTTCATTTGGAGTAGATAGATCTAACTATCGCCCGGTTCACACTCCACCCACGTCTATTGAACAGGTTAAGAGGCTCATCCCTTGTTCCCTGTTTAGGATGTGGTTTCCGGCTTTCTCTTTTCAAATCTTCTCACTTTGTTTTTTTTTTTTTCATTTGGAGTAGATAGATCTAACTATCGCCCGGTTCACACTCCACCCACGTCTATTGAACAGGTTAAGAGGCTCATCCCTTGTTCCCTGTTTAGGATGTGGTTTCTGGTTTTCTCTTTTCAAATCTTCTCACTTTGTTCTTTTTTCATTTGGAGTAGATAGATCTAACTATCGCCCGGTTCACACTCCACCCACGTCTATTGAACAGGTTAAGAGGCTCATCCCTTGTTCCCTGTTTAGGATGTGGTTTCCGGCTTTCTCTTTTCAAATCTTCTCACTTTGTTTTTTTTTTTCATTTGGAGTAGATAGATCTAACTATCGCCCGGTTCACACTCCACCCACGTCTATTGAACAGGTTAAGAGGCTCATCCCTTGTTCCCTGTTTAGGATGTGGTTTCCGGCTTTCTCTTTTCCGAAAGTATAAAAAACGAACGGGATTCAAGAAGATAGAAAATAGTATTTATGATACATTCATATTTTTTAGATTGTAGCTATTAGAAAAGCAAATAAATGGAAGAGAGTTCCACATGTGGAAAGTACGAGAAAAGAAACTGCTCGAGCAAAAGTGCAGGTTGCATTTAGTTATTTCAAGAATAAAGGGGTGAGATCTATATGCAGTCGATGCACCAGGTAGAATAGATCAACAGAGAAGTTTAAATTAACACCACTATAATATTAAAACCACTATCGTGTCACATGGTACCATTTTTCAAATGTTGTTTACTTTTCTTTTTTTTTTAAATAAATATTTCACCCAATGTAAGGGAAAAATGCCACTAGTATGTGGTGGTTATAAGAAGTGAAATTAAAAGACTGAGTAGAAAAATGATTGTGGAAAGGGCAAAAGATGAATAGGATTCAGGAAGACAGAAAACGGTGTATACATTTTTGCCCAGTACAAGCCATTCAAGGAAACATATCGCTCATTAAGTCCCGGGCCTGTCATATACGTGGCGCCACTAATTAAACAACCATAAGATTTTTATGAAGTATTTACCATCAAATGACACGTAACAAAATTTGTGTCCAGTCAACTTATTAGTTTATACATTAAAGTCATTTAAGTGAAGTTGTTGTTGCACATTTTTAAAATAATGGCAAGTTCTTAATTTCGTCTGTTGGTAATGCATTACTTTCTGATGGGAAAAATACTGTTCAAGCAAAGCAATGACGTGATAAGAGTAATTTGGATTCTGCTCCACCGACAACAACGGTTAAGACGTGTTATGCTGACTTCAAACGCGGTCGTACAGACACAACCGATGCTGAATGCTCAGGTTGCCCCAAATCGGCAGTTTTTCTGGAAAACAAAAAAATCTACAAACTCGTTTTGGCCAATCGTAAATTGAAGTTGCTTGTGATAGCGGATGAATTGAACATATCGGACTGCATTGTATTCACCATTTTGCATGAACAGTTGTCACTGAGAAAGCTGTGTTCAAAGTGGGTGCCGGATTTGCTCACAGGTGATCAAAAACAAAAACGTGTCGACGACTCAGAGTGTTCTTTGCAACTGTTTCAATGCAACAAGAAAGAGTTTTTGCGTATATATTAAACAATAGCTGAAACATGGACCCACAACTTCACTTCTATGTCAAGTTACTCTTAAAATAGTTATAATTAATGAGGTTTATGTGACTGATGTGAATGAAAAAAGAAATCAATTTGCGTATAATTTCTTCGTATACGTTTAAAGTTTGTACGTTTGTCAACCACAACGATCCATTGTAGAAACCTGAACGATTAACGGAAAGAACATATGCACAAAAAATTCTCGTTTGTCTTCGTGGGAAACAATTGATAATTAGCACGTGTATATATAGCGGGGTGTCAAGTAGACATCATGTTTTTTTTTATTACATGATGATATGCATACATGTACATGTCTTTTTTTAAGATAGAAATACGTAAGATTTCTTAAGAGTAGATTTAATAATGATTGGCGATACAATATTATATGAATACAGTATTCATGTGTACTTATAGTTTTTAATATTATTGTTATTAATAATATTTATATTAATTTAAAATAATAATTATTGTTATTATATGTTTAGAATTCTATTAGAGTATATTTTCTGTAAGTTTTTTAATAAGCGTGACATTAGTAAAATCAAAGTTATGGCAAGTTTTGTTCGTGTGTAGTCTAATCTAGCTTAAATAATTACTCAAGCGTAAATTCTTTTTATGTTCAGAAATGTCACACATTCATACACACACATATGGATAATCTCATATATATATATATATATATATATATATATATATATAAGTTGAAAGTCAGTTGTTTGCGCAATGTTGTTTTCAACATTTCGGTATCTTCAGGCGTTTTATAACAACTGATTAAGTTGTTATAAAATGCCTGCAACCAAGTTTGAATAAACAACTGATTTCCAAATGAAAAATATTTACAGGCCTTACATTATATATGTATTGAGCAATTTTAAGGTATAATTGTATACTGGTCTAATTTAATTATGAACAAAACCTGATAGCAAAAATTTCCCATACGTATGTATGTATGAATGTATGTATGTATGTATGTATGTAAAAACATTATTATTTTAATAGATATATATTATTAAAAGGGGAAACATTGTTATACATATCTTCATAATATATATGAGGAATAAAAAAATAATAAAAAAATAATAAAAATAATACCAACACTGAAAAGAAATTAATTAATCTACTTAAACATGAAACAGAAAAACCTATCAGGATGACATCAACAGCCACGACGCAAGAAGACATTATCTCTTCTGATTGACACCCCAAGAAAAAATGCAAGCGAAGTTGAGGAGAAACAAAGTTCATTTGTCTTGGTCATTTATAAGTCTTATCATTCGTTTATCCATTAAAGATTGCCGAAGAAGTTTGTTAAAATCAGGAAAATAAGTATTGTCAAGGAATCAAAGTTTGATAGAAGATTTATTCAGTAGATAACATACTAACAATGTCCAATACACTTTCTTCCAGGTTTTAAATGCATACATTAAAGATACATTTTTGTATATTTAGGACAATATATATATATATATATATATATATATATATATATATATATATATCCCTCTAGGGCCATTCTTATCATATTTGATACAGTATTTCCCTATAAGGAAACATTTGATATTTCCCTATAAGGAAACATTTGGTATTCATTGACTGAGCAGTCAGTACTGCTTTCATATGAAATTTATAAAATATTTCTCTTAAAAAATTTTTCAGGAAAATATTTCTTTCAAGGCTTGTTTTCATACTGTATCAAATATGATACGAATGGCCCTAGAGGGATATATATATATATATTGTTTAATTACTTAGTTTCTGGTCATAATATGGTTAGAACGGTGCCATTTATATTAAAAAGTGTTCAATACAATTATATTATAGAAAGAGAAACCACAAGGCTAAGCGGATGAGCAAGCATTTCACTTCTCAAACTTCTCATCTCATGCCGAGAAAAAACATTCTTGGATGATACCAAATTTTAGAGCATCGTGCAACAACAGCAATAGACAAACAATTGCATTTCAGGATGAATGTAATCGCTCCTCTGTTTTGAATGAGAGATTTTGTCTAAATACCGGAAATAACAGACAACAAAATGTCCCCGTTTTATTTACGAAAAACTTGAAGAAAATCTACTGCATTTTTTGGGGGGCTTATCGTTTTAAATCCCAGGCTTTGTTATGCGTCTCCTCTTTTAGATTTTATGCGCAGTTGTGTCGTTGTATTCAGAAAGTTTGTTTTCCGACCATGGTCGACTTAACATGAGGGTTAATTCTTGATCAAACAAGGAAAGCTTTTCCAGAGTGAAATATCTTTGGAAAGTGCCACGGATTAGCCCAAGCCTTGTAAGGGAAGTTGGTTAATGAAACTGTTAGGATGCTATCAATAGTAGCGCTCACATCAAGACGCTCGTCATCGTGACTGAGGGTCTTAGTTTGAAAATTTTATATATATATCTGCTAGATCATAGGCTTGATCATAGGAATTGTCAGTCAGGTGCTCCCAGCATAGTTGCAGTATAAACCACAGGTAGGCTTTGAGAGTGTTGAACAAATTAATTGCAAATTAATTAAAACAAAACGAATGTCCTCCGAGGATTTTTCACAATTTCCATGATTACATATACTTCGCTCTAGGAGTTGTTTTTCTCTTCCGACCACATTTTCCTTTACGTTTTGAACTGATTGATCTAGTTTGTTATTTTCGCCTTGATGACAGAACTAATAATTGAAAGGCTGACACCAATAATATCCATGACCTCTCTCTAAGGCTTGCCAGTTTCGTGCAACTTTAAAATTTTTGTACGTTTCCTTGGAGTAACGTCTATCGTCGACAATGGGTGTAGGACAACAAATCGACAGTGGAGACAATAGTGTCTGGGTGTGGTAAAATCTCATTCAATCACGGATGATGTAATGTTTTTCAAAGCCAAAGGAATGTCATCATACACCTTGAAATTAGATTTATATTACTACACCCCACTGCAAATGACCGAATCTGAAGAAAACACAGCGATCATTATACTCTGTCAATCCAGTTGGTATAAAACTGACTGAATAATGAAAGTAAAGTAAATTAAATCAGTTGTTTCAATTAATTTACACAAGTGTGTACTAACAGGCATGAGTAAGAGTTGTGGGTAAGGGTTAGCTAGCATCCCTAGCAGACAGACGTACACGAAACGAGTATTCGGCTGTTATGTGCGATGTGGTGCAGTGAATATCAACTCGGAACGACAAATCGGGTAGCCGAGTTCAAATTCCAGTTAAATTCCTTGCATTCACTTAAGCACAAATACTCTTGAGAAAGGTATTAATCTGTCTCTTTGCTCCAGTTATGAGTTAAACAATAAGACAGTTTGTGTTCTATAGCATTGGCTGGCAACCAGTGTACCCCAGAAAGCAATGGTAACCTACTGCGGAATAATCTTCTGCCCAGTCAGTCACGTCTCTTTCGAGACATGATCGCCCAAAGCGTGTATCACGTATGCCATTTAACAGACTGATGTATGTATGTATGTATGTATGTATGTATGTATGATCGTTGATTCATTACACTTATTTTTGTATAAGACCACAGACTCACTACGCTATTTGCTGCTGTCGCGGTTTTTATTAGTATGTTATATTGTGTTCTACACTAAAAGAGAGATTAGGCGTTTTTTGCTAAGCTCAAAAAACTTAACAGATATTTCGTGAAAATGAAAAAGGTATATATTGCTTAATAGTATAATAGTGTAATATAAATTGCAATTATTTTTTTTATTTCAATTATTTTATATATTATGATTATTTTATATTTATCATGATTATTATATTTATTTGAAATTATATATGCATTTTTATTATTCTTATATTTTTTCCAAAGTTACCAGGTTTTTCCGACTTTGATTTTTTTTATTTTTTGTACAACTGATTTGAAGATCGTTTGTCTTATTTTGACATTTTGTTTTTGCCACCTTAAGTTATTTATCATCTTTGCATTTGCGTATATTTTATCAATTCATAGTTTGGTGTTAGCATTGTCAAAAATGTAGTACAAATTATTTTATTGTATATTATAAATAATGGCTTCATAATCTGAGTATTTTAAGATGAAATCCCGATTTATGTTTTAAATTTTTTTCTGCTACCTTTTCAGAAATTTGATAAATTTTCGATATTAATTTTGTTTATTTATCTTTGATTATGTGTAATTTATCTTGCTTTTTAGTTTTTAATGGGTGTTCTTTTTACTTTTTATATATTTAAAAAAGACGTTAATCTTTTGAAAGCTGCTTTTTATATACGTACATCATATATGTTCCAAAGATTGTTATATCCGAGAAAGACAGAAGAGATAAACTCCCACTGTCAACTAATTCATCATCAATACGATAATGAGCGAGGCCGGACAAGTGGCACCTCATAACAAGCTCTTGTGCGTAGACTGAAGGCGGGTAGGCAATACATTTAGAACGGTCCTGAATTTAAACCTCGAAACCTTGCGGTAATATCTAAAAATGGAAACATGGGATGAGCCGTATTCGTCATGCTTTGCAATGCGTATTGGTGAAGACTATTTAAACCATAGCTGGTTGATTCTGTAGATGGTCGTTGGCTCATAAGAGCTCTTCCGCCCTTTGACAGGTCTTGTTTTCTACCCCATTTTCCTCAACGAGCTTGCACCCAGCGAGGGCGCCGGTTTAGTCGCCGACAACCCCAGATGTAACAGGCTGTACTGGGTTACGTGGTACCAGTAGCAGACATAGTCGTCTCGGGGTGAAATGATCATAAAAAGATAAATTTGCATTGTTATTTGTACGCAAGCGAACGCTACAGCATCGACACGACAATTTCAATCTGTGATTTTAAATCTATATATAAAATGTATTGAGATGGACCAAAAATGTCGTTCAGTTTATTAAACAATTTTTCGACTAATGACATCACGATTGTTTGCCTGAAGTCAATAAGTAGTTTGGTTGATTTAAAGATATCCCAACACGTGTTGAGTGATTTGATATTTTTTTACAGAACATCCCAGTAAGTTTGAACTAATTTTAATGATCACGGAAGCTATTTTTGTTCACCCTTTCAACAGACATTTGTACAGGCTGTCTTATAATAAAAGTGACATAGTTAGCCGGATATTTCTCAAAGAAAGCAAGCAATTATCTACTAAAATGTTGAAAAATTAGAATATCTAAACTTATTTATAAATGGAACTTTCTCTGTGAGTGTGTCTGTGTTTCTGCGTCCGTTAGCTATAGACTCCGAAACGACAGAACCGATTTTCTTGAAAATTTACACAGTTGTACTATAAGCCTTCTGCGAGTGTTCTTAGCTAGATTTTTTGTCGAGGTACCCAAAATAATTATCAAAAATTGATGATCGAAAGAATCGGGTTATAAAAGGAGTTTTAATCAAATTTGATACACTCATAGACAAAGACATAAGAAACAATATTCAGAAGTTTCAAGGTTGCAGTTTTTACAATAGCGCAGAAAATCGATAATATATATATATATATAAGTCAAGATTGTGTTTGCGTATGTTTATCTGCCTATATGTCTGTATTCTTTTCAGCCCTTGTATTTTAGTTTTTGCTTCGGGTTTTTGCTTAGTCTCAGCCATGATACCATTTACTCAAAGGACTTATTTAGCCTTCAAAATTCAGTTTACGACGAAAAAAAACTTATATGATATCGACACCAGGAAATTAAAATTTGACTTACATCCATTCATTTTTCTTTCAGTCTACGGTTTTGCTTTAACTGGAAACAACTATTGCTTTCTAGTCTTTCGTGCCAACGTCCAAAGTGTCTGAGCTCCAGGACCATGGATTAGTTTTAAAGCTTTCATTACACCCGAGTAACGCCGGATTATACTGCTAGTATTCTTTATGGCGAGACAAGAAAATGGAACAGTCAGTAAAATGTACTTGCCGCAATCAATGATATGCCTTATTGATATTGCTGTGTTTGTCTACAAAGTGTGTTTCATTGTTTCTTATTTACAATCGCATTACAGCTGAATAAGAGACTTGAAGGATATTTATTTGCATATATATATATATATATATATATATATATACCTCTCTGCTATATCTTTGTTATAATAGAGAGGATAATGAATGAATGAAGGGTTTGGGTAAATATGTGGGTGAATTACGTCTATTAATATTGTTTTTGGTGTTGCATAATCTTGATTGTATTTTGTATATATCTGGTTACAGTAAAATAAATAAATCATTTGTTACTCTTACCAGTGGAATTCATTATATATATATTGACTTTTAAGAAGTTCTCGATTATATTTCATGAAAAAGTAAGTTTTATTTACAAAAATTGTAAGAAACATGTCACTGAAAGTAATGTCCACCGATAGTCACTACTTTTCCCTCTCTTTCTGGCAGCATTCGAATTCTACGTAAAAAAACGACACATCTTTTGAGGCTAAAGACGAATCGATCCATTTTTTTGGCATCTTCATAAGAATGAAAGTGTTGCTCAGCTAGGTAATATGTCATCGATCTTAACACGTGATGATCAGACGGGGCAAGGTCTGGTGAGCGCGGTGGGTGGGAAATGACTTCCAATTTAAGCGTTTCCAACTAGGTTTTCAACCGTTTTACTTGGTCTAGCGGTGTCATGTAACAAAATCACTTTGAAAAATCACTTTGTCTTGTCTCTACTAATATAAAGATCGTTTTTTCTTCTATGATCGGCTCATACCCATTAGTTGTAGCCGAGAGAGATCTCCCGTGATAGTTTCGGTTCTATTGCACAGCTTATAATAAATACCATCCCGCTGATCCCACCAAATGCAGAGCAGAATCTTCAAACAATGGGTATTCGACTCTGTCGACGATGTTCATGCATGGCCGAGCTTACCCCATACTCTTCTTCGCTTAGGGTCATCATAGTATATATACTTTATATCTCTGGTCACGACACGATGCAAAGATCTTTTTAATACAAAAAATTGTCACTGGGCAGGCTCATGCCGACTTCGAAATTTCGTGATAACAGCGTTTTGATATCTGCGCTCATCAGGAGGCTTTTTCATTGTTTTACAGTTCTTTTCTTATTTCATTTGCCCATGAAAAGGAAAAGAATGGGACCTATGTTTTGCAAAATCTTATCCATGCAATATCACTACCATGATATCGAGCACTACCCGATAAAAAAAACATGCAAGCCAAAATATGTGTTATCAGTAAAAGATAAAACTACTGAAAATAAATCACAATCTTGGCTCTAAGCGTTATCACACCTCAACATATTATATATATGGCTCTAAGCGTTATCACACCTCAACATATTATATATATATATATATATATATATAGTACGTATATTTCGGAATCATCTTTTCTTTTAAACAAGTTGCATAAATTTTCTTGACGTTTATTTAATTATTCAATATGTCGTAACACGTTTTCTGCTATAAGGCAACTTTTGACGTTTAAAACTGTAAATTTGACCCTGATGATGAACTATGATGTTCAAAAGTACTCGGTTAATCTATACACAATATTTGCATAAATATAATTAATAAAATACAAAAGAATATCTGCAAGACTAAGTTGTATCTACCGTTTAATACAACGTGTTTAATATATATATATATATATATATATATATATATATATATATATATGTATGTATGTATGTATGTATGTATATATATTTCCCTGACAATCCGTAGTGTGAAACCGCGGTAGGTTTTGGCTCACTTTAGATTTTTTGTATATATATATATATATATATATATATATATTCACTGAATATCTTTATTGTTACAGACGATGAGTTGTGATAATGTTCAGTCCAGGATTCTTGTTTTTTAAATGCTTTACGGATAAAAAGATATTATGTTATTTAGTTCTCAATATCGAGATAGAGATAGTGCTAATAAGATATTGAATGCAGATTGAACAAATGCCCTTAGTCGGCATGACACTGCTAAGTTAAGTAATAAATTTCTCCGCGTTAATTCTTTTTCTTATAAATATTTCTAAAACAATAAAGGACATAATTAATAAAAACAAAATATTGAGAAAAAGTTTGAAGGTGGAATTTAAAATATCACATGTAATAAGTGCCATGTGGAATACATAGAAAAATATATGTCAATTTAAATAAATATTACATGAACACTGTCATATTGTGTTACTAAACTATGTCATATGGTAAGCACTCAACTGTTTCATGGGTAATAAATGTAGACATTTATGCACTTGGTGACTTCCTATGAGTCACCTCAAACACAAAAAGTATCTTTAACTAAATAACACATTAAGTGCATTATTTGGGCGTCGGAATGTTTCTAACAATAATTTTGCTGTAAAAATGCCACTAAGACTGAAACAGAAAGTAAATTGCTGAGGCGTGATGCCATAGAATCTGATTTAAACGCTACTTTTCCACAGTAAATTTACGAACTGTTTTTAAAAAAATTCAGCATTTTTGACAGATCTTTTATTATCACCTAGAGAGATTCTTAATATTAAATATGACAAAAAGACGTAAAACAAAAAAAAGTCAACTCGACTATTTACCTAAAACACAGACTAAAACAAGTATTTAAAATATCAATGCCCCATTGATTCGTGATGATGTGTCGCATCAACGTTAATCTAACTTAATCTGATAAAGAGTTAAAGAACAAAACGTTCTGCACAAAAATGTTCCCTAAATGTACATATATTCTAAGAAGTGTCCAATAAATAAATAAATAAATGAATATATATATATATATATATATATATATATATATATATATATATATACGCTACCGGCCATAATTAATAGACCACGGCAGTCTTTTTTAAAGAAATGATGTATTTCGTACTATTTTTACTATAACTTGCCAAGTGGATAATTATAAATGAAAATACAATGGTTATTTTGTTATCATTTCTTAGCAATATTTTACAATCCAAGTAAGCAAAGATGAACTCGTCCAAATCACCCTAAATTTTCTTCATTTTTTATTGATGAACCTGCAATATAGGTAATTATTAAATATTTATAAATTCATTGGATGCATATGTTATAGCGCATTATTAAGAAAAGAACCATTCTATTTTGATTTATAATTATTCAATTGGCAATAAATACTAAAAAATGGTATGAAATACAGCATTTTTTAAAACACTGGGGTGGCCTAATAATTGTGTCCATTAGTGTATATATATATATATATATATAAAATGCATAATATATATACTATTTGATATAAATATGTATTATATAATATAATATATATACATTCGTTTACAAATGGAAACTATTCAAAAGTTCTACAATATAATTGTATTGAATCATTTTTAATACATGTGCACTAGTCTAATCTTATTATGACCAGGAACTAAGTAATTAAACAATATATACACAAATATAATATTTATATATAAGTATATATATATATATATATATATATATATATATATATATATATTTAATTCGATGTATATATATATATATATATATAATTTGATGAATATATATATATATAATTCGATGAATATATATATATATTCATATAAATATATATATATATATTCATATATATCACGCCTCATATATATATATATATATATATATGCAGTGTGCAATCAGTAAATATTTGCCATTTTTTAATTTTGCGAATGCGTGTTGTTTGTATTTGATGTTGCTGACCGTAGACTATGGTAGGGTCAGTGGGACACTGTCTGTTGAAAGCGCACCATGACACAATTCAGTCCGCCATAAATTTTGACATGGCAATCCTTATTGCTAAATAATCGCCGCAGAAGTTTCATTACTAATATTTCTGAGATTTTGTGTGTCAATCTGAGGGCAAGATTCAATCAATAGCATATTCTTTAGCGTGATCACAAGTGATGGCGAAATTATGTCTCCGTTCATCTTTCTATAGGGAATCCGACACAACAAGGAGGCCTACATCAAATGCTTTGGTGATGTAGCAGGTCAAGAGGGTAGCAGCATGAAAACCCTATGTATGGAAAAATTCTTCTGCACCATGTCACTTTATTCATTGCAGTCAGAAGATTTTTACGACCGCATCACACCTTACATCTTGCTACCATACTCTCCAGACGGCAAGCCGCTTGATTATCATGTGCTTTGTGCAGATAAACGAGAAACCAGCAAAACTCTTTGTAACGCCAAAAAAAAAAAAACCCCTAAGGGAGAGATTTTAATAGCATTCACAAATTTAAAAAAGTCGGACGCCCAGAAGTTATAATGCTGAATGCGATGTCTTCTGGAGGCTTTGGTTGAATCCAGTGCGTAATTTACTCTTTAATATTTCAAGAGAGTTTTGTCAAAAAATTTGCTAAATATGTGTGCAAAAATGAAAAGACAATGTTATTTTCATTTTTGTGTAATTTAGACGAGACTTCATCGACCACACACACACACACACACACATATATATATATATATATATTGTGTGTATTTTGGCAGCATTTTTTCATTAATGCAGGTTTCATTGAATAATATAGACAAGTTTTGTCTGTTAATTTTGTGTAGGATCCGTTTGTACCGTCTGATATACTTGATGGTGATGTCGTTGAAAGACAACAAAAAATCACAGTAATTGTTGATTTTTTATCGGGTCTTTCTTTCGGTATTTCAATTTGCCTTTTCAAAAGGCTCCATTTATATTTCAAGGTGGTGATGGTGTGTTGGGCTGCTGGATCATGTAATTTAAATTGTGTGTATTTTGGCAGCATTTTTTCATTAATGCAGGTTTCATTGAATAATATAGACAAGTTTTGTTTATTAATTTTGTGTAGGATCCGTTCATACCGTCTGATATACTTGATGGTGATGTCGTTGAAAGACAACAGAAAATCACAGTAATTGTTGATTTTTTTATCGGGTCTTTCTTTCGCTATTTCAATTTGCCTTTTCACAAGGCTCCATTTATATTTCAAGGTGGTGATGGTGTGTTGGGCTGCTGGATCATGTAATTTAAATTGTGTGTATTTTGGCAGCATTTTTTCATTAATGCAGGTTTCATTGAATAATATAGACAAGTTTTGTTTATTAATTTTGTGTAGGATCCGTTCATACCGTCTGATATACTTGATGGTGATGTCGTTGAAAGACAACAAAAAATCACAGTAATTGTTGATTTTTTTATCGGGTCTTTCTTTCGCTATTTCAATTTGCCTTTTCACAAGGCTCCATTTATATTTCACCGCCATCACCATCTTGAAATATAAATGGAGCCTTGTTGAAAGACAACAAAAAATCACAGTAATTGTTGATTTTTTTATCGGGTCTTTCTTTCGCTATTTCAATTTGCCTTTTCACAAGGCTCCATTTATTAAATAAATAAATAAATATATATATATATATATATATATATATATATATATATATATATATATATATATCATTATTTAATTACTTAAATTTTGCTCATAATTAAATTAAACCAATTCTAAGAAGTGTTCAATACAATAATATTGTAGCACTTTTGAATATTTTTCATTTGTCAAAGAGTTATTACGCAACCCTAGTTTCTACCTTCTGGTGTCTTCAGGCGATTTAGAATAACTGATTTTACCGTTTTTTTTCTTAAGAACGCTCATGTAATTGAGATAAAATCAGTTATTGTAAATCAGCTGAAGACACCAGATTGTATAAACTGTATAAAATATATATATATATATATATATATATGTATATATATATACGAAATAAATCGCAAGATCGCCAAGACCTACCGCGGTTTCGCACAACGGCTCGTCAGGGCAAAGGCAGACCAAGGACTAATCAAATAAATAGACACCTATTAAAGACTAACCCATTTGGGGGAAGGGGTTGTTTGAGGAAAGAAGCTCTATAGCCGAGGACAATAACGGAGTTAGATTCTGCTGGTTATTCGTGGTCTTTAAAAATTACTTGTGTAACATTTTAAGATTAGAATACGTACAGAGTCGGTTTTATTATTATTATTATTAATATATATATATATATATGCACTAACAAAAAAGTTGCATAAGCTGATAACATACACGACAGACATATATATAAATTCAAATTTGTTACGGCTGTTTTATCCATGTGCGTTGTGGTGCAGTGGATATCGGCTCGGAACGAGAAATCGGGGAGCCGAAGTCGAATTCCAGTTGAATTCCTTGCATTCACTTACGAACAAATACCTTTGGGAAAGGTATTAATCCGTCACTTTCCTCCAGTTATGGGTTAAATAACAGGACAGATAGAGTTCTATAACCTTGGCTTTCAACCATTCTACCGCAGAAAGCAATGGCAACCTACTGTGGGATAATCTTCTTCTGTTTCGAGACATGATCGCCCAAAGCCTGCATCACATATGAAACTTACCTGACTGACTGAATGTGTAGACGTAGAAAAACTGAAGAAATTGTAAAATTATTTTGCATGTACTTCAAAATTCAATAAACATATATCATGGGAAACTGTATTTCACTTTATTAACTACGTTGTGATTTAATGTTATATAAAATAAATATTTACTGGAATCTAAATGTTACTTTGTTGAATGATGGCAAATGTTATATGCGCATTTACGGTGGAAGTCGGTTCATTCTCCTCCGATGTAAACAAACGGAAGCTATTAGTATGAAATGTCTCGTTTAGAATTTTAAAATTAATAGTCATGTTGAGAGTTTCAAGCATTAAAATGGGTCGTAAAAGGAATTTGGCGCATAAAACGAAATGATTTCTGATGTCAGTGAGTGTGAAATTCCAAAAGAGAGCTGGAAATTGGAAAATGATCAGCTGATACCACCAATCAGAAAGAAGCTCATTGAAAATCAAGGGCAAATCTTATGCAGATCTAATACGAAGAGGATACACACACACACACACACACACAGACACACACACACACACACACACACACACACACACACACACACACACACACACACACACACACACACACACGCACACACACACACGCACGCACACGCACACACACATACACACACACACACACACACAAACACACACGCACACATACACACACACGCACGCACACACACATACACACACACAAACACATACATACACACACACGCACGCAAGCACACACACACACACACATATGCAAACAAAGAGAGAGAGGGAGAGAGAGAGACAAAGTGTGAAGTGGGAAAAAATGACAGTGATTAGGCAGAATATTTATTACAGATATTGATGTGTCAAACCTCAATTATGGAAACATATTTCAATCCAATAAAAAATTATTTTTAAATAATAAGAAATGATATCGGATTAGGAAAATAGGATTAAAATTCTAAAGCAATGAATGACTTCCAAACATTCGAACACACACACTTTAACAACAAAAACATTCGTGCACACACTCATACAAACACAGAAGCGTCACACACACAAACACTTGCGCGTACGCACAAACACAAACACACACAAACAAACACAAACACACACACACACATATAAATATATATATATATATATATATATATATATACAGAAAGAGAGAGAGAGAGAGAGTGAGAGAAAAGAGAGGCTGACAAAGAAAAAAATGAAAATTTGGCTCAACTTATATGATTCGTGGAATTACTGCTACAGTTATTTGCAACAAAATCAAAGAATAGAAATTTAGTAGCTTAGAACAAAAAGAGAAAATGTAGATGTGATATTTGAATTAAAAAACAATTACTTTTTTATCTTAATGATTTTTTCCATCATATAACAAGTCTAAAATATCTTTCTTTGTGGGGTATCCTGTACTTTTATGGTTTGGTTTAGTTATGAATTAAAATGATTAATATCAAAAATATGCAACTGTCATAGCAGGATGATTGCTTTTAGCATGAAGGAGACTGCCGCATCTTTGTGTTCACTCCTATCTATCTATCTATCTATCTATCTATCTATCTATCTATCTATATATATATATATATATATATATATATATATATATATATTAAATACTTTAATCCAAAACTGAGCAGTAGGAAGGTCAATCCCAAGAACCTGTTTCTAATTAATATTAAAAATTTAATATTAAAAGATGATACAGGAGGAGAGCCCAATGTAATTAAATTACAGAGCTAATATACAGTAAAATAAATTTTCAAAATTCAAAAATGTTGAATGAACATTTCGACATAAAATCCCTAATAGAGATTTTACATATCCTCAACAACGGTCCATCTTTCAAAATGAAAATAAAAATAAGAATAAAAAGGGAGAGAAAAAGGTTGAAAAAAGTTACAAAAAAAAAGGCGAAATGTTCATTCAACATTTTTGAATTTTGAAAATTTATTTAACTTCATATATATATATATATATATATATATATATATATATATATAGGGGTGTGCGCTACAATCCGGACTAACTTTACCTTGGCATAACATGAGAACCATATTAAATACACCATTTTTTCCGATTTCTGAAAGAACAATGTGTTGAATAAAAAAACAAATTAAGGAAAATATTCAGTGAACTCGTGAGCCGTACTGCAATTATTGTTGATCTACGAGATTGTTGAGTTTTTTGTTTCATTTCCCAAAATCAACTGTGTACGACATTGCCAAGATCTTCAAAGAATGATAGACCGATTTGCAAGGACTTAGATTATGTTCCTGTGATTGGTAAAACCAAGTTTCCTGCCAGACTCTATGTCCTTGAGGTGATCTCCGATGAAGGAGACGCCATGATTCCCCACTTCGTTAGCAAAGGTCAGACCGTGACGATGGAGCTCTACCTGGATGTCAAGAAGAATGTTGTCAATCCATGGATTGTTCAGGGAAGCCATGGCTCTTCCAACAGAACAGATTTCCTGCTCATGCGTTCAGTTTGGTCAAGGTTTGGTGTGACGAGAATGTGGACAAGTTCTGGTCAAAGTATTTCTGGCCCCCTAGTAGCCAGGCCTGAATCCTTTCGAATATTTTCTATGGGGCGTACTTGAGAGATAGTCCAACAAACGTGCACACAATACTGTCGACTCCCTGAGGACGGCCATCATCGAAACCATGGCCAACTTGCCTAGGGAGCAAGTGACCAAAACCTGTAGGAAGTATCGGCCTCGTATGGAGGCTGTGATTGTAGCTGCAGGGGGCTGGAGTGAATAATATGATAGAGGAGCGATCAGACAACAATGTTATAAAGTAATTTGTCATGTAAATACTTGTTATTCTGAATAAACACAATTTTTCTTTCAGTCAATGTTTTTCCGTATTGTAGTACACCCTATATATATATTATGTTTTGGCTTCATCCTCAGGTGATTTTTTTAGAAATAAGAATTATCCAGTTGAAAAGACCGTTTATTTGTGTTGGATTTGTTATTTTCGGGTGTAAGAAGGGTTGGTCTGTATTTTGAGTTCCGTTGACCTTTTTACTGGTGTTGGGGTTAAGTGTCTGTTTTTGGCAGAGTTCATGATAAGTTTAATCTATTAATCTTGAAAGGGCTGGTACAAACATATACCCTCTTCCATAGAACATAGAATGAGCCAAAACTCCAACAAAGAAATATTCAACAAACACAAAGCTCTCTATAACAAGTCATTAAAATAAAGCGGCTACAGAAACAAAGACATCCAATACATAACAAACAACAACCCCAACAAAAATAGTAGAAACAGAAAAATCATTTGGTACACACCTCCTTTCAACCAAATGATCAACACCAAACTAGGACAGAAGTTCCTGAACTTAATTAAAAAACATGTCCCAACAAATAACCCCCTCAGTAAAATCTTCAACAAAAATACACTCAAACTTAACTACAGCTGCACAAACAACCTAGAAAAAATCATAACTAACCATAACAAATATATCCTAAATCAACACGTAAACCAAAATAAAACCGGCAAACAAAACACAACAAAACCCAACAACGAAATCATGTGTAATTGTAGAAACCCTAGCAACCGCCCACTACAAAATAAATGCAAAACAACCTCAATAATCTATCAATGCAACATAACATCCATAAAAAATCCAACCATAAATAAAGTGTATATCGGATCAACTAAGAATACTTTTAAGCAGCCCTGGTACTTGCACCTAACCTCATTTAAAAACAGCGTGTACCGAAACCAAACATCACTTTCCACATACTTTTGGAAGCTAAAGGATTCAAAACAGAAACCCAAAGTAAAATGGAAAATCCTAGAAAAAACCAGAACTTGCAACTCACTTAATGACATCTGCCCTTTATGTCTAAGTGAAAAACTACACATTCTCCAGTACCCTAACAGCAACGATTTACTAAACCGTAGAGACGAATTAGCAGTAATATGCAAACCTCGAAAATATTTCTCGCTAAAATTTAAGTAAACAAAAAAAACAAAACAACCAGAACCCCCCCCCCCAAAAAAAAAAAACAAGAAAACAAACCCTATATAATACCAACCAAAAATAATGAAGTTGCAACAAAATAGTAGGTAAATAAATAAAAAAATATACTTTATATTTATAAAATTTGTTGTATAGGGGATAGATTTTATAAAAGAAATATATTTCTTAAATATTATAAAACGTTATATTTTATAATATTATAAAATAGCATAATAATATAGAATACTATAAAAATGTTTTTTTTTGTTTTTTTTTTGTGAAAGATATATTTTGTGGAAAATATATTTTATAAGAAGCAAGAGAGTAAAAAACAAAAAAAAGCACACACCCCAATACAAAATACATACAAATTAAGGAGAAACCAACCCCAAAACAAAACAACACCTACCAACCACTATACATTTTTATGAAAGATATATTTTATAAAGGTATATTTTACAATAAACAAAGAAATAAAAAAAACAAGAAAAAGCACACACCCCAATACAAAATAGCATACATTAAATTAAAGAGAAACCAACCCCAAAACAAAACAACACCTACCAACCACTAAACCAAAGGCGCACCAGCCCTCTCAAGATTAATAGATTAAACTTATCATGAACTCTGCCAAAAACAAACACTTAACCCCAACGCCAGTAAAAAGGTCAACGGAACTCAAAATACAGACCAACCCCTCTTACACTCGAAAATAACAAATCCAACACAAATAAACGGTCTTTTCAACTGGATAATTCTTATTTCTAAAAAAATCACCTGAGGATGAAGCCAAAACATAATGGGCTGGCTTCGAAACATGAGAATTTTTTTTGTGTAGTGATACTATGAATTTAAAAACATTGTAACAACCATTACAATATATATATATATATATATATATATATATATATATATATATATATATATATATATATATATATCTCCAGGTAAAGAGAACCAGCAGTTTTACAATTCCAAGTTCTCCGGCATCTATTTTTTTAAAGTGCTCAATGAAATAAATATTGTAGAGCATAATGTAATCAAATAATTACATTTGTTTTTTTTTATTTAAAATATATTGCGAAATGGAAATTTCTACGCTTCGAGATTTCTATCTCGTCATCAATCTAACACTGCCTGATGACAAGACAGAAATCTCAAAACAGAAATTTCCGGGTCGCAATGAAATTTTAATTAAAAAAGAAATTTAATTATAGGAAAGTTCTGTAATTTGCTTGAAGCATTGTGTATATTAGGATTAGTAAAATAAAGGAAGATAAAGAAGTTGTTGGATATTACCTATTTATCATACATTAATGTTTCGAGATTAAAAACTCATCTTCAGAATGCTTATGTTCCAGTTTGTGCTTTTCAACTGCCTTTCAAGGAATGGTAATTCCTGGCTGCTGCTACGGCTGTCGTTAATTTAATTATACTTAAATATATATATATATATATATATATATATATGATGAATGTGATGTACTGTTAGATTAATGGCGCTGCGTTAGGCAGATGCTTGTGTCTAGTTCTAGCAAATATTTTCGTGAGTATGACTATGATATGTTCGTTTTGTTTCGTGATGAAAAGAAGGCGATCGATTTCCAAATCAACTTCAGAAGCTTCTTTATCTATAGATGTCTCTTCTTCTTCTATTCGCCGTGTCTGTTAAGATAAAAGGTCATCATGGGCTTCCACATCTCACTATACTTATATATATATATGTAGCTCTTAAGCCTCTTTCTCTAGTTACCCCTCCCAAACCCTGCTCTCCCATCCATTTTTTCAAGCCCATTAGTTATGTTACGCGTTACATTAACATGTTTTTATTTCTCTCTATATGCCCAGTGAGTAGCATATTCTCCAAGCCCTCTATTCTCTTTGCATATTCCAGAAAATTCAACTTTTTTTCTGTTGTTGTGTATCAGTTTCCATTTCGTTGCCATCCCCTCCAAAACTCGTCGTTGCTCATATGTTCGATCCATAATATCCGCTGCATTTTTCTGTTATCCACATTTTGGTTGTTACATGTCTTTCCATCATCTTTGCTGAGATTTTCCGGCATTCGCTTAGGAAAATTATATTTTCTGCTTTTTCTTGATCTATCTCTTATTAATCCGATAGCGATTTTCTTACATGTTTTTATCGTAAGCCAACATTAGTGGTTTCTCTACGATTTGAAAATGTTATGTACCAAACAAAAAATAGAAATATCTTTTTAATTAATACACTAGTGCATCGTGCGTTAATGATTTTTTAAAAAGTTTGTATGAGGATTATGCAAGTTAAAAACTGTCCTGGTCTTGGGCATGACGGTAAACTGCATCTGGCAGCAAGGCCTCTGATTGGGAGGTAGTGAAGAACATGGAGCCACCTCTTAATAGCTGTTGTTCCCAGGTCAATCCTGAATCGGGGTGGTAGCACCTGTTACGGTCCCAACTATGGGCAAATAGTTAACCACCAAACCGGTGTCAAAATACTATGAAAGTATAAAAATAGACTGTGCTAGAAAAATATACATTTTTGAAGAAAAAATAATTACTATAACACATTTTTGAAAGAAAAACAATTCTCAGCAAAACATTTTTAAATACAAAACTAGAAGACATCTTCAGTTTTCTAAAATAAAAAAAGAATAAAAACAAAGAAAATTCATTAACATCTGACTAAATCAATCTTCTCACTATAACCGAACATTAAAAAATAACTTAAAACTCTACATTTAAATAAACCACAGAGGTTGGTAACCAAAACTCAAACTCAAAAAATATCCTCCTGTATAATGGTTACCCCGTGGATGTTCTTAAACGGTTGTTTGAGGGTGAAAGTTCATAATTCAATTTTCCTTCAATGTACGGTCTTGAAAAGTGCCTTATTTACTCGAAATTATGTTGGATTGAAAATAATTGTCAATATTTAGTCCACCAGATAGATTCCTACGTTTCTACGTGTTATGGCCAACTACGGATTGTTTTCTCCAACAGAAGTGTTTTTGCCTTATTTCCAAAATGATAATATTCACCCTTTCTCTAAAAATTACAGCAGACTGGGAGTTGTTACACGATTTCAATGTGACATACCTTGGGAAAGGTGTATCGATTCTCATTTGATGAATACGCTTCTGAGGTCTTCTCCTGGGTCAATGCTGGCATCGATGATTTCATCCCGACCAGGAAGTTCCGTCATAAACCTCATTCTTTTTCCTAGTTGTCTCCTGTTTGCTCGGCCGCCATTACCCACAGGAAACATTTCTGCCGGCTATATCGGAACTATACGTCTGATCATAATAGTCGCATATTTGCCTCTACCCATAATGATTAATAAAGGATCTTATATGACGATGAGCTTTGCTTGCTGAGAGAATGAAGCAGGGTATAGCAACCGGTATGTTATGCTCCAAAAATTACTGCCAGCTCCGCAAATGTGTGCTGGAAAACAGAAAATCCTCTATCTTTACTTTAATCAATAAATTTGAGGTCCGTACAGCCACCACGGATATCTGAGTGCTGTGCTCACAGATTCTCTTCCAACTCGACATTTGAAAATTTTGGATTATCCGCACCTGACTTCTCTTTAAGAACTAAGTTTTAACTGAGAGATGGTCACATCACTCTCTCACTTATCTCTAACATAATTTCAAAACTTAAACCTATAAGGCCAGCGAAGGCAACGGAATCCAGGTCATTGTCTTGAAGAAATGTACTCTTGCACTCGCTTCTGTCTTCACTAAACTCTATAAATGCTTCCTATTTTTCTACCTGCTCTAAGACCTCTTCTGTGATACCTGTATTTAAGAAATCAGGAGAACCCTCAGACACTTCTAATTATCACCTTATTTGCTTCCTACAGATTTTCGGCAAATGTTCGAGGCTATTGCCAATGCTGAAACAGTTCAACGTCTCACCACCCATAACCCATTGTCCGACAGACAGTATGGCTTCCGCTTTGTCTAGCCTACTACTGATATATTAACTACCATCACCGAGTACATATACCAGGCCGTCCATAAGATCGGCGAGGCTCCAGCTGTTGCCCTGGATATCTCCAAAGAATTGGATAGCATTTTGCACGCTGGCCTTCTGCGCAAGCTACATGGTTATCTGGCCTTCTGCTCAAGCTACAGCGTTATGGTATTATCGGATGCTTGCTTGATCTGATCCAATAGTTCTTATAGAACTGCATAATGAATGCCGTCTTGATCAGACATAATTCCAGATCCTATTACACGAACGCGGGTACCTACCAGAGCTCTATCCTAGTTTCGACGCTCTTTTTGATCTTCGACGATGTTCGTGATGTGATCAAATCCTAATTAAAGAATTTCTGCTGACCACACCACAATGTACTCCCGCCTCAGTAAAACAATTTGTTGAGGTGGACAAATATAACTTGCTGCTGATCTTGAGAATGACCTACAATCTATAAATCGTAAACATTACTACTTCAAAAACGAAGCTGATATCCGTGAACAACCATAGACAGTCTCTCCTGTCCCCCATCATCATGAATCAAACTAGTCTCTCGGAAAGAATTACACTGCGCCTCTGCGGTCTCAACTTCTTAGCAGACCTCAAGTAGAACGACTACAATGAATCAATAGATAAACATACTGCTAAGAAGTTTGGGTCACAGTGTCAGAGCAGGAAGTTTTTCTCGCCTAAATCCATCTTACAAATATACAAATCAACCAACGTCCATTCACTGAATATTATTGTCATATCTGGTCGGGTGACCCTGCTATTCATCTCAGGGTTCGGGAAAGGATTTCAAAGAGAATATGCAATGCAATCCCTCCCGACCTGGGAGATCGACGCTTATCACTTTCTCACCGACTGAATGTATCTTCTATAATTTATTTTCATGGCCTCTGCTCCAGCCAGGTTAGCTCCACGCTACCTAGAGCAACTAGACTGGCAATAAAGTCACACAATCTTACAGTCAAACAACCAAATGCAGCCGCCACTTCTACTCTATCAACTTCTTTTCTCACACTTTCGGCCTTTGGGACTTCCTTCTGTATACCTGCTTCCCTGATAGGTACAATCTCCAAGAGTTTAAATGCTAGGTCAATTGCCATCTTTTATCTTGTTTTTCTCCCTTTACACTCTACTCTCACTCAACTCTTTTCCCACCAGTATTCCCATCCTTCTTTTACCCATTCTCTGACACCCACTGTAACAGGTTCTTCTTTCTCTTCATTCTCCTCTTATGTAGCCTCCTGTGCACCATTAACAGTACTGCCTTGCCTGGGGTGAAACGATTAAAAAAGGTTCTCTTGTTTATTATTTTATGTCAGTGTGAAGCTGATTATTTGATTTCGAACTAGCTTGCACTTAATTATGTGAATCATCCAGTATGTTCCAACCTGTATTGAGGTGAGTTGTGTGGTCTAAATTTTGTGATTGTTCCTGCAGAGGTTTGTGACTCCAAACCCAAAACTAAAAGAATCTATGATCCAGTTTAGAGAATATCAATGATAAATTAATGATAATTTTGAAGAAATAACTTTTAATTACTGAATTCAATCAATAAAACTTCAAAGCCTAATTCTAATTCTTATACGAGTCATAAATCAAATTTCAACCGAAAGACAGGTTTGAACGGAAATTCCAGTTCAGGCACAAAATTTCGTTCTTCAAATCACAAAATCTAAAGAATTTCATACCCTCATTTTAACACAGTTTTCTTGGTATTTTAAAGAAATATAAATGAGTTCCCTAATTCAAACATCTTTGATGATATTTTCAGCTGAAGTTAAATATTAAATATTTTAAATATTATTTTTCAATTTGCAAAATTTTATGTTATTTTAAACTGAATATAAATTAAAATCTTTGAATATCTATAATTTATTCTGCTATTTTAAGATTTGAATGTGTAACTGTTCCCTCTTCATCCGGATGCAAATCCCAATATTTGATGTTCAAGCACCAGATGGAGGGCGGATTATCAACACCGGACTCATCCTGATTCCAAAATGATATACTATATCTATGTAGAGTGATGCAACATTAAATTACACACACACACATATATATATATTATGGACTCTCCCGTCGATTTCGACGTATGAGCGTCTAACACAGTCAGACAACCAGACAAAGAGTTGCTTAAAGTGGTGAAGGACTTGTGTAGCACCATCAACAATTTTTGGAACTGCTGATAACAAATAATTGGTGCAGACATCTGCCACAGATCGCATGAACAACAGACCTCAGTTATTTAACACATAACTGGAGGGAAGGGGCTGATTAATACATTTCCCAAGGGTACCAGTGCGTAAGTGAATGCAAAGTGTTCAACTGGAATTGGAACTCAGTTCACCGATTTCCCCCTCCAAGCCGACATCCACTGAACCACAACGCACATCCGTCAATATATATATATATATATATATATATATATATATATATATAAGTAGCTAACCTAGAGCCAACGGACCTAACTAGGTTTCACCTAATGGATCATCAGGGCAACTTGCCTTGATGATCCATTAAGTGAAACTTGTAGGTCCGTTGGCTCTAGGTTAGCTATTTATTTATTCATTTATTTGCTCTGATACTGTATTGAGCGCTTTACATATTAGGTACCTCGTCTCGAGTTTTTTTCTTTCGACTAGTACTTTGACTAATGTTCAAGTGCTTAGTTCGTTTCTTTTTTTGTTTCCATTTTTCCCCTCCGCGTTTATACTCGGTGGGTTTTTCGAGAGACGTTTAAAGATAAATTTATATATATATATATATATATATATATATACAGAGAGAGAGAGAGAGAGAGAATGATTGAGAGAGCGCGAGACAGAGAGAGAGAGTTTTAGATATTCAGATTTCGTTAACGAAAACAACTCCCTGTGAGAAAGGTTTTGCCCGAGTTAGAGATTATCTCAGACACACGGAGGGACAGACATTTTGCCTTTTATTTCTTTGCATGGCAGCAATGTTTAATTCAGAAACATTTCATTAACTGTTTAATTTATATTACATTTTTCTAGTTTGCAGATGGAAATATGATACACACCACCACCGTTTTATGACTAGCTAAATGGATTCATAGTGCGAGAAACAATACATATATTGTTAAAAACTGCAGAATTTATTTGCTTAACTTGCTTGTTTAATAGATAAATAGATAGATAGATAGATAGATGGAAAAAAGAAAGAAAGAAAGAAAGAAAGAAAGAAGGTGTATAGAAAGTTTTATGCCCCGTTTAATAATATTAGATAGATAGATAGATAGATAGATAGATAGATAGAAAAAAGAAAGAAAGAAAGAAAGAAAGAAGGTGTATAGAAAGTTTTATGCCCTGTTTAATAATATTAGATAGATAGATAGATAGATAGATAGATAGATAGATAGATAGATAGATAGAACGAAAGACATATAAAAAGAATATGACAGAAATTTTATGTCGATGTTTAATAATATTAGATAGATAGATAGATAGATAGATAGAAAGAAAGAAAGAAAGAAAGAAAGAAAGAAAGAAAGAAAGTTTTCTGCTGACATTTAATAATATTTTTAGCATGCTAAAAATATTTTTTCTAAGGTGAAAAAAGTTTGATTTAATAAAGGCAAATAGAAATAGCCAAAAACTAATGACTATCGTAAAATTCTGATTTATGTCATTTTGCAGTGAATTGTAGATTGGGTCAGATTTTGGCGTTCATCGGTGACTAAATTCAATAATTTTCTAAATAATAAATCGATTTTTCACTTCATTAATTTAAAATTGAAAGAAAATATGGAAATGATGTTGTTATTTATTCTTTGTAATTTTTGAAAACCACAATTAAATCAGACAAGTTTTTGCAACATTCAGGGGGCCAATTTGTCAAATCTTCCAAAACAAAAATTGATTTTCTCACAAGAATGATTCCGGACAGTTATTTGTTTTTGGTGAATTCGTATCAATTTACTTTTTAGATGAAAATCTATATTCGATAAACCTATATTAAAATAAATATGTTCCTTTCTTATTCTTATTCTATGTGCCCTGTCTTTTCAGGACGTATGTGATCATTGTTCTCCACGTCTCCCTTTCCGGTGGCTTTTAGTATGTTTTCTCCTATTACACCTCGCAACCCCCGTTCCTTCATCCACCTGATCAGACCCTGAAAATATGTTATCCGCTGCCTTCCTCTGTCTCTTTTTCCTTCTATCTGGCCTGTCAGTATCAGGTTCTCCAAGACCTCCTTCCTCATTTCATGTCCCAGGAACTTCAGTTGTCTTTTCCTAATGCTCATTATTAATTTTCTTTTCGTTGCCATTCTTTACAACACTCCTCATCATTGCTCGGTCCACGATATCCGCAGCATCCTTCTGTAGAACCACATTTCCGCTGTTTCAAGTTTTTTCCTCATTTTCAATAATATTGTCCTGCATTCACTGCCGTATTGAAGAGATGACATCACATAGCAATCTAGCATGTTTCTAGTAAAATTTTCCTGTGTCTTAGTACTTTACTCAGCTTCTGGAACGCGTCATTTGCCATGCCAATTCGCCTTCGGATTTCTGTGCCGCACTTTCCATCTCCTGATATAACACTTCCTATGTATTTAAATTTTTGTACTTGCTTGATTCTGGTATCCCCCATCTGTATTTGGCATTTTCGATTGTCATTGTCCACAGCTACCTTCTATAGAAGGTCTTCTTTCCGTGTCTGCAGTCACCACTGTATCATCTGCATATCTTATGTTGTTCAAGTTGTGGCCTCCAATAACAAATCCTGGCGTAGCATATAGGGTGTCAAAATATTCTCGCTGCACAAATTGAATAGATCCGGTGAAAAGACACATCCTTGCCTCTTTCTAAATCTGCTGAAATCGTTACCTGTCCGTATGCAGGCAGTTTGCTGCGAGTAGAGATTAGACTGAAAAAATAATTTATATGACTTGTTTGTGCTTACACACACACACACACACACACACACACACACACACACACACACACATATATATATATATATATATATATATATCCCGTTCGGACTTGGATGAAGCCCGCCGAATTCCTTTGGGATATAAACCGACTCGGCCCCTCAAAATCTAGTCAGAACAATGGTCGAACAGAAATATTTCCAAGTTATTTGTATGACTTTTACCTTTTGTTCCTTCTGATTCATTGCTTTGCGTTAGATATAATGGATATGTATTTGTCTACGAGTGGACATTTATTTGTATATATGTTTGATTTGTGAATGTCACAAAAGTCTCTGTAAGAACAAGTGTTCATTCATTCATTCATTCATTTCATTTCTTCGTTTTACTTGACCATTACATGGTGACCTGTCTTAATATCATTTACTGATACACATGGGAATAGGTATAAATTATATTTCTTAGGGAAACAAGTCATGCTTCCTTCACTGTTGACACCCGACGCGAAACGAACACGTATATTATTATTATTATCCACTAACTGTTAAATATGACGTTAAATTAACAAACATGCAAATGTTAATTTCTCTCAGCACGTTGTTGATAATATAAAACTCACGTATTTTTCCCGTGAAAAGAGTCGCTATGATACATAAAAAAATTATATAAACTGTTCACAGCGTATCAATAGATAATATAATTTTAACAAGTATATATATATTTTCATCACGATAAATATCGGAACGGAAATGATGATATTTTCAATGAATGCTAAAAAGCTAAATAGTTATGACATTTGAATGACTTTTAGCGTATTTTTACGAGTGAATATTTTCTCCGTCCACGTGTCCATGTAGCGGTTGAACATAAAAACGATTTGTTCACTTCAGGCTTTTTTGCCTCTCTTTTAACTTTTGAATTGATTAAAAAAATACACCTTTCTTAGTTGATTAAAGAATTGTAATGAACAAAGCAAGAACTATATTTTAAATTCAAATGCTAAGCACTGACTCATTGATTTTGTTAGAAATTAACAAGACTCGAATTTATAAACTTTTCTTAGCACACACGCAAAAGCTAATCCGAAACAAAACTCGTGAAATGTCACACCTTGATGCGAAATATTTTTTGGCCAATAGAAAACTAGGAAACCTCTAAAACAAAATTAAAATTATTTTTAATTCTCAGAAATAAATACTTTTACGGAACTTTTCGCGAGCTGACGCGAAGATTTTTCGTCGTCCAATATAAAGGGCAAAATCACATGGTGGAGTGAACTCCCAAATGACCTTTTCAAGCCCCCCAAACAAAATTAAAGACGGGAAAGTTCACCTGTCACCAGAGAAAAGACGAGCGTATGAAGACGTCTCTTGATAAACGTCAAATAATCGTTATTATCTCTATCTTTCTCCCTCACTTCTTTCCTTTTCACCGTTCATCCGTCTGCCTCTTCTTATACATGATAAACAAACTGAACACTTTAAGACCGAGCGATAGCTTCAAAGATATGCCTACCCCTTCTAAAGTAAACATTTTCAAATGTCTACATATGACACTTATTTCTTTACGTTTATGTAATAGATTTTTAGTCTTAAGTGGTTTAATAATATATAATTTTTCGTATAGGCACAGCGGGCATGCGTGCTTTAGAGACTTACATATTCTAGCTTCTTTTAGAATTTTCCGCTTTAATGTGAGTATTATATTTGTGTTCTTTGTGTATCAATGATATTTCGATATGAATATTCTATTTCTGTACTTATTATAATTAAATAAAGACTGTTCTTTAGAGAGTTCCTAGTACTATGTAGATAAATCTTTACATTACTAGGGGTTTTCACTGAAGATATTTCACATTGATAGACGATTGATTCTGTAAGACACCTGTTTTTTAACGGGCACTTATAGGGTTCTTGCAATCACATTTTCTTGTTTAAATTGTGATTTCCCGTTATTAGTTTTTTTAATTGTGTTAAAATTTTGTAAAACATTATTATTTTGATTTTTTAATGTTTTTCTAGATTGTTCATACAGCAATAACTTAATTTGTTAGTATTTTTATTGAAAATCTTACTTAATGGATTCTTTTCCGGAAAGAGTTTTTTAATTAACGAGAGGAATTTCTTCCTCAATTTACTAATAATCATCTGGATGAAAAAGGGTGTGAACCAAATAATATTTCTATTTTTATTTTTTCTTCGGGGCTTGATTTTCCTTTTTACATATTCACTATTTTGGTTTGTATATTCACTATTTTTTAAGGCAGTGTTATTAAAATTGCTATGCTTATTAAATACTTATCCATTTGCTGAATTTCTTCTAATTATATATTCTATTGATGAGGGTACATGTTTAATAACAGATGGAGGGTGGTTAGGTTTTGGGTGGATATATAAAGGATTGGTATTTGTATTTTTTTATATGATTGGTGTATATCCTTTTCTAGATCTAAGTTTACATCGAAGATATCTACTTTTGTACATTTGTATTAATAGTTGCTTTTAAATTAAGGTTTTTAAATTTTTATGTAGCATTTTTCTAATTTTTATCTCTTTTAAAACATGTGTCATTTCTTATTATCATAGGCCCTTCATCCCTATATAATCCAATGCCTTCAGTATCTACTTTCTTATAGGCGGTGAGATTGTATAGTATGAAAAAAAATACCAGATTTGAAGACTCAGTAGGATCCAGAGATCTCACAGTAATAACAAAATTATCTCCCTTGGAATTAATTTTTCTCCCCTGTTTTTTTTTAATTTTTTTATTTTATGAATGAGCACAGATTCATTATAATTTTTCTCTCCTCCTCTGATATATGCGAATAAACAGTGGCGAATTCGAATGCTGTAAGAAATAGTTCCTTTGATATCGATGGATAGTAATCCTCAATATCGAATTGGATAAAAGAACAGTTGTTTTTTCTTTTATATTATAATACCAGTTTGTTACATCCGTCGTATCCTTCCATAATTTTACTTCCACTTATTTCATAATTTGTTTGTTTAGTCTTTCAAGTATGTTTTCATTAATTTTTCTATTTCTCGTCTTTTGGGATTTATTATTCTAGTAGTAGGTTTTGTGTTAAAGTTTTCCTTGTGATCCTTTCTGGTGATATAGCACTCTTTTCTGTTGAGTTTTGCTACTCTGTTGCTTATTTTCAATTTATTTGTGATTTTCTTTTTACTAGACGTATTGATCTTATCAACTAAATCAATCATATTCATATCAACTTTTTCATATTTTTTTCAAGTTTTTCATGATTAGAGTTTTGTATTCCTTTGGAGTTACTCTATAGAAATTAGCTGTTTTATCTGATTTCATGAATATTTTATCTGTTGTTTTAATTTCTTTCACTACTTTTCCAAGGTGTTGTTGGAAAGCATTTCTTCTTTTGTGAAATGTTTTATTGCTTATTATATCCAGTAAATCCTTCTCGAAGGCGCATAAGCAAAAGGAGGAAAGCTTCAGAAGATTTTATTTAAGGGTTAGGGTTAGGGTTAGGATTTTATTTCAGGATTACCGACATCTGAAAATATACAATTATCAAGATCCTGAACAGTGATTTTTAAGCAGCTTGGGAAATAAAAAGGACCGTTCATTTATTAACTTTTTTCTCTTTTTACATTACATATTCTTTCATGTGAACTTTTACAATATTCTAACATAAGAATATGTTACTTTTATCCAGTAGATATTTTTCAGTCTTTTGTTAATTTTAATATTGCCTGCATAATTGTTGGTAACATGTATAATCAGTCAGTCAAGTGCCATACATGATACACGCTTGGGCGATCATGTCTCGAAAGAGACATGACTGACTGGGCAGAAGATTACCCCGCAGTAGGTTGCTATTGCTTTCTGCGGTAGACTGCTTGCCGACCAAGGCTATAGAACCCAATCTGTCCTGCTATTTAACCCATAACTGGAAGGAAAAGACGGATTAATACCTTTCCCAAGGGTATTTGCGCGTAATGTTTCCATATTTCTATTATATCAACTTATAGCAGGTTACAACCAGTTTAGAAGAGGTAATCTAAGGGTACAAAAAGTGCTGATTTCCCTTTAGTCGAGATATAGTCACGTGGTCACAAGACATTGATCGTGAGGTTACTACTGATAGCGACCTAAGCGCTAGTTACACTCTTTCAGTTAATAGCAACCAAGGAAAAAGGTAGTTCTCGTTTTTTTGGCAAAATATGTGTCCCGCCATGTTCCGCTGCAACATAAAACCATTGCCGTCCCGTTTGACGAAACCAAAAGCACGTGATGTCGTCCCATTCGGACATGAGATGAAGACTGCCGTATCCCTTTAGGATATAGCTGAATTCGTCCCCTCCAAATCCAGTCATAACAGTGGCCGAACAGTAGTATCTTCAAGTTGTAGGTAAGACTTCTTTCCTTTTGTTCCTTCTGATACTTTGCTTTGCGTTATATGTAATAGATATAATAAATATGTATTTCTCCACGTGTGGACACTTATATGTATATATATGCATTATTGTGTATGTACTGAAAATCTCTTTGAGAAAAGCATTCATTCAGTCATTCATTCATTCTTACATGGTGAACCGTGATAATATCATTGACTGACCTACGTACGAAAAGGAATAAGTTATATATATATTCGCTAAAGTATACCAGCATATAAACCCTTCACCGTTAATGAAATCATCTTGCCTTGAGAAAGGCCCTTTTCATAAATCTTATGGCCGCCGATATAAATCTCACCATACTCCACAGCGGCAATAGTATGTTCAAAGATTTTTTAAATTTTCAAGCCACTTATATTTTGCTCGACTTGTGATAAACCTACTAATATTTAGTATCTACAAAAACTATATTTTAAACAAACAAGCATGAAAAAACCTAACAACACTTGACAGCAATACCTTCCTAAAATGGTTAAAGAAGTGCCCGAAAGTGCTTGAGGGACACCACGGACAATTTTTACATTTCATTTTTAGAAAAAATAAATTTTCTGTTTGAGTTTTGTTTAACAGCATATCAAACTTTGTAGGTTATGTAATGTCAAAAAGGTGGGGTTTTAAGGTATTTTCTCAATGTTCAGTTATAGTGAGAACGTGGCTTTAGTCAGATTTTAATTAATTTGTTTTTTTAAGAAAACAGAAAATGTTTTCTAGTTTTGTGTTAAAATATTTTTTGCTGAGAATAATATTTTTCTTCAAAAATGTATATTTTTCTATAAAAGTCTATTTTTATGTCCATATTTCTATAGAATGTATTTTTATATTTTTATAGAGTTTTGGCCCTAGTTTGTGGGTTAACTATTTGCCCATAGCAGGGGCCCTAACAAGTGCTACCACTCCGATTCAGGGTAGACCTGAGAACAACAGCAATTAAGAAGTGGTTCCATGCTCCTCAAAACCTCTCAATCAGAGCTCTTTACTTTGATGCCCAGGACCAGAAAAAATGAATAAATAATATAATATAATTTTCACTTTTTGTCATATTTAATGAAACCTATTTGAAAGAAAGGTTGCTGTCTAAATATACATCAGTCTTTTTTCTGGCCATTCACATTATATATATATATATATATATATATATATATATATATATATATATATAAACATTTATAAATGGAACTTTGCTTATGTGTATGTCTGTGTGTGTGTCCGTTACCTATAGACTCCGAAACGGCTGAACCGATTTCCTTTAAAATTTACACAGATAACAGAAAGCACATCAGTTGTGAACTTTCAAAAACAGCAGAAGCTAAAATGAACATCAATGTAGTTCATTCTAGAGAAAGAAATGACGTAATCCAGGTATTGATTTTTCACACTTGTTCATGTGCTGTGCCCATTCGGGACATAGAAAGTTGAGATAAATTATGGGGTCTGGTAAGTAATGTCATTTAATGTCTAATAATCGAAAATGCGCAAATGTTGTTATTGATAATTTTTAAATAATGTAATTATTATTAATATTATTTTACTTTTAGAACATATATATTTTAAAGCGTAAGAAGGTTTTCAATGAACAAGTTTTACTTTAATTTTATTAAAATTTTGTAAAATATTTTTTTTCATGTATGTTTGCATGGGAAAGAAGTATTTCTTTTTAAAAAAAAGAATATATGACACCGCTCTCTGGTCGCTAGTCGTCTGGTGGCCTCGACACTGTAACTGGTCTTCAAGTTGTCTATTATAACACGCTGTGAATTCAGATCCAAGGAAGGCACGTTGAAATCTTACTAGCTGTATCTTTAGCACGACGGAACAGGCCTAAAAAATACGACACCAAAATAAATGAATAAACAATTTCGATAACGCCTGAATAAGTTGCGGAAAGAGTCTTCATATATATGAAAAAAAAAATCAGCAAACAGAAACAGAATATAACATTTGTCGAATTTCTATTCTCACAACGGATCGAATGCTTTCGTTCAAGAATAATGTTTCTTCACTTTAATCCGAGCTTTCAAGTTTCCCAGTTTTTAAAATGTTTTATCAGCGTTTTTCACCGAAGCCACAGTGGGAACTCTGTGCGACGGTGGTAAATACGTCTTGTCTCTTTAGCTCAGTGCGGTAAGAACAACTAAACTTTAATTCTTTCTCGGCCTTTTCTGTTTCCATACATCTTCAGCCAGGAGGCGCATTATTCGACTTTAAATTTTTAAGTCGGTTGGCGGTAGGCTTCTCTACGTTTCTATACATCCTCAGCCAGGAGCTCTAGGCGGGAGACGACGACTCATTTGGTCGTGGCCCCCGGTTGGGAACACTTTTCCCTTAGCCCTTACATCTCTGGGCCGAGAATCGACTGTACACCAACTTTTTTTTTTTTGCCCCTCTCGGATCTGATATTTATGCGTATCCCAAATTCTCTGCAGAGGCGCGTGACGGATACGGGTTGTCGATGCAAATCAAATCTTTAACCAATGAGATTACTCTCAGCCCGTACCATGAGATGGAGTGACTCTCTCTCCCTGGTTCAACGAAAGAATAACAATATTTCCACTGACATAATTTCTCTTCTTCATCTTCGCAATTACATCATTTTTTATGTTTTCACATTTTCAAATCCTTTCCCTAAAAATTCGGGAACTAAGGACATGACCTTACCCTAACCCCATCAAATGTTTTGACTGTTTTGTTTTGACAGTTTTGTTTTGACTACCGCTATTTTTCACTTCCACCGGCCGAAAAACCCGAGGCTTCTGATCTATTTTCGTATAAACGATGCAAACATATATTTTCCTTTTTATTCTTTTCCCTTTTTCCAGCGACTTTTTTTTCAAATTTTACTAGGTTTGTAACAAATCTTCTGTTTTTAAACTCGATTCATACTGCGATTAACAATAAACTAAAGAATCAACAATACTACTAGGAATAATTTCTTTCGCTCCGTTATATTAAACTAGGATTACATACTTTTTCATGCAATATTATATGTATCATAAGCAAGGTAATTACATAAGTATCTTAAGCAGGGCAATTAGGGGTCACATCTAAAAAACACCTTGGGGGCTTTTTGTAAGATTTGATAGCGGCACTCTCAAGATTTTCCTGTCTAAATGACTGTCATTTTTAATAAGCGTATAGGTCTTCCATGTACGACTAATGCATTTGATAAATGGTTTTGTATAATGTCTTTTTTCGTTCATAGATACGTTTATTTTTTAATTTCTGCTAGTCTTCCCAATATATTGTAGGGAATAGTTATGATAGTACATTTTTTATATACCAGCTTCAGAATTATTGTTTAACATTTAGGTTTTTATCATATCCACAAGTTTTGGATATGGTTGTAATTCTTTTGATATTGTTAAGACTGAAAAAATTGTTTTGGATAGTACATTTTAAGGAGTTTGTAGTATTATATAACAATTTAAGAAGTTAGTAGGTAGTATTATATTGGACAATTTAATGCATGAGTGGGTAGCATTATATTCTGTTTTTATCTAGTTTATTGTGATTTTTACTGTTGCTATTCTTGTCATTGCTTTTTTCGTTGATTTAGATTTTGTACGCCTTTCTCTTAGCCTCATGGATGAAATAATCAGGATAGTGGATGTTTCAAAAGCATTATACACATATATTTCTTGAGTGATACACATACTTAATGCTCTTAGAATACTATAATTTTTATTTCCTAAATATTTTATAAATATTATTTCAGAATTTTTTCTATTTCAAGGATGAGAATACAAATAAAAAAGGTCATCCTAGTTGTTTACCTCCAGCTGAAAGTCATTATTGTTCTAAGTAGCAAGATATCTAGGCAGGATGCAGTGATATTAGTCTCAAATTCAAAGGTAAAATCTGTAGTGGGTTGGACCTTATTAGGTTTAAACAGAATCAAACAAGTCCAAGAATTTAAGTACCTAGGAAGTGTTCTAACAGGAGATGGAAAGTGCGACACGGAGATCCGAAGGCGAATTGACATGGCAAAGGACGCATTCCAGAAGATGAGCAAAATACTAACACACAGGAAAATCTCAATAGAAACGAAGAAAAGAGTGCTAGACTGCTACGTGATGTCAGTTCTTCAATACGGCTGTGAATGCTGGATAATATCATCGAAAATGAGGACAAAACTAGAAACGGCCGAAATGTGGTTCGACAGAATGATGCTACGTATATAGTGGACTGAGCATACAAGCAACGACGAGGTGTTAGAAAAAATGGCAACAAAAAGGAAATTGATGCTGAGCATCAGGAAGAGACAACTGAAGTTCCTGAGACATGCAATGAGGAAGGAGATCCTGGAGAACCTCATACTGACTAGACAGATAGAAGGAAGGAGAGACAGAGGAAGGCAGCGGATAACATATTTGCAGGGCCTGATCAGGTGGATGACGGAACAGGAACAAACATACTAACAGGAACAAACATACTAAGAGCCACAAGGGATAGGGAGACGTGGAGAGCCATGATCGCCTACGTCGTGAAGGGACAGGGCACATAGAAGAAGAAGAAGAAGAAGAAGAAGAAGAAGGAGAAGAAGAAGAAGAAGAAGAAGAAGAAGAACAGGATCGTGTAAAACTGTCATATGGATATGTTATATACTGCCGATAGATATGGACAAACAACGAAACACACGTATGTATAAAAATAAAATCTTATATCTTTATTTTTCCTCAATGCCACTTGTGCAGAGCAGGGGAAGCCGGAGAGAGTCACGCACACGAGTCGGCCACCAGGAGTCGAAAGCTAGCTATATTTCTCGGTCTCCAGCCGAAATTCTAGACATTATATAGTCTTAAAACTCCCACGGATTTTTGCTTTTTCGGGTTGTCGCTTTGTTGACTTATGCGGATGGGTTCACCACACAGAGGTCTATTGATTTTTAAGCCGGTTGTTGTTTTTTCGTTACAGTTTGATATCATCTACCGCCGGATATATCTGTTAGCCACCCTTGTTCTTTGTTAACTTTACACGCGACCTAATGTACCTATCAGCTTCCTCTGCTGTTTAAGACAATACATTACTGATATATAAACAGATTATATAATATATGTATATATGTGTGTGTGTGTGTGGTGTGTGTGTACATAAATATATATTTTTGTGTTTGTATATATATATATATATATACATGTTTGTACATGTGCGTATACTCATGTATGAAGTGATAGATAGATAGATAGATAGATAGATAGATAGATAGATAGATAGACAGATAGATAGATATGAACAGACTGAGATAGATAGATAGATAGATAGATAGATAGATAGATAGATAGATAGATAGATAGATAGATAGATGTGTAAAAGGCGCATTAACGTGCGATAAATACTTTTATCTTGTATAACCCTACTTCCAGGTGGCTGGTATTAATTTTAAGTTATTTTAAGGATGCGAAGAAATTTCTCTAAAAATTATTTTTATCGGAAAAAAGTAGCCGAAGTAATAAAAAGGGGAAAATGCATTTTCAACCATAAAATGAGTGCAAAATTGTATTTGTCGGGAGAAGTAAACGAATTTATCAAAGCTAGTTAGTCAAAATAGTGTCATTAGGTTATGACTATTTGCGACGGGATGTCGAAATTCGTCCTTGAAAATTTCCTGTTTACTGATTACCAGGACAGCAGGTAGGAACAGGCAGGTAATAACAAAGAATAAGTTTACTCCCCTTCCTTTCGAATTCGAAATGATTAAATGATATTACTTACACTTTGAGACGCTAAGATGTGTATAGGGCGGGGAAATAGGAATCCCATACCTAATTTCAACGCCCCGGTTTTGTGCCTTTCTAATAAAACTGTGGTGGAAATGCAATTCATTGAGACAGGAACCAGCAATAAACTGATGCAGTCAAGCTAAAATAACTTGACACCAGGGATATTGCAAAAGACAGTTCATCCGAATTCAACGTGCTACAAACTGAGCAAACCACCATCCCGTCGTGATAACATATCACGAACATTAGCGTGCAACTGAAATAACCGTTAATTGATATTTTTTTGCGTCACTTATCTTTGACTCGCTTGTAATTTTGTATCTATTTGATATAAATAAAGATATATGAATCTATAGCCTGGCGTGGCATTCATGAATCTGGTTTTTCATTATATAACGTTCTTTAGCGTGTCTGGGCTAATCTAGTCGTGTGATGACAAGGGATCCTGTTTTGGCCGATCCAAGATTAACAAGAAAACGTTGGCGGAATCGACCAATATATCATATATATAATCGCGGTCGGTCTTGGCGATCTTGCTATTTTGTTAGTGTGTTTGCTCTGCGTTACTGCCTTTTAGTTAAATACTTTTCGGTTGTGTGTATCGAGCACTTTTCTTTTCTGGTTGTTTGTTCCGTTGAGGGTTTTTTTTCTTTTTACTGGGAGGAACCGTATGTATTGTCGGTCCCAAGCAGTTTTCTTTTTTTCCCCCTCTTTGCCCAAAGCTTTATAGCCGAGGGCAATAACGGATTTAGATTCTGCTGGTCATTCATAGTCTTAGAAATTCCCTTCTATAAAATTTTGAGATTAGAATACACGCAGAGTCGGTTTAATAATCATAGTTATTATTATTGTTATTATTATTATTATTATTATTTTATATATATATATATATATATATATATATATATATATATATATAGTGTCAGTAAATAATCCGTGGTAATAAAAATTCCTTTTAACTAGTTCAGGTTGATCCTAGTAATACAATATTAAATATTATTAAATATTAAAAAATAAACCATAAAAATAACTCTATGTATTTAACTACACAGCAAATATTTATTAAATAATCATTTTTCAATCGTGCCAGGCGCGACCCGTGTCCACACTGAAGAAGCAAAACGACTGAATTCTTCGTCTGCAGAAATAAACTATTCCCCAGATGAGATGGCATTTATTATTTAACATATATATATATATATATATATATATATATATATATGTTAATTCACATCATTTATACCCACAAAAATAGACTTATACGAACATAAGAAAATGTAAATAAGAACTTAGCGACAGTGTGATGTCTGTCTTCTTAAATAAAATTTGACATCCCATGATAAGAAGTATATTAACCAAAATTACACAAAATTAGCCCGAAAGACAAAGGAGTAAATTTATTAACTAAAATCGCTACTGAAGCGATCCTGGAATCCCTTGCATTTTGTGGGCAATCTTCTTGTTTAAGTTAGTGAATGCTGCCATAATCCTTGCCTTCAGTTCATCTTTCGCGATACAAGGAATTTTGTTGGTTTTTCGTTCAAAGGCGCTTCACACATAATAATCAAGCGGGTTACAGTCTGTTGAATTTATAAGAGATGATGTGGTCGCAGAAATTGTCTAACAACCATTACGCTGTTCTCTCGTTTGTGTGTTATTGTGCAGAATCCTGTTCAAAGATATAGTGCCTTTCAGCAACGACTTCCTGTTCCAAGGTATTACTATCTCCTCAAGTTACTTGTGTAGAGTTTGGGGACATATTGGAAGATGTTTTGAGGCATAACATTGGCATCTTCAGCGATCACTCTAAACATTCCTACTATTAGACTCATCCATCAATTTCCGTATCGCCTTCACTGTTTTCAGATTGACACCCAAACACTCTGTAATTTTAGTATTGAAGCTTCTAGCGTGAATGCCAAGCAAAACGGTCTTTTTTTCAGAAATTCTGACAAAGTGAATTTTTTGATCGAGCTCTTTATCTCACTTACGATGTCTAACTGACTACTATACCGTGCAGGTGTAGTCGACGAGACCAAAACAAACATCGGGCATGAGCGAAATTAAATTTTTCCCATTCTACCCTCTTTATGTACATAAATATGTATGTATTTACATTATCCGGACTATTGTCCTCATCTTTTTTGCTATTCGTACGGCATTTCGGCCGTTGTACGTTCCGGTGCTAAGAATTTCGAAACGAACCCTTATTATAATCACTGGGGTATATCATTCTCATTCCTTCCTAATAGTAATGCCACGATTGGAAGTCATGAGTTATCACCTTCTAATCCTGCAAGTTACTTATTCACCACTGCTGTAGCATGGTATTGAACTCAAAGTCGATATCCACTAGTGGTTATAGACGTTGGTTAGTTCCTGATTTACTCTTCGAGTTGTGAGTTCAATATGCAATTGAAATTTATTTGAACATTATTTACAATAAAACGATTTCCAAAGTTTAATGAAACAACCGAAATGTAGTTTTACAGAAGGATGCTAAGCAAACCATTGACCAAACATGTGAGAAATTATGAAGTTTTGAAGAATAAGGAAACAAAAACAAATCTTAACAGCTGAAGTTTCTGGAACACATAAAAGGAAAGCGGGCTTGGAGAATCAGGTATTCACATGACAGATAGAAGGGAAAAGATACAGAGGAAAGCAACGCGTAACATACTTGATGGGCTTGATCAGGTGAATGAATGAGCAGCGTTTCGAAGAAATAAGGGGAAAGTTGTTAAGAGCTGTAAGGGATAAAGGATTTGGAGGTCCATGATCGGTTATGTTCTGATGGAACACGTCACTTGGAAGAAGAAGAAGAACAAGAAGAAGAAGAAGAAGAAGAAGAAGAAGAAGAATATAATTTCGCTTTCTGCAGATACGCAAAGCCAATTTGTATCAGCTGCAATTCTGTCACTAAATACTGAATGTCAGGCGCCCCTGGTTAAAGTACTGCTGCACATGATGGAATGCCGTGTTTGGTTCTTAAGCGAACGCTGATTAGGAACCAACATTACAATTTTCATAGTGTTCTCAATTAATCTATGAAATGTGTTATAAAGGACACACTTTTAATAGACGATAAATTAATTTCAAACGCATTCCACTTTTCTTATTGTTTGTTTGACTCATAATTCATGGCAACAAATGAAGTATGTTTGTGCGCGGGTGGAGTAAGACTGACGGCGATGTACGGTCAGGCATAAAATGTGACATTTATAACCAGAGTTGACTGGTTTCTGTAAGTAACAACAGGATGACAAAAGAAATGAAGATTTATAGCTAGATATTCAGCTAAAAATTCAGTAATTTAGAAATAGAAAATATAGAACATTATATTTAGATTGTCTGGAAACTCACAAGAAGCCAATACGCGTGTATTTCCCTCAACAACAGCAAATTTTTAGCTAAAATGTCTGAACGGATATCTTAGGGCTTGCAAGTAAATATATTAGCAGCACTTATCAAAACTAATAAATGCTTAATTTTACGAATACGAAAAATGTGAACCTTTTATATATTATTTGAGTTTGAATAAATTTTGTTATATTCAAGAAAAATAATACAAATACTATATTATTTTATAATAAGTGCTAGGAAGGTTGTGTGTCTGTGTCGGGCCAGAAAGGTTTGTTTAATCAGAATTCATCTTGCACATTTATAAATCTGCTATTCGTCCTTGCATTGAATACTATTGCCATATTTAGTCGGGTGCTCCTGCTATTTATCTAGAGGTTCTCGACAAAATTCATCGAACAATCTGCAATGTAATCTGTGCTGACTTGGCATCTCGACTTCAGTCATTTTCTCTCTGTCATGGTGTGGCTTTCGTCTTTTACTACAAATAGTTTCATAGCAACTTTTCTGACGAGTATTTTTTCCCTTGTATTCCATCTCGTGAATTTAAACGTCTAGTTTAACCAGATTGGCCTTTTTATCGTTGAAATAGTTAAATGTAAATGCTTCTTTTGCATGAACATTTTCTTTTCTTACACGTCCATGTTACTCATTTCCCTGATAACTACAATCTTCAAAAATTTAAATGCAAACTATTCTGCACATATACAAATCTACCATCCGCCCGTGTATTGAATATTGCTGCCATATCTGGTCGGGTGCCCCTGCTGCTCTCCATGGGCTTCTTGACAAAATACAAAGGAGGATCTGTAACGTGGTTGATACTGACTTGGCAGACCGGCTGCAGCCGCTCTCACACCGGCGTGATGTAGCTTCCCTGTGCCTCTTCTACAAGTACTTTCATGGCTTCTGCTCCGATGAGCTTAGATCACTGGTGCCGCCTAAGCACGAATTTACACGAGATACTAGATTAGCAATGAGGTCCCACCCTTTTACAGTTAAACAAATAAGATGTAACCGTAAATTCTACTCCAACAGCTTCTTTGCTCGCGCTTCCCGCCTGTGGAACTCCCTTCCACAAGTCTGCTTTCCCACAGTTACAATCTCCAGGTGTTTAAATGTAGGGTCAATAGACACCTCCTATCACACTAACTCCCAACTATTCTCACAACACTCTCATCTACCCAACCCTCATTCTCGGTATCCTCACCCGGCTATCACCCTCCCTCTGTTATTTCCTATATTTAATCAGCCTTTCTCCACTCTACGTAGCCCCCTGCACAGTCGTGGCAGTGACATGCCTTGCTCGGGGTGAAACGCTTATAAAAAAAAAAATCCCAATTGTCATTTCTGTTTTTTTGAATCTCATTCATATTTCATCCTTCCTTCAAGAGCCCTTGTACGTAGTCTTTTCTCTAGCTGTAACCCTTGAACACTTTTTGTGATCTCGACTTGCTTGAAGTGAAATTATTAAAAAAAGAAGTGATTATTTTTCAGATTGCTTATATTATGATAATGCACAAAAAATAAATTAAACACAATATAAAAAAAAAGTTCTATGATAGTTTATATTAGCTTTTCGAGAACTAAAGTAGACTGGTCTACTCGTGAAAAAAAATGAACATATTTTGAAGTAATATTTTTGGTAGCTTATTATTTATTAGATTTTCTTTAAAACGCCACACTTCTTTCAGAATAGAGAAATATTGATTTTAATTATCATTTTATATAAGAGTTACTATTCATAACATCGATGTTGTATAAAATTGATCTATGCCTTTTAAAAAGTATTTTATTTACTTTTTATTTATAAATATCAAGTTTAAAGCTAGAGTTAGCCATTGATAAGCTGATCAGATGTTATTGATTTCTGCGTACAAAAATATATTTTGGTAAATAATAATTTCTTAAAAAAAGATCAAAAAGATATATATATTTTTATATGTTTAAATATATTAAAAGCGCAGTAGTAATTGCTTGTCTGACGATTTTTTTTTATCATCACCGCAAGTAAGGCAATAAAACTACTAAGACGCAATGTGTTAGAGGGAATTAAAAAAGCAGGAGGAGACTTTAGTTAGGAGTAAGGAAAAAAGGTAATAAAGGAAGAGATTTTAAAGAAACGGAAGATGGCGATTGACATTGCATTTAAATTTTTGACGATTATACGTTGCTGGGAAGCAAGAACCGTAAAAGATTTCTACAGGCGAGAAACTCGAGTAAAGGAACTATTAGAATAGAACATACAGTTGCATGTCGTTAGTTCCAAACCACAGCGTGCGTAACTAATAGCTAATTAGGTATCACGCTTAAATTCGTGCATTCGAGGCACTAAGAGGGAAAGCTCATCAGAAGAGTTGTCATGAAAATATCTGTAAAAATCAGTTTGACGCCACTTCAGGGCGGCGAAAAAGTGACTGAAGTCGATTTATACTTTTCCAATGGCTTTTGCGCGTAAGAGAATATAATAGTATTCAAACATTGAAGAACCGAAGTTGAAATGCAAGTTCAGAATTGATTATATTAAAGATCTTTCTTTGAATTTTGTCAAGTATCTAGAAATATGGATGTGCGTTGTGGTCCAGTGGATATCGACTCGGAAGGAGAAATTGGAGAGCCGAGTTCGAATTCTAGTTGAATCCATTGCAATCATATACGCGCAAATACCCTTAAGAAAGGTATTAATCCGTCTTTTCCTTCCATTTATGGGTCAAATAACAGGACAGATTGGGCTCTATAGCCTTGGTTGACAACCAGTCTACCGTAGAAAGCAATGACAACCTACTGTTAGTCAGTCAGTCAGTCAAGTCTCTTTCGAGACATGATCGCGCAAGCAGGTATCACGTATGGCACTTGACTGACTGATCTAGAAATATATGATAGGTTTACAAGACAAATTATGGCAGCAATATTCAATTCCCGGACGAATAGTAGATTTAAAAACATACAGACGCATTCTGACAATAAAAATGGGGAAACGTTTCACATATCTATTTTCAATGAAACGTTTTACATTTGTTGTATTTCGTAAAAATTTTGTCAGGATTCTTCTTCTTCTTCTTTTTCTTCATGCGCCGTGTTCTTGCAGGACGTAGGCGATCATAGACTTCCGCTTGGCTCTGTCTCTTGTTGCACTCAATATTTTTCCCTTGGTAGCACTTCTAAACCCCCACACCGCCAACCATTTGCTCAGATCTACCAAGTGCGTTTCCCGCTGCTTTCCTCTGTCTCTCCTTCCATTTAGCCGACCTGTGAGTATTAGTTCTCCAGGCACTCTATCCTCATTATGTGTCCCACGAACCTCATTTGTCTCTTCCTGATATTTTGCATGAGTTTTCTTATCGTTTGCATTCTTTCTAACACCTCATCGTTACACACGTGCTCCATCCATGGTATCCTCAGCATCCTTCTATAAAACCACATTTCTGCTGCCTGAAGCCTCTCCTTCCTCTTTGATGAGATTGTCCAGTATTTATTTCTACACAGAAGAACAGATATCACACAGCAATCTAGCACCATTTTATTTGTTTCTAATGTGATTTTACTGTCATTTTGTTCTCTGTTTAGCTTCTGAAATGCGTCTTAGTCCATGCCAATGCATCCTATTTAAAGCATGTGTATATTCATGTGGCTTGTTTTAAGAAAATATTTTAAACAAGTAGTTGCTTTTCAGACGAAAGAGACATTTTATTTCTTTTTCTTGATGATATCTGTAGTCATTAAAAACAAACATATGTTTTTAATTAGAGAACAGACGGATACAATTATACATATTTTAAAGAAATAATTATTTGTCCGGTATATTTTTTTCTCAATTTTACAAATAGTTTCCGTTTGATTAACGAACAAATGAGTATATACATTTTTTATTAAAACGAAAATTTACATTAATTAATAAAGTACAAAATTAAATATGGCAAGAAATTATTAAAGTCCAAAAATATGCAGACATTAATGAGGTAAGCAAATTTTCAAACTTGAGATTTTCAAAAATTATATCTATGATCATATTACTCTATTGAGCAAAAGAATGTTGCCAGTGGGTAAATACTGATAGAAGCGAATCTTCTTTAATCTGTGCATATATTAAGCTATGAATATTAATTGATATCAAATAAAGCTTTTTAAATTTCACCAGTCGCCCGGTTGGCGCTCTTTCCCGATAATCTTGAAATACAAAGGAGTAAATTTATTCAATAAAATCGCCATTAACTGCAACCACACCCTCAAAAGGACCCTGGAATCTTCTTGTTTAAATTCGTGAATGCTGCCATAATCCTTGCTTTCAGCTCAGTTTCCTCTACACATAATAATCAAGTGGGTTAGAGTCTGTTGAATTTGATAGCAAATACAAGAGATGATGTAGTTGTGGAAATTGTATGACAACCATGAGGGTGTTCTCTCGTTTTTGTGTTTTGCTGCAGAATCCTGTTCAAAGATATAGCGCCTTCCACCAACGACCTTCTATCCCAAGGTATTACAACCTCATCAAAGCACTTGATGCAGGTCTCTGTGTTGCGTTTGAGACCCTATCGGAAGATGCTTGAAGGTATAACATTGGCATCTTCAGCGATCACTCCAAACACTCCTGATTCCGAGTTCAAATTCTAGTAGAATGCCTTGCATTCACTTACGCACAAATACTCTTCGGAAAGGTATTATTCCGTCTCTTCGCTCTAGTTATGGTTTAAATCATAGAATATATTAGATTCTATAGACTCGGCTGGCAACAAGTCTACCGCAGAAAGCAATGACAATCTACTGCGGGATAATCTTCTGCCCAATCAGTCATGTAACTTCGAGACATGATCGCTCAAAGCTTGAATCACGTATGGCACTTGACTGGCTGACTAAGTCGGTCAACTGCGTCTCAGTGGCATTATCACAATTCTTGTAGTGAATTCATTAAAAAGAAATGTGAATCCTACAAACGTTAAATTGGAGAAAGAAACATGCAATAGTAAAGGTTGTGAGATTTATGGGTTTGTTGTTAGCGTCTGCAGTTATTCACTTAGCTTAATAGTTACGCGAATAATAATAATAATAATAATAATAATAATAATAATAATTATTATTATTATTATTATTGTTATTTCAGATTGTAATGTATCTTTGAAGATCTTCAACACTGTATCAAAATACAAACATGGGAATCTGAAAATGAATTTATTAATAATTCCATTTGCATTTAGAGACCTGGGATTGATTAAAAAAAGATTTATTGAAAATATTCCAGAAACGCCTTAGAAAATGCAAATATTTTATTCACAAGTACGGCTAGTATTAAAAATATATTTACCTATGTAAAATGTGCATCATCTTAGTCTGTTCGTATATATATATATATATATATATATATATATATATATATATATATATTAAACCTATACTGTTAGATATAAGAGACGATGAATGTCTATTATGTTTAATCATGAGCCGTTCTAAACGTCGGTTTTTCAGTTGAAAATAAAGACAAAAATTGGATATCTTTTTTTAAAGTTGGTTCTAAGCTTTCGCCTCACATGTGCCATCTTCAGAGATGATGTAATCGATAAGTAATTGATGAAGAAAATGTGCAAAGATTTGATCTCCTGTCGTCTTTTCGACTAACTATACCGAATAAACTCTATTTTCTATTATGTTTAGTATATATATATATATATATATATTGTCATCTGCAGACAGATCTGTTTCGCTGTATCACAGCTTATCAGTACAGTGAGACACCGATTGCTTTTTAACCGAGGATTGAAACCCGACCGAATTGGCGTCAGTCGGTGATTCTACCTCTGGGCTATGGGAGTTTGGTGGAAGAAGGCTGGCTTTTTAGCGCATATATTATCATTATACGTGCCCAATAGCCAAAGTGTTCTCATTCATTTTACTGAATGAGCGATGAGTACATATATCTATATATATTTCTTGTTTTTACAAAAGATGTCATGAAGCAATTTCTGGCCTGAGTCTTTTTTAGGACTCGAAAAAAACTGCATATTCAACAAAAACAAATAATAATTAATAATAATAATAATAATAATAATAATAATAATAATAATATCAAAAACATTTTGAAAGTTAATGGCGAAATTAATGAAGCATACAGAAAAGGGCGGTCACGTGAAAAATTTAAAGAATTTATGGAATAAGATAAGGGGAAATTAAGAGAAATTTGAAGATGCTTTAGAATTAATTAAAACAACGTGTATGAGTATAATGAAATGCAAGAAGAGTATAATGAAATACAGGATGAATAATGGAGCCATACATATATGAAGCAATGCAATATTTTACAAAAAAAAAACAAAAAAAAACAAAGAAAATCTCCAGCAATAGATGAAACACATATAAGATGTGATGTATGTGTAGTTTAACGGATAACGGCTCAGAATTACAAAACAGAACTGAATTACAATTCTGGTCGTGTTTGTTATATTCATTTACACTCGAAAATGTTTGGAAAAGTTATGAATCTAGCAATTCTTCCTACAGTTATGAGTCAGTTTTCAGATAATATAAGTAAATAATTATTATCTCCAAAAAGTTCTTATAACATACAAAATATTCTATGGATTTAGATAATCTGCAGACGGTTTATCCTACCAATTCTCAGATACATACCTATCGTCATGTGCAGCCGTTTGTTTTTCTACTTTGTCTAATATTTACTTCATTCTTTTATTTCATCACTTTTTATTTTCATTAATTCATCACTATGAAACACACGTTTTCATTCGATCACGGAAATTAAGCAACGGTGAAGGTAGACAGAACTGGGTAATACCAGGTTTTATATGCAACGCCAAAAGCGTAGCAAATCGGATAAAATGTCGCTACTTAACAGAAGACCTTAATATGTAGATATGCTTGTTTACTGATATGTTGCAAGAGATTCGGTATGTGAATAATAAACTATGATCCAAATCTAGTTCATGTCTTATAAACGTTATTATTAGTATGCCATTTTTCATTAAAAATCGATTTTTGCTATGGTCGCACTACTTACCAAATCTGCAGGAAGACATAAGGCAGGTTGTGGTGTGTTTTTATGGCTCCATTTCATGTTATTTCATATCCCACTAACACAGCTAACGTTAGCTGTGTTAGTGGGATATGAAAGTTCTCCTTAGTGTGTGGGCTGAACTTAACAAGACAATTTTTTGTATGTTTCTTAAGCTGGGGTTTCCAGGGATTATTTCAATGTGCTTTTTTGTTCCACTTTTTATCATTTCAGGTGCACCTTCTATCACTGGCACGATACTTGTTTTCAATTTTCACATTCTTTCTATTTCAATTTTCCAGGTTTTTTATTTTGACAGTTTTTCGAATTCCTTGGTTGCTATGTTACATTCCGCTAAACAAGCCATATCAATAAATACACAAGTTTTGTCTTTCTGGTTTTTACCAATAATGTCCGGCCTATTAGTGATATCTTCTATTTCCGTAACCAATGCTGGATGATGTTCATACCAGTGTTTGTTTACATATATTTCATAGTGTTTGCACATTGTCAAGTGTAAATATTGTCCCACTCTATCGTGACGATTTTTGTATTCATTTGGGGCAAGTACAGAACATCCTGAGATTAGATATGATCTATTGTTTGTGGGCATTTAACACAGAACCTGCATTTTGGATCCACTTTATTATGCATAATATTTGCCTGAAAGTTCCTAGTGAAAAGACTTTAGTCTTGCGCAGCAAGAATAAAGCCTTCAGTTTCAAACTTTAATCCAGATGCATTAATTATTATTATGTCATTTTCAATCATATTTCGATTTCTGCTTTGGTCTCACTACCAACCAAATCTGCGGGGAGACCTAAGGCAGGTAGTGGCGTGTTGTTATGGCTCCATTTCATGTTTTTCTATCTTCCCTATCATCCCCAGCATTACATAGATAAAGTTTTCCTTAGTGTGTGGGCTGTACTTAATAAGACAATTTTTTGTGTATCACTTAAGCTGGGGTTTCCAGGGATTCTTTCAATGTGTTGTTTTGTTCCATTTTTTATCATTCCAAGTGCACCTACTATCACTGGCACAACTCTTGTTTTCAATTTCCACATTTTTTCTATTTCAATTTCCAGGTCTTTATATTTTGACAGTTTTTCAAATTCCTTGATTGCTATGTTACAATCCGCTGGACAAGCCATATCAATTAATAGACAAGTTTTCTCCTTCTGGTTTTTAACAATAATGTCTGGCCTGCTTGCTTCAATGTTTCTGTCTGTGTAGATGGTGTAATCCCATAGAATGGTTACATCTTCTATTTCTGTAACCGGTGCTGGGTGATGTTCATACCAGTGTTTGTTTACAACTTTTCCATAATGTTTGCACATTGCCCAATGTAAATATTGCCCAACACTATCGTTGCGATTTTTATATTCATTTGGGGCAAGCACAGAACAGCCTGAGATTAGGTGGTCTATTGTTTCTTGGTGTTTATCACAAAACCTGCATTTTGGATCCATATTATTATGCATAATATTTGCCTGGAAGTTCTAGTGAAAAGACTTTGGTCTTGTGCTGCAAGAATAAAGTCTTCAGTTTCAGACTTTATTATTATCATGTCATTTTTCATCATATTTCGATTTCTGCTTTGGTCTCACTACCAACCAAGTCTGCGGGGAGACCTAAGGCAGGTCATGGCGTGTTGTTATGACTCCATTTCATGTTTTCTATCTTCCCTATCATCCACAGCATTACATAGATAACGTTTTCCTTAGTGTGTGGGCTGTACTTAATAAGACAATTTTTTGTATATCTCTTAAGCTGGGGTTTCCAGGGATTCTTTCAATGTGTTGTTTTGTTCCATTTTTTATCATTCCAAGTGCACCTACTATCACTGGCACAACTCTTGTTTTCAATTTCCACATTTTTACTATTTCAATTTCCAGGTCTTTATATTTTGACAGTTTTTCAAATTCCTTGATTGCTATGTTACAATCCGCTGGACAAGCCATATCAATTAATAGACAAGTTTTCTCCTTCTGGTTTTTAACAATAATGTCTGGCCTGTTTGCTTCAATTTTTCTGTCTGTGTAGATGGTGTAATCACATAGAATGGTTACATCTTCTATTTCTGTAACCGGTGCTGGATGATGTTCATACCAGTGTTTGTTTACAGCTTTTATATAATGTTTGCACATTGTCCAATGTAAATATTGCCCAACTCTAGCGTGGCGATTTTTATATTCGTTTGGGGCAAGCACAGAACAGCCTGAGATTAGGTGGTCTATTGTTTCTTGGTGTTTATCACAAAACCTGCATTTTGGATCCATATTATTATGCATAATATTTGCCTGAAAGTTTCTCGTGAAAAGACTTTGGTCTTGTGCTGCAAGTATAAATCCTTCAGTTTCAGACTTTAATCCAGATGCACGTAACCATCGATGAGTATTAACTTTGTCAACATTGGATTTATTGGCACGTACTGGATATTGGCCATGCAGAGGTTTGTCTTGCCAGCGCTGTTTCATCTTTTCAAGAGCCTTATATTTGGCTTTCAATTTCATATTCTTTGCCGCAATAATTGGTTCTTGGCTTCTGTTTTGCTTTTCTACAGAATCTACTAACTGTAAATCTTGTTTGTATTTACTGCCTTCTTTTATTATTGAATATTTTTTCTTTCTTTCTTCATGTTGCCTTACTAAATGTATCATCCAATCCTTTGTTGTTTCTATGTATGTTAGTAAGCCAATAGTTGTTGTCTTGTATGACAATTCCAGCTGAATAAGACCCCTTCCACCTTCTTTACGGGGTATGTATAGACGGTCTACATCAGCCTTTGGATGATGCATCTTATGCTTAGAAAGAAGCTTTCTTGTTTTAGCATCCATTCGCCTGATGTCGTTTAGAGTCCAGTTTAAGATGTTGAAGCTATATTGGACAACTGGGATTGCAAGGCTATTAATGGCCATAACTCTATTCTGTGAGTTTAATTCAGTTTTTAATATCATTCGTAGCCTTCTATAGTACTCTTTACGCACTATTTCTTTCATTTTTTTTATGGTGAATGTTTTCGCTCTCATTTACACCTAGGTATTTATAAGCTTCTTCTGGTTTCAATTCTTTTATTGTTACAGCAGGGTCTAGGCTAATTGAGGATGTTTCTTGTATTGATCCACGTAAAACTGTAGCTTAACACATTTATTCAAATTAAATTTCATTCAATGTCTTCGCTGAAGCATTTTACAGTTTGCAGAAGACCTTCCAGCTCATTATCATTCTTAGCATATAACTTTAAATCATCCATGTAAAATAGATGGCTTATTTTCTTTTGTCCTATCTTATAACCACATTCTGTCTTATTAAGTTGACTGGTTAGTGCTATTAATGATATGCAGAATAGTAAGGGAGATAAAGAATCACCTTGAAATATACCTCTTTTGATGTTTATTTCATCAGACTTATAGGTTCCATTTATATAATTGAGGTAAAGGGTTGTTTTCCATATAGACATGCACTGTTTGATGAAATTTATGATGACGGGCGATATCTTGTATATATTTAAAGTCTTTAAAATCCAGGAATGTGGCACACTATCGAATGCCTTTCGATAGTCTATCCAGGCTGTACTAAAATTTTTCTTTGTACTGTAGCAGTTTTCCAGGATCATTTTGTTAATCAGCAATTGGTCTTTACAACCATAACAGCCACGTTTGCACCCTTTTTGTCCAAGCGGTATCATGTCATTTCTTTCTAAGAATAAATATGTCTGCTTTGTTAAAATAGATGTTAATAGTTTATATGTTGTCGGAAGACATGTAATTGGTCTGTAGTTTTTCGGATTTTTTGTGTCACCATTCTTGGGTAGAAGAAATGTAATTCCTTTTGTCAACCATGCAGTAACTTTTGTGGGATCGTCAACCATTTCTTGAAGTTCTTTGGCTAGTTTTTTATGTGATGCGCTTAAATAATATAGCCAAAAGTTAGGAATTTTATCTATGCCTGGGAATTTCCAATTGTGTGTTTTTTTTAGCGCACATTTAACATCATCTTCTGTAATTCCAAACCATGTCTGTTCGGGTTTATTTTTCATTCGTTCTGTCTCTTGCGTAATCCAATGTACTTCCTTGCTAAGTTCTTTAGGCTAATGGCCATAACTCACAGTATAGAGTTATGGCCATTAATAGCCTTGCAATCCCAGTTGTCCAATATAGCTTCAACATCTTATACTTTAGCCCATATCTTTTCCCAGAACTGTGTGACTTTTTCCATTCTGGAGGGTACTGTCACTTCAATTCTTTTTTTACCTATTTCCCTGTAAAATCTCTTTGTATCAGTTTGAAAAATCTTGTTTTCTCTGTAAAATCTTGCTCTTTTTTCATAGCGTCTTATTCTTTGAGCCTTCAGTTGGATTTTTTGCTTTATTTTTTCTTTATTTGATAAGACGTCATTTTCATTCTTGATGTTATATTTTTTTACGGCTCTTCTGCTTTTCCTAGTTCTTACATTTATTCCTCTACTTAGTTCATCCAATATTGATAATTCACTTCTAAGTTGTTCTATTTCTTTTTCTATTTTTCTTTTCCAAGGTGGAACTTCACGTCTACGAGACTGCCTTGTTTTTATTTTGATATTTAATTTTTTTGTTGCTGCTGTTGCTGATGCATATATTATTTCGTTAAGATTTGTATGAGGGTCTTCATCCAGTATTGATTTCAGTGCTGCATTGTAGAGTTTAATAGTACGGAGGTTTTGTTTTGTTGGTAGTAATTTTGGGAGCTGTTCACGTTCCTCCATTGTAATATTTTGTATTTGACTTAGATGGTTATTATTATTATTATTATTATTATTATTATTATTATTATTATTATTATTCCTTTATTTCTTATATGGACGACCAACGCAATTTACAAATTCGTCTCAAAATTTGCCATTTTAGTATCCCTCCTGATCACTGTTCTAATATGTCTTCTGAGTGTCAAATTCTCCAAGCATATTTTCGTCACTATGATTCCTAGAAATTAAAACTGTCAAATTCTAAATGGAAGTGATTCTTCTCGATTTTACTTAAAACGTCATCGATATTCTTTTGTAGAAACACGTTTCTTTTTTCTCAATCTCTTCTTCATTTGTGATGAAATTTTCTTGCATTATTTCCCATATAAAATGACGTATATTTTGCATATAATTACAAATTACAATTTTCGTAAGATTCCATGGAATAACATTTATCGCAAACAATGGCTTTAAGTAGAAACTATGCTGTTTGAACCTAATAAAAATCTGATGCAATCACGATGATGGAATATTTTTCAAGTCCAAACAAATTTCATACTACACCTCTAAAATTGTTTCCTGTTAGAGCACACGACAGCAAATGACCTAATCTGAAAAAGAAATGTAATCGATTACACCTTGTTATTGCAGTGGGTCTAAATGTGACCATATCGTAATAGAAACGAAACTAAAGCTGTTGCTTCAATTAATATGCATAAGGGTGTAATTCTCTCAGAATGGCCGCTCGTTTCTTTTTTTTTTGTCTTTTTACTGAAATATTTTGTTTTTATTTTTTAATAATTTTAATCAATTGTTTTTCTTAATGTTTCAAACGATTATAATGTGTTCTAATGAAGAATAATACAGTTTGGAATGATTGTATCAAATTGGAATACTTCATCTGAGAAGAAAGATCCAGCGTGCAATTAGAACAGTTGAAACTTTCAGATTGGTGATACGGTTTTGTAAGCAGTCCACGGAATAAAGTCGTAAGAGAGCCAATATTTTAGAATAAAATATCCTGGAACCCACTTGGATAATGAAAATTATTGTAGTTCATGAATTTTAGAATAGCGTATTCTTATACGCGTGCCACAAGCATTAGAGTCAAGCTTTTATATGGTGAGAATTCAAAGAAAATCGGTTACTGAGGTCAGTGAGGTTACTGAAAATTTTTAGAGATTTAAGGAGTCATAATGACATGATATCTTCATCAGAAAGTTCAACATCTCGAGTGAACGAGCAGATTCATGAAAGATGAAACGCAATCCACATTGATCTTCAATAGAATGTCGGATCTGTGAAGAGTGCTGCGTTGCTATGTGATATCCTTCCTCACGCAGTCAATGCTGCAAAACCAGCCCACGAATGATAGGGATATTGGAGGCCACAGAAAAAATCTTTCTAGAGTGGAATACTAAGAACACTATGGACGGGGCGAGTAAGCAACTAGAAAGTCAATGGTATGAACAAAAGATTAAGTATGCTCAGAGTCAAGAAGGCACAGATGGAATAACTTAAGAACTTAAAGAGGAAAAAAGCTTAAAAAACATAAACCCCACAAAGCATAATGAGGACATGGAAGACAATGAACCACATAAGTTGATTGCATGAATAGATGATGCAAAGGAGGACAGGGGCCTTAGCAAAAGTTGAAGAACTGTCAAAAGCTACAAGAGATATAAAATTGTGGAGAGCCATAATCGCCCACTTTCTGGAGGGACGCAGCACATAGAAAATGAATATGTATGTATCTATATATTTTTCTTTTGTCGGTTTTGTCATTAAGTTTCCTAGGAATGTCGTATTAAAATCTTGTAATGATAAGGACTAAATTTCGCAATGTTAACTATTCTTAGCGTATCAGACAGCTCTATTTCAGGATTATTTTATTTATTATAAGTGACTCCTACAGAAGTACAAAGGCTTTTGTCAAAATATTATGTATAGTGAAAATGTATTTGTTATAGAAGATAAGCACAGGAATGTATGTGGCAGGTCACAAACATGTATATTAATATTTGGCATTAACTGTCGGTATTCCTGTACAGAGAAAAACACACTTTTAAATAACTCTTTGTAGGTCCAGTAAATTATGCAGCCGTTATATATATATATATATATATATATAGCTAAGTTTTAATGAACTTTGATATATATAGCTAAGTTTGAATGTATTTTTATATATCAGTGGCACACATGTCTAAATTAAGTGTAATACATGTAAAGTGGAATTCGAACTCGTCACGAATACCTGATATAAAACAGTGTGTGAATGGCATTATTCCAAACTAAGCGACTGTATTTTTCCCTGTCTCTCCGTGCAGTCTGATGGAATTAAATAAATTTAAAATAAGAAATTTTATCTGCTGTTCAACATCTATTCACCTACATTCTGTGCTATCGCACATCTACAACCAAAGCGAAGTAAATTCTATTTTCTTTATCAGTTAAATATATACAAAGCTATATTGTAATATTAAAGTAAAAGAAAAATAATTTTATACATTGTACAAAGACTAATTTAAGATAAAAAAAATACGTTTTACATATTTCACGAAGTCAGAAATAAAAGGAAAAAACGGAAGATTATGTGGTATTATTACTTAACTTCAAGATAATAGTGTTAAAACATAATAAGAGACGGGCGTTAGTCGTGGCGGACTTAGCCGCGAATTTTCAAATCTCGATGTGCGTTGTGGTGCAGTGAATATTGGCTCGGAACGAGAATTCTGAGAGCCGAGTTCGAATTCCAGTTAAATTTGTTACATTCACTTACACGCAAACACTCTTGGGAAAGGTATTTATCTGTTTCTTCTCACTCCAGCTATAGGTAAAATGGCAAAGTAGATTGGATTCTATATATTTAGTTAACAACCAGTCTACCTCAGAAATTATTAGCTATATACTACAGAAAATCTTCTGTGCTATCAGTTATGTTATTTCCTATGATTGCCCAAGCCTGTATCAGGTATGGCAATTAACTGACTGATTTCTAACTTGTAACCGAAGTCTGTCTGAAGTCTATTTTTTTCGGAGAGGCAAAGACTAGGCTAACACAATCTTCGTAAATTTTAGTTATTTTCATTTAACCATTCCCTGTACTAATCTGAAGTATCGACAGCTCTGCCTTGTGGTTGAGAAAGCCGTGCGACTTCCTCCAGTGTGTGTGTTCGGAGTTAAATTCTAACTGACGACGATTTTTTTAAATCCTGAGTTTTAAAGAAAGGCAGAGAAAAATAAACATCAATTTCAATAAGATAGAACGCATGGTTGTTAGCAAAAGAATAATTCAAAATTGTGAATTGTAAATCGCAGAAAACCAAAATCCAATATATGCACAAATTTAAATATCTGGGAATCGTGTTAACAGAGGTCGGTAAGAGCAACACTCAGATCCGAAGGCGTATTGGCATAGATAATGAAACATTCCAAAAGGTAAGCAGAATACTGAAAAATAAGATTTCACTAGAAAGAATGAAAAACTATTAAACTGCTACGTAATATCTTTCCGGGATGTGCGTTGTGGTACAGTGGATATCGGCTCGGAACGAGAACCCGGGGAGTCGAGTTCGAATTCCAGTTGGATCCATTGTATTCACTTACGCGTAAATACCCTTGGGAAAGGTATTAATCCGTCTCTTCCTTCCAGTTATGGGTTAAATAACAGGACAGATTGGGTTCTATAGCCTTGGCAGGCAACCAGTCTACCGCGGAAAGCAATGGCAACCTACTGCGGGATAATCTTCTGCCCAGTCAGTCATGTCTCTTTCGAGACATGATCGCCCAAGCGTGTTTCACGTATGGCACTTAACTGACTGAATATCTTTCCTCTATATGTCAGTGCTGAACGATATCCTCTAAGATGAAGAGAAAACTTGAAGCAAAAGCAATGTGGTTCTCCAGAAGGATGAAGATGATAACGTCGACAGAACATGTGAGTAACGATGAAGTTTTCGGTTCTGGGCATGAAGGTAAGCTACATCCGGAAGCCAGATCTCTGAATTGGGACGTTGTGATGAGCATAGGACCACCTCTTAATTGCTGTTCTTCCTAGGTCCTCCCTGGCCCGGACTGGAAGCACCTATTTGGCTCCCAGCTATGGGCAAATAGTTAACCCCTCCAAACTGGTGTCAAAACACTATACAAACATAAAAATACACTTTTATAGAAATATATGCATAAAAATAGACTTTTATAGAAAAAATATACATTTTTGAAAGAAAAAAAATATTATCAACAAATAAGGAAAATTTATTTTTTTTAAATACGAAATTTTGGAGAAAATGGAAAGGAAATAGAAACTAATATTTAATTTTACATCTGGAAGAGACAGTTGAGGTCCTAAGACATAAAATGAGAAAAAAAGGCTTGGAAAACCTGATACTAACGGAACAGATGGGGGAATGACGATGAAAGAAGACAACGTATGACATACTTAATGAGTTTCAGTAAAGTGATGGCAGAATTGGGCTAAGGAAGATGATAGAAAGGAAATATTTATAAAGAGTTACAAGAAACAGAAAGTAGTGGAAAGCCATGATCGCGTACTTTCCTGAAGGGACATGACAGTTAATAAAGAGGTTTGTCTCTACTTAATGATTAGTGAAGCCAAATCAATCACCTTACTTCCTTTCTCTAGTTTTGTATTTTTTTTAAGACTATCCAGAATATTATCAGTGAAGTTTTTAAAAATAATATACGAGAAAGGTGATACAGAAAGTTAATTAAGAAACGAATTAGCAAGAATTAACACATCACTCAATAAGTCCTGGTCCTGTCATATAGATGGCACCACTAATTTAAAAATCCTTACAAAACCTTCAAATGGCACGTAACAAAATTTGGGTCCAATCGGATTATTACTTTACAAATTAGAGTTATTTAACCTACTGTTGCACATTTTCAAATAATGAATCATCTGAATTTCGTGTTTTGATAATACATTGCTCTTTGATAGAAAAAATACTGTTCAAGCAAAGAAATATCCTGGTAAGTGGTATTCGAACTCTGCTCCGTCAGAAACAACGGTTAAGAGGTGGTATGCTGAATTTAAACGCAGTGATACTGACACAAGTCCCGGAAAGCATAAAAAAATGCCACAAACGTGTTTTAGCCGATCGTAAATTGAAGTTGCGTGAGATGGCAGAGGAATTGAACATATCAGAAAGCAGTGTATTCACCATTTTGCATGAACATTTGCTAATGAGAAAGCTGTATTCGAATTGGGTGCGACGTTTTCTCACAGTCAATGAAAAATAATAATGCGTCGAAGATTCAGAGCGTTGTTTGCAACTGTTTCAACGCAGCATGAGGTTTTTCTGTAAATTTGTGACAATGGATGAAACATGAATCCTCCACTTCATTCTGGAGTAAAGTCGGCAGTCATTTGAATGGACAGCTGCAGATAAAACTGTCCAAAGCGATCAAAGACGCAAACATCAGCAGGCAACGTTTTTGGTCCCCGTATTTTGTTGTGCGCAAGGTATTTTATACATCGATTACCTTGAGAAAGAAAGAACCATCAAAGTCGAATATTATATAGCATTACTGGTGCGTTTGAAGGAAGAAATCGTCAAAAACGGCCACAAATGAAGAAGAAAAAGTAATCTTTCACCAGAACAACGCACCGTGTAAGAAGACTATCGCAACAATAGCAAAACTACATGAATTGCACTTCTAAGGGCTTCAGCATCCAACCTAAGTTTCACCTAAACAGATTGTCAGGGAAAGCTGGCTAACGAGAAAACGAAAAAACGACATATAAAGAGGAAATTAATACAACACACGTGACCATGAAAGGAAACACCAGCACAGAGAGGGAAAGTAAAAACTTTATTTCATAAATATATTTTAATTTCTTACCTTTTTAATGTTTTGGTTATTAATAGAGGGGTGAAAAGCAAAGACGAAAACAAAAGATACAAACCCAAGATTCAGAAACCTAATCCAACAACCAGAGCTTCCTATGTCTGCATTTATTTAATATTTCAGTCTTGGAATTCAATAGATTATTAGTTTGTTTATATAAAGCTATAGCTAGTTTTTCTTCTATACACAGCCTACAAATTTGCTGACCTGCTTTATATTTAGCGCATCTTTTCAATATCTCACATTTCAAGATAGGTTTTTTTATTAAGTTCTTGTTTAATGGTTCATACGTGAGTCGATAAAGTAGTGCTATGTTTATACTTTTCATTGTTAAAGCTACTAGTATGATTGTAATATCTTTTTTAAAAATTATCTTGAGTAGTTCCTATGTATACTTTGTGGTCAGGGTCCTCAGAGTTCTTATAAATTTTAACTTGATAAACTACGCATTCTTGCTGACATCTACTCTGTAAGAGACAACAATGCTTAATCATACAATTAGAACTTCTTGTGTCAGTAGGTGAATCATTCTTAATTTTTTTCCTATTAAGTCTACTAATGATTTTCTCCAAATTCGGCATATAACAGTAACTAAGCTTAACGTTATTTTTGTTAAATATTTTATATAACTTATTATCTTTGCCAAAATTTTGCTTTAATAGATTAAAAAACATTTTGCCGATTTTGGTTTTTACCTCTAAATTGAACGGGGCATTAAACCATAAAATGTTCCTAGGTCTATTTTTCTGTTTACTTCTCTTAGTGTCCGTATATACTAATTTATCTTTGTGACCACTCCTAGTTAGGGTATCTTGGTATACTTTTTTATGAACATCGAAAATATTTTTATTAGAAGAATTGTTTGATAGTCTATGCAAAGTACTTTTAGCAGTGCCCCTCACATTGTGTGCGGGGTGGTTAGATTTAGTGTTTACATAATGGGTGTCTTGATTTTCTTTCATGGATGAGAATATGGTTCCATTCAGTAAATTTAGCGTAATATCTAAATAATTAACCACTTTTAAATTAATTTCCACATCCAAATTAAATCCATACTTTTAAAAACCAATACATTTTTTGCCTATTGTGTCACACTTTTGGGAATTACTATTGTGAACCACGATTAATCCATCATCACAGTATAAACCGTGGTTGTTAAAATCTATGTACTCATCAAGCCTATGAAGCAATAAGCACCCTATTAATTCTGATACCTCTGCACCGTCATACGCTCCCATGGGGTTATCAAAACTATTTATGTCATCTTTTTTATCCATAAAATATTCTTATGTTATAATAACGTTTGCCGGCAATGCCTAATAACGTCTATTTCTTGATATGAAATTTCACTTATTTCCTTAGCAAAAATAATAGCTACGTTAAAAGTTTTTTTCGGAGAAAGATTGCTAATACTCCTTAATATCATAATTAACAAATGAGCAATTCTTATTTTTATTCTTATTTTCAAACTATTCAATACAATCATTAGTAGTTTATATTGGTTTATATTTGTAAAGATCCTTAACTATTTTCATACCTTCTGTAAGTTAACCTTGCTTATCCTACCTAACTCTCTCTTAGTAGGGTTCAGTAACCTATATTCCGGGCTGTTAGGAAAGTTGCTCTTATGATATTTTACTGTTACAAAACAAGGTTTCAAATTTAATTTTTCGACTCGATTGTACAATTCGAATTTACCGACTATAATACTAGCTTCCTCGTTGATATTAGCCTCTATGTCAACTGGGGCTTTTTTATAGTGTTTAATCACTTCCTTAAGTAATGCTTTTTTTATAATTATTAGGACTCATGTTATATAAATATCTGGATTTATCGGCTTTAACATAGATTTATTTATTCCTCTTTATCTCATTAATGTCAGCACTGATTTTTGCCGTACTTTCTTGTTCCTAATCCTTTTATATTTAGTTTTAATGGGTTGGCAACTCCTTTCATTGTCTTAATTTCCTCCTTATATATAAATATCGTTTTTCGTTTCCTCGTTAGCTAGGTTTCCCTGAAGATCCGTTTAGATGAAACCTAGGTAGGTCCGCCTGGCTCATTGGGTGTTTATTTATTTATTTTGCTCTACCTCTGTATTGAGCGCTCTTTGTTAGTTGATTACTCGTATCAGGTCTTTTTCTTTGGGCTTCGTGCTGATCTCCGTCCGAACTCTTTTGACTGACGTTCATGTACTAAGCTATTTTCTTTTGTAAAACTATTTTTCCTTCTTTTGATAGTTTTCGGGGAAGGTTTTTCGACATGAATATAATTTCTACAATCTCATATATATATATATATATATATATATATATATATATATATATATATATCCAGGTGAAGAGATCCAACAATTTTACAATTCCAAGTTCTCCAGCATTTAATTTGTTTTTATAAAATGCTCAATGCAACAAATATTGTCGAGCATGATATAGTTAAATTTCTTTTTTAATTAAAATTAATATATTTTACATTGCGATATAGATATTGTTTTCAAATTTAAAGTGAATCCCTATTCGGAGTATTTAAATTGAACACACACATAATTTTTTCTGTTTTCTCATATCTATAAATACAAACATTGTGTTTCTTATATTCAAATGAAAATCATTTTCCCAACAATGATCTGACATTGCCTGTTGACGAGGTTAAATTCTATGTTGAAATGGAAAATGTATTAATTTTAATTAAAAAACAAATTTAACCATATATATATATATATATATATATATATATATATATATATAAAAAATATATATATATATAAAAAAACATAAAACAGACACTCATCAATAATAATTTTCCCAACTACATAGTTGATGAACAAATACATTACTTTCTTAAAAAGCTTAACATGGAAAAAACAACACATGATACTAACCCAACCAATCCTAAACATATCACTCTCTTATACCGTAGCCAGATGCACTCCAACTACCAACTAGATGAAAACATCCTAAAAAAACTCATAAATACTAATATTTCTCCGACAGACTCTAACAAAAGAATTAAGTTCATTATATATTACACTAAATCCACTACATCTAATTCATTTGTCCGCAACGACTCTTCCCCCACCGTTAGTGATTTGCAAAAGACCAATGTAGTATATAAATTCATATGTCCATTTAGAGAATGTATCTCTAACAACCTCAATAATATCTACATCGGCCACACCACAAATTCGCTCTCACGGCGTCTGACGTTGCACTTAAATAAAAATTCAAATATATTCCGTCATTTAGAACAACACGGTTATCAACGCACACTTCTGAGAAAAACGCTTGTTGATAACACGTACATACTCAAACAAGAAAATAATAAGCAGAAACTAAAAATCCTCGAAGCACTCTACATTAAACAATTTAAACCTGGTTTGAATACAATCAATTTCGATATTTCCAACAACGTACTCAAATGTCTGTAATCAGACCAGGGACCACAACACCACTATTTTGTCACTGTCTTCGGCCATCCGCCACGGTAGGGATGGACTTATATTTTCAATTCAATTATCTTTATTGTTAATAGCTTAAATGTTCTATGTTTACTGTGTGTTATTATTTACTCTTTGATAATGGCTTATGTGAGCCGAAAGCTTAGACCTGATAAAAAATTCAACAAATACTGTGATTTTTTGTTGTCATTTAACGACATCACCATCAAGTATATCAGACGGTATGAACGGATCCTACACAAAATTAATAGACAAAACTTGTCTATATTATTCAATGAAACCTGCATTAATATATATATATATATATATATATTGATTGATTGGATAATTACTTCGTTTCTGGTCATAATAAAATGAGACCAGTGGAAACGTCAAAAACTTAGCATTGTACAAAACAAGACCACTGATAAAGAATGCTAATGCAGAGACAAAAATAAATGTCCACTTCAAGAACTTTACAACACAAAAGAAGTCATTTACAAGCCAAAAGTACATGACTGAAATGGCCAAAATAAAATATATTTTGGTCCAATGAAAGACACCTTTAAGATCAGGTGGTTCAATAACAAGTCTACATTTAAAATAGAAAACTTAAAAATCTAAACAAAATTGGATAGCCACGTGTGGAAATTAAAATCAAAATATGGAAGGGACCCAGACATAACGTGGAGTATAGTAAAAACACCCAAGCTTTACAGCGGTTGCAGAATATGTGGACTGTGCCAAGAAGAAAAGTTAGAGATTATGCTATTCCTAAACAAAACGAACTATTGAATGAATGAACGGAAATTATGACTAAGTGTAACCATACTAAAAAATACATCTGACTTTCATACAACCATGGATGAAAACACTATAATTTCTTGTAATTTTAAAAATTGCGCGTTCAAAAATTCCCTACCATGTGAGCGTTAAAAAACACAGTTACGTGACCGTTCTTAAAAAAACAACGGTAAACGGTAAAATCAGTTATTGCAAATCGCCGGAAGACATCACCCATTGTAGAAACCTAGGTCATGTAATATCTCGTTTACAAATGAGGGGTAGATTCGCCGACTGACGCCATTTCGGTCGGGTTTCAATCCTGGGTTAAAAAGCAATCGGAGTCTAACCGTACTGATGAGCTGTGATACAGCGAAATAGATCTGTCTGCGGATGACAATATATATATATATATATATATATATATATATATACTAAACATAATAGAAAATAGAGTTTATTCGGTATAGTTAGTCGAAAAGACGACAGGAGCTCAAATCTTTGCACATTTTCTTCATCTTTACTTATCGAATGTTCTTGAAAAAGAAATATATACGTTTTTCAGTCATCAGTTATTTCGACAAAATCTCAGACTCCATGTATTCTAGTAAGTCTAACATAAGCAAGTGGGAAAGTCTAAAACTTGGGAAAATCACACCCAATTAAATATCGTCCAGTTCGTGCAAACGAAAACTGTTACAACCATTGTCAACCTCAGTGTTGTACTCAGTAAGTATAATTTTAAATTGTATACTTCTCACTGTTTATATTACATACTCAGCGTTTTTTGGAAGGGTGAGAAACACGAACATAATAAGTGTAAGTGGACTGCTATCAGAGCAATCTTAATTAAGAAAAACAGCGAGCATTCACTAACTACATATCACTTAGCAAAAAAATGGCATTCAGGCGATAAAGTACCTTAGGTACTATCAACCAATCCCATCTTTTTATCTTCCCCTCTTAAGATTTGACGCCTACTTGGGCCTCCTCAAAGGGATTCAGTGGTGCCAAGTAGGATGTATGAGGGGAATAGAGATAGTCGGGATATTCCTTCTTAAAATGAACGCAAGTCATAACTCGACTGTCAGAAATAACGCCGGGCATGAAAGAACTAGCGAAATAACATTCGGCATCGCCTCTAATACATGAAAGCTTGTGTAGGGTAACGACGATACTTCGATTGCATTAGAACTTGGGTCTTAATTATGACATGAAGCCTTCTTTCTTATATATATATATATATATATATATATATATATATATATATATATATATATATAATGTAAAGTTTTGTAATTTGCTTGAAACATTGTGTAAAATAGGTATATGGTTATGTGACAGCCTTCAAGACAAAACCATATATATATATATATATATATATATATATATATATATATATATATAGTATCGTATAGTGATGATCCACGTATACTGTCTTGTATACTTGTATAATGTATAGGAAAAAATATTAAAACATTTTGAGTTTGAAAATGTGTTTTTTTGACAGTATTTGTTTATTTCTAATATTATATTTTATATTCCAGACCGCCCTCGGTCCTTCGTCAGAAACAAATGATTTTAAAATTTGAATTAGTAACGTATTTCGCGAGATTTCGCGAGTGCCTCTGTGAAGAGTCTGTTTACACCACGTCACGCGTTTGTTTACTTCACGTGACGTGTTTGTGGAGAGAGTTTTTGTTTTTACATCAAGTGACGTTGAAAGCGACAGATCTTTTTAAAATTATGTTTGTAAACGTAAACCTATCTTTAATAATGCTTGTAAATTTGTTTTAGATAATTTTTTAAAAATGTATCTAAAAAGTTTTAAATTTTTTAAAAATGTATCTAAAATGTTTAGTTATTGAAGTATTTGTAAAGATTCTAAGCACCTAAGTCCCTATTTAACCCTAGCTTGTGTGTATTTAATTTTAAAATCCAGTATTTTTCTTTCTTTCTGCATGAGTGTATGTAGAACTATATATATATATATATATATATATATATATATATATATATATATATATATATAACTGAAATTAACGAAACTTGCTTATAAACAACCGACAATATGAAATGATTTGTTTGAACATTATTTTTGATCGATACTCGTATTTAAGTAGATATTCTGTTTTTAATTAAACAGTATTAAATATTTATATCTACCGGCCTGATTATTTACGATAAATTTTTATTACGAAAATGTGTGTCATTCGGCAGGATTCGAACCTGCAAACCCGAACCACATGTCGAAGCTACCAGCTGATCTGGCACGTCTTAGACCTCTCGACCATTATATCGACAGATATGGTTGTTGCGATGAATCGAAAACTATGTTATATAGGCTTGATTACCACCTCATTTAGACTGATGGTCATTCGTGGTCGAATGCTCTCGTATACCACCGGATGTGCGATGTGGTACAGAGAATATCAGCATAGAACTACAAATCGGGGAGCCGAGATCGTATTCCAGATTAATTTCTTGCATTCAATTGTGCAGAAATACTCTTAGGAAAGGTATTAATCTGTCTCTTTTTTCAAATAACAAGACAAAGTCTGTTCTACAGCTTTGGCTGGCAACCAGTCTACCGCAGAAGCAATCAATGGCAACCTAGTGCAGGGTAATCTTCTACCCAGACAGATTGTCGAAAGCGTGTATCACGCACGGCAATTATCTGATAGTGTTAGTCATATAAATACCTGTTACAAAATAAAAACCTTGAATTTCCCTTGATAATCTCACTCAGAGGACAAAACTCGTCAGTTAAGTGTTCTCTTTGTGTTTACTCATGTACATATGTGTGTGTGAATTTAGAAAATGAAGTCATGCTGATATATTTTAAATATTTTCTTATATTGCGTGTCAGAAAAATTTTCATAAAAAATGGAAGTCATTCACCCACATATACTTTTTATTTAACTTGTCGTGTTGCATGGTTACACACCTAAGAATGGGAAAGAAATTTGATAGTGCAATTTTAAAGCGCGGAGTTGAATATTTCTTTTTATTAAATAAAAATTTATCACGCTCTATTCTATTAAAAACATGGCCCTTCTAAATTTAATCGAACTTCAACGTATTTCATTATTTAAACTTCTTAACACACACTGTTATATCTCTGCTCGTGCATTTCGAATTTCAAGGTCAGGATAAGTTCTTGCATCTCAATTATAATAGTTTATGCAAAAAATGTCATGATAAAAAACAACAGTCAATAAAATATATATATATATTTAATTCCGTTGTTGTAATAGATTCTGTTCTTAAAAAGAATGGTTGAAAGAGATATAACTGAAAAGTACGATGACAATGGTACGAGTGTTGATGACTTGTGAGCGTCCATGATTTCTTTGCTCAGGCTTCGAAAAGACCTTACTAAAGTACGTATATGTGCATATACATTATGCAAACATCCCTAGTACATATCTACACCACCGTCTCACATGTGCGCTCACACACTCAAACTATTTGTGTAATACTGAATATACAGCATTTATATAACACACACAAAAACTTAGAGAGACACAAAAAATATTTAAGCCATAGATGAGACCCTGACAGGTTCAATCACTCCAGACAAGGGTGGACCTACGAGTAATGGCATTAAAAAAGTAAATCTACATTTGTCAAGATTTTAAATAGTAAATTTAGAGCCACACTACCGGTTGCAGTTTACATGTCATACTCAGGACAAACGGTAATCTTAAGCATAGATTATGAAACACCAAAGGCGTGTCTCTCAAGATAAAGATCGACATATACTGATCAGTTTCTCTCTTAACTATTCTATATAGTGCTGAAAGCTCACAATTCCAATTTGACGCTTTTCACATGCGCTGTCTTTGTACCATATGCGATATAAAATAAAATGACAGGGTGAAGAATAATACAATAGTTAAGAAATGTAACTGAAGAACTGACATCACGTAGCAGTCTAGCACTCTTTTCTTCTTCAGTACGGCTGTGAATGCTGGACAATATCATCGAAAATGAGGACAAAACTGGAAGCGGCCGAAATGTGGTTCTACAGAAGGATGCTACGGATATCGTGGACTGAGCATACAAGCAACGACGAAGTGTTAGAAAGAATGGCAACAAAAAGGAAATTGATGCTGAGCATCAGGAAGAGACAACTGAAGTTCCTGGGACATGCAATGAGGAAGGAAAGCCTGGAGAACCTGATACTGACTGGTCAGATAGAAGGAAGGAGAGACAGAGGAAGGCAGCGGATAACATATTTGCAGGGCCTGATCAGGTGGATGACGGAACGGGGGTTGCCAGGAGCAACAGGAGCAAACATACTAAGAGCCACAAGGGATAGGGAGACGTGGAGATCCATGATCGCCTACGTCCTGAAGGGACAGGGCACATAGAAGAAGAAGAAGAAATGTAACTACACCCCAGGAAAGGAAATCATTCTAGCAAACGTACAACTTTGGTAGGTTGGTCATGTTAAGAGAATGGATGAGAATAGGCTTCCAAAAAGGGTGCTAAATGGGTAACTAAAAATCTCTAAGTGTTCGGTTGGTCTCTTACGCTACAGAGTCAAATTGAAAGGCAGATTGACATGACTCAAATTTCATCTGAAAACCTGGAAAGTCCATGCATTAAACCAAAAGAAGTGGAGTAAGGACATGTCTCCTTAAGTTAAAGGGGGTTTGGAGACAGTAGATTAAATCACCGTGATCGTCAAGCTCTGAAACAGAGACGTCATTAAAATCCTGGTTCAACAAATTTCATCAAGCAGTGTGACTTTGTCGCCAGCAGAAACGTTAGGCTTGTGTCACACTCAGGAAACCACAATGTAAATATGTTTTCTTTAGCATATTTTTCACAATTGCACAAAGCAAGCATAGAAAAGTGTAAAACGAAGGGAACCATCCACTGCTTAGCTTCATTTATTGTTCATGATAAGAGAATCCAGCACACACACACACACACACACATATATATATATATATATATATATATATATATATTCTAAACATATGCTGTTAAATATAAGAGACAATGAATGTCTATTATGTTTAATCATGAGCCGTTCTAAACGTCGTATTTTGGCTTTAATTTCAGTTGAAAATAAAGAAAAACATTCTCCAACATTTGGATAATTTTTTATTAGTTTGCTTCTAAGCTTTCGGCTCACATAAGTCACAATAACATCCACAATCACCGATATGAAAAGAATTTACATAAAATAAATAGACAAAACTTAATGAAGCATGCATCTATATATATATATATATATATATATATATATATATATATATATATATAATGTGAAGAAATTTGCCACTGAACTAAGTAGTGTAATGCTGACTTTGAAGTTTCGTGAACGCACCATTATGATATTCGCCCTTCTAAGGATTTTTCTGAATTTCTATATTAATCCTATGACTGCTGTATTTCTATCACGATATAGAGCACTTTATGACAAGAAACATATTTTGAACGGCAAACTATTGAAAAAATAACATTCTTGTCAATGAGCAACATCACAACACAACACAATATATATATTTGTGAATTTAGGCAGCAAATTTTCTTTTCGATATGTCAGATTAAGTAAATTGCAAACATTGTGTCAGCTTATTTATAATAAAATCCGTTCATACTCACGGATAATATTTCGTGAATTATAATTTAAAGATGTCACAAATGAGCTGTAACTTTGACAGATGTTATTATCAGTATTACCATTCATTTCTCGAGGCACCCAAGTACTTTCAGTCTCTTTCCAAGATCAACTTAAGAGGTGTGAATTATGGTCACAAAAATAATCGCAAAAATGTGTTGCTAAAGCTAAAAATTACTGTTAATTTTTTTCTGCTTCAAATATAACTGTTGACAAATTGCTGGCGTTCATTAGAACGTGAAAATTGTGCAAATTGGAATATATATATATATATATATATATATAGTCATCCGCAGATATATATATATATATATATATATATATATATATATATTAGGCTAGGTTGATTTTGGAACTGTAAAAAATCGCACTTAAAGTTGCAAAATAATGTCAATAGTTAACACAAGAAATATTTTTCTTCAACCCTTTGTATTTATTTGAGCAATCAAACTTAAAGACGAAATAAATTGCGATTTTTATCGCGATATATGTGTCATCGGAAACATGTGTCGCTTAAATAAACCCGAGTTTTAAAAAAAGAAAAATACAATACACTTAACAATAGATATTTTTAAGTTTAGTATTCTTTTTTTAGAAATTAAACGAAAACATCAAAATTAAAAAGGAATAAAACGCTATGATATTTAGTTTAATATATAAATATCTATTTACGTATGCCGTTTTATTTATTGTTATTTTTTATGGTATTCACCTGTTGAAATTACCTCCCCCTAAACGATTGTTTTTATATTGTTTACTCTTTTACGCTTTTAATTATCACGAATATCTCTTGTATTTTTTTAATAATTACGTTTTATTTTAATGTAAAATTCAACTTTTATAATAATTCTGATTTGTTTATATTTTTAAAGTTAATATGTATATATTAAAAAGCCTGTCTACGAGAAAATTTATAAATAACTCTACTTTAAGGTGAGTAAACATTGCTTTTAATTTAATGTATTTATTTCAAATGTTATCAAATTTATTTTTAAAATCTATGTGGAATTTCATTTCTGATAGTACATATATCTTTTCAAGTATTTCAGGATCGTGAATACCTAAAGGATCAGAGCGGCAAAATAGGGCCTAAGAGCACTTTCCAGCTTGGACCTGTTGATAGAAGTGCTATAAAAAAGTAAAAGAGAAAGAGAGAAGTTAAGAAATAATTTAGATTCATCAACAACAGCTTCAACATCAAATGTCCAGGCTAATGTTTCTTCCCACTCCTACTCATCTTCTCCAAGTGAAAAACCAGAAGAAGAATATTTGCAGCCAAGGAATCATCCAAAAAGGCCCTTATAATTTCCAGATATACTTTCAAGTTAGTCAGTGGGGACATATCTTCTAATCTTAGAGCCAGCCTTGTCAATGCCTTGCTCTTGAATTTGAAGGCTATGGGCCTTCTTATACCAAATATTAATATGAAAGATATTATAGATAAATGCAAAGTTGATAAGGCAAAGTCTAAAGTGAAAACAACTGCCCAACAGAAACATGATGAAAGTGTGGAAAACCTTATATGTATTGCAGTTGATGGGAGAACGTATAAGGACACATTTCTGTATGAGGAAGTTGTTGAGGAAAATGGACAGAAAACTATGAAAAAAAACTAAAGAACCAGAACGCCATTTAGCTTACATATAGTTCTCCTTAATAATCGTGCAACAGTTGTTGTTCATGCAGAGTAAATAGTGGATGTTTTGCATGAATTTAACAGTGAGACCACTATCAAGGCTATCCTTGTTGACAACATTATGTCAACACAGGCTGTAAAGATGGAATGGTGGCAGTTTTAGAAAAATATTTTTTAAAAATCTTCACACAATTGGTTGCTATTTGCACCATAATGAACTACCTTTCAGAGCTCTTTTCAGAAACATAGATTGTTACACAAAAGGCTCTACAGCTGTGACACTATCTCCCGCTGGGATACTTTACCTTGTTTGGTTTAATACAGCGGAGAGAGAGAAATTGATATTAGTAATATTATTAGTTATGCTTTATTGTAATACGCAATGTGAGCTTATGTAAGAAACTATTTTAATACTATCAAATACTTGTAAAATATGGGGAATATAAAATTTAACTATATTTTGGAAAAGAAAAGGGAAAAATATAATGTTTCTACTTTAGTGTTCGAAGCTTATATTCTTTTGGTAAAGATAAATTTTAGTAGCCAAAACAAAGTGTCAGAGTTGGTTTGAAGGGGTCAGGCGGTGTTAAAGTCCCTCAACAAATTTTCCTGGGAACAGAAGTCTATGGGAAATTGGATACGATGGTGAGCTGGCGATATATGATTCGTAGAGCTAACCTCTTCCGCAAATCAAGTGGGCGGAAAAATATTTATTTGGCTGAAGCCTTCAAGTCGGCTAAATCCCCTGAGAGGATTGAAAAGGGTTAGAAAAACCCGAAATCAGCGAAGAAAAATCAGTTTTTGGTTTTGGGTTAGCTGAGTAGCTATCAGTCCAAATGTAACAAGTGTGGGAAAGGGTTCCCAAACAGGGAACCATGATACACGGCTGGTCGCCCATCAGAGGACTTGTGGCTAAAGAGTTAATTTCGAATAAAGCCTGCGCCTTCTATATGACTCTCGAAATAACGTTATTGTTTTTTTTTAATCACGGGAGAATCGAAAATTCTGATTCCTCGTTCGCTCTACTTCGGTAGATTCGTTAAACTCCGATAAGGACCCGAAAGAACTTTGTTATTCTAGAAGTTGCATAGAGAATTGACAGCCCTGATTATAGAGAATATGTGAAAAGACTTTAATGAAAATTTAATGAATGCGTGAAAAGACTTTAGTAAAAATTTGAAGAGCTCTGTTTACTTTAACGAAACTTAGAAAAGACATTTTTATTTAAGGATTGAAATCTTTGATATTTTTGGACGAACTTTCTCTCTCCGTTGTAACCGGCATTCCGACAAATGTATTAACATTTTTGACAAGTGTATCATCTGCTCCTGTGAAAAGAAAAACATTGTTTCGTTTTGTTTTGTTTTATATATAAAGACATTCTTCGTAACTCTCCAGACGTGTTTGACCTTGTTCATTATTTTATTAATATTTTTTGTGCCATATTTATTTTTTTAATCAAAAGTGTTCACCAGTGTCCGGACTGGCTCTAAAAGCGACTACTAAAATTGCACGGCGCGACCTCTGAGATCAGTTCACAACGTGGGACAGTGGCACGTTGTTGCAAGAGACGTCTTGTAAACCAGCTTTGTGACGACATCATCGGACGTGATAGTCACGACCAACAACAGCGACCGAACCAACCGGTCAGCCAGGTGTTAATGTCATAACTGGGATCGTCACGACCGTCGGCGAGAACGAGCGTCAGATTAGACTGGCGAGCCACTCTGGCCTAACGTGTTAAACAGCATTCAGTGGTCCTCTGGGGAAATTATGCTCAACGATTGCCATAATTTATCACAAATATCATTTTCCAATTTTAGCAGTCCTCTGCATTCAATTTTAAAAATTGATGAAATCCATGATCTTAGTTGTGACCAAAGACTCCTGTAGGAATACACAGTGGATATTTCTAGAGGTAAGGTTGACTCTAGATATGCTTCCTGGAAAATTGGTCCTTTAAACCAGGAAAGGTGGTTAACTTTGGCCATCAGGCTTTTGCGTTTATGGAGTCGTGGCACATACCCACAAAATGTCACAACAAAACCCAACAGTTTAATAAATTTTATTGTAAATGTGTATGCCACTTGTTGGTTTGAAACTAAAAGAAATAATAAGTTCCACAATCAGCAAGTGCACATTTTTAATATGATCCAGAAGATTAAGAAGCAGCCTCATGAAATCCAAAAGATCACATTAAGAAATAAACAAGGAAGTACATTTTCTTTACTGTCTGAAAACCTATATTCCATGGTCAAATCTGATGAAGTAAGAGAAGAAGCTTTCAAAAGAGTTTTGGCCATTAGGTAAGTATATATTTATTTATATATAAATAACTCAATCATTTATTGCAATTTAAAGAATCATTTTAAATATTTTATCTAATTTCACCATAATTATTAAAGTAGACTGGAATTTTTTAAAACGAATCAATAAATATTTTTTTATATTATTTCATGAGTGGAGAGTCAACTAAGAAAAGGTTAAAAAGAATACCAATCATTAATTTTAATGCCACACACTGGACACAATTGATAGATTTATCATTATGTGGCATTTCTGAACCACTAATGACGGAAGGTTTCTCTGAATCTGAACTTCAGGAATCATTGTTAAATGGAACCAAGCTTGACTTGCCAAATTTGCCTTCACATTCCCAAGGAACGGAACGGGCAGTCAAGTTAACAACGGAAGATTTGCAAACTGTATATGATTTTGAAGCCAAGCATCAACATATTACAACCAAAGTTTTGAGTCAGAAATTGAGACCAGCATTTTTGTCTAAGGACTCTTACATGGAACAATTTGACTCTATATATTAAGCTTTATTAAAATACTGTTTGTTTTCCCTTATTTGTTTGTTATCATTTAAGGCATTCAAATATCACTGCTTAATTCATAATGTTAATGTTTTTTAAAGCAGATACTGAAAATGGGTGAGGGCAGATTTTCAATTTGAAGATTAGTCATCATTTCTTTGATTAATATCATTTTTTATGGAAGAAAATGATATTCCCTGATTTAAATACTAAAATTATTTTGTTTTCTCACTCATATTCAAGACAAATCTTGCAAAAAACGAGGCATTTTTAGTATATATCTGTCTGCGAACTTTGATGCCAAGCGCCCCCAAAAAGTTGAAGTATTTGATCTAATATTTTGTATCAGAACTTAATAGTTTCATACACAATTTCGGTAAGTGAGATCTTTGAATATTTTAAGAAAAGTGAACCTACCTAATATATATATATATATATATATATATATATATATATATATATATATAGGGATAGATAGATAGATAGATAGATAGATAGATAGATAGATAGATAGATAAAGAGAGAAAGAAAAAGACGCATATGTATATATAAACGAGATACAAGTGTTTGTGTAGAATTCTTTTTGCTCTTTAAATTGGTTGGCAATGTCGAGTCAAATGGTTCCTATTGTCTAATTCTAGTGATATATGAGAATGTTATCTCTGCATTGACAATTAGCCTTGGAATGTCTTTTCCTTATTTGGTGAGAAAATTGGTTTTAAAATATGTTGTCTACCTTCTTGCAAAACAATTCTACTTTCTCATCTACCCTATTATATTTTATGTATGAAAGATTTCCCGAGATCCTATTATTGAAAAGCGATGACTAAACATAAGCTCTTTCCAATACCTAATGTTTTCTCACTTCCAAATCGTGCCTGATTATTCGTCTTTTCCTATATGCCATGTCTGGTCTAGACGTTGCCGTCATGTCTCTTCACAATTTATTTTTGAAACACCTAGTAAATTATGTTTTTCAGCTATCTTTCCTAATCCCTGCACTGGCTGCAATTTACACAATCTTGTTATGTAGTTTTTGCGTTTATCTTTTTTTATCTCTCTTGAAGTCAATATGCCCTGTGAGTGTTAAATTTCTTTCCTCATTATGTGCTCTAGAAATTGTAACAGTCTCTTTCATCAGAAAGAGACAGTTAAAAAAGGACTGAAGGTAGCAGAAGAAAGTAACAAAAAAGGACTAGACATAAACTGCACAAAAACTGAATGCATGGTCATAAGTAAAACGAGCAACCTGATATGCCAAATAAAGGCCGGGGATACTAGAATCAAGTAGGTACAAAAATTTAAATACCTGAGAAGCGTTATAACAGAAGACGCAAAGGGTGACACAGAGATTCGAAGACGAATTGCCATGGCAAAGGAAGCATTCCAAAAGATGAGAGAGATATTAAGAAATAGAACAATTTCACTAGAAACTAGGAAGAAAAGAGATACTGGATTGCTACGTAATGTCCGTCCTTCAATATAGCAGTGAATTCTGGACAATGCCATCAAAGATTAAGGAAAAACTTGAAGCAACTGAAATATGGTTCTACAGAAGGATGCTGCGGATATCATGGATCGAGCACGTGAGCAATGATGAGGTCTTGAAAATGATGAAATAAAAAAAGGAAATTAATACTGAGCATCAGGAAGAGACAGCTGAAGTTCCTGGGACACGTAATAAGGAAGGAGGACCTGGAGAAACTGATGCTAACAGGCAAGATAGAGGGGAAAAGAGACAGGGGAAAGCAACGGATAACATATTTGAAGGACCTAATCAGGTGGATGACAGAACGAGGATTGCGCGATGTAACAGGAGAAGGCGTGCTCAGAGCCACTAAGGATAGAGAAACGTGGAAAGCCATGATCGCCTACGTTCTGAAGGGACAGGACACATAGAAGAAGAAGGAGATAACTCTTGAGTAAAATGCTCGTCTGGTTTTCATGATTTCTAAAGCTTTATAGTTGCTTACTATATTAAGTATATAGTACCCTCAGAATCCTTATGTAGAACCACCTTTTTTGTTTACTCATGTCTTTATTTTTGAGGAGATTGTCCATCATCCACTGACATACAGTAGGACACATATTTAATAGATCAGTAATATTTTTTATTTCTTCTAATAGAAATTTCTTTCTACTTAATAATTTGCTTAGCATTTGGAAAACCACTTTCTCTATCTCAATAGGCACTTCAATGATGCTTTCGCATTTTCCTTCTTTACGTGGTTTATTTTGGTTTCTCCAATTTGCCGTTCGGATATTAGTCTCTTTCCTTTTGCTGACAACCATACATTCTCTCTTCTTACAGTTAATTTTTAGTCATTCACTTAATACATTCTGTGAGGAAGAGTAATCTTCGTACACACCAATTCATTGATACGTTATACACACATCTTTTATAAAGCCAACTGATTTAGAAATCTAACAATTTGTATTTGTGTAGGAGGTTAATTTGTATAAATATATTCTTCTGTTTAATTTTGCTACGGCAGCCGTTTTCTATTTTGTTGATTCATCGTTTCCTGTTCCGGTTGCGAAAACTAAATCTGAAACGTAAAAAAGAAAACATAAAAAAAAAGAAGAGATTTTTGGTTTGGGAAGTTTATCGCCATAATACTGTCTGAAATATTTATTTCTTCTTTTTTATCTGCACCTGCCTCAACATTGCTTCGTTCTCACTGAAAATTCTTTACAGCTATGAGAAAAAAAAGTCAAGAGCAATAATTCGTTAAACTTTAAATATCACCAATTTCAATCACGTCCAAAACACCTGTAGCTACCTAGTTATATAAAGAACATTAAAACTAAAATAGAAATGAAATTGTTTTATGAATTTATTTTATGTATATGCAAGATATCATGTCAATAATTTGTATTAAGGCAAATTTAAAAACAGAGTCTCTGGTATAGAAAAGTTTTTAGAGATGTGCATATTTACAAAGTTTAGAGTACAAATCCATATATGGTTGGGGAGATTATTTTACGTCAATTTCTAAATAGGAAGAATCTACCTCGAATCGAAATAAATATTCAAAATCCGGCTGTTAGTTCCGTGTTCAGATAGGGATTAAAAACGACTTGGTGAAATACTCAACGATCCTCGAGGAAAATCAACATATATATATATATATTCTATTGCTTACAAGAGCAAATTAGTGCATTAAATATATTTTATAAGCATACATTAGTCTGTCAGGGGAGTAAAGATAGGACACTTCCCCGAGAAAGAATATTGTCTTCCGGGTTTAAAGATTTGGTCTTCTGTTTCCATGCAAATTAAGTCGCTGCGGACTTTGGGATAGCTGTTGTAATTTATAAGCATTTGTTTGGTAGAATACAAGACTTTTATATTTGTGTCTAAGAAAATAATAGATTTTTAAAAAATTTAATCTTACATTTTTTTTATTAATTCAAACTTTATTCTTAAGGAAAAGTCGAGTATGAAATAGACGCCTTGTTGTAAATTTAAACATCATGTATTATTAGATAAAGTGTATACTATTGTTTAAGCAGGATATTTGCAATATCTATTTACACTTGTATGCATGTATCTGTTCATCTATAAACACACGAAAGAAATATAAAAACACACACAGATACACAGCATCTATATAGATATATATATTTTCTTTTTTTAATCATTTCATCCCGAGCAAGGCAGAAAAGCCACTGATGTGCGGGGGGCTACATAACTGTAAAAAAGATTAATTAGAAAAGCGTGAGGAGTACAAACTAGTTAGAAAGGAGCAATAGAAAGCTGAGAATGAAGGTGCGATGACAGATACATAGGTGGAGAGAAAGGGAAGGTTATACGGGGGTGGGGAGAGAGCTAGAGTCCAGTGGTTAGTAGATGAGTATTGACTTTGCATTTCTGGAGGTTGTAGCCGTCAGGAAAGCAAGAATATGGGAGCGAGTTCCACAGGCGGGAAGTGCGAGAGAAGAAGCTGCAGGAGTAGAATTGTCGTCTGCATTTGGCTAACCTGACTGTGAACGGGTGGGACCCAGTTGCCATTCTGGTTGCACGAGTAAACACCTGTTGAGGAGGCACCAGTGACTTAAGTTCGTCCGAGCAGAAGCCATGAAAGTATTTATAGAACAGACAAAGGAAGGCCACATTTCGACGATGGGGAAGTGGCTGCAGTCGAGCCGCTAAATCAGTAGCTATCTCATTACAGACTCTCCTTTGGAGCCTGTCAAGGAAACTGAGTAGAACGGCAGAGGCGCCTGACCATAAATGGCGGCAGTACTCCATGCACGGACGGATGGTTGACTTGTATATATGCAGGATGGATTCAGGCGGGAAAAACATCCTGGATCGACATAGTGACCCACACTTCTTAGCTGTAGATTTTGCTATGGATTCAATATAGTGGTTCCATTTGAGGTCTGAGGAGAGGGTAAGGCCGAGGAGGCGTAGTGTATTGCTCTCAGGGAGAATCGATTGGTCCATGCTTATGGGAGGCAGGAGAGGTTGCCTGTAATGGTTGACAGACAACAGCTTGGTCTTAGACGAATTGAAGTTGACAAGCCACTTCTTGCCCCAGTTCACCACAGAGTGTAGATCCTGTTCAAGCTGTCCACCAGGACAGGTTTCTTACTGGTGCGGGAGTATATTGTAGTGTCATCTGCGTAGATGCCTACTTGGGACTTGATCTCATCTGGGAGGTCGTTGATGAAAATAAGGAAGAGCGTCTGGCCCAGGATAGAGCCCTGTAGGACACCAGCATTCGTGCTGTAGGATGAAGAGGCACGCCCATTCAAAACGACCTTCATTTTGCGGTTATTTAAAAAAGATTGGATTAGGTCAAGCAGGCGACCGGTAATACCGTACCCCGTAGCTTGCATAGGAGGCCAGAGTGTCAAACCCTGTCGAAAGCCTTGGAGATGTCCAGAGCAACCGCACGAGCCTCGTCAGACTCATCAAGGGCCTGTAGCATGTACTCTGTTACGGTTGTTAGCAAGTCGGCCGTGGCCCTGCCAAAGCGGAAGCTATATTGCCTGTCAGAGAATTTTTTGTGGGCAGTGAGATGATGAACTATTTCAGCACTGATTATGGCCTGGAATACTTTCCCGAATATCGGTAGAAGACTGATAGAGCGATAGTTGGATGGGTCCGAGATTTCACCACAATTCTTAAATACAGGAACGACTGAAGAGAACTTCCAGCATGCATGAAAGCAGGAAACAGAAAGGCAGTAGTTAAACAGTTTAGAGAGGACAGGTGAAAGTTCACGAGCACACCGCTTAAGGACTATCACCGGGATTCCATCGTCTCCACTCGCCTTAAGGGGGTCGAGTTTTGAAATTACTCGAGATACTACTGTCGGGGTAATATATACGTCGTGCAGTTTGGCCTCAGCTCTAATAGGGAAGTCGGGTGGGTGTACTCCGGACGAGTCAAATGTGGAGTTGGATAAGAATCTGCGGGCAAAGCACTTCGCTTTGTCCTGAGATCACGTGAGAACCTCAAATTCATGGATTAAAGGAGGTATTGAGGAGTTCCTATTGTTGAGCACTGATTTGCAAATCCTCCAATAGTCCTTGGAGCCGAACTTGCGGTCAACTATGCGCTGTCGCTTTCTCTCAGCAAACAACCGTTTGGCTACATTTAGGGTTCTCTTGCACTCATTGCGAGCAGATATGAACAGGCGCCTATTGTGATCAGATGACTGTCTCCGGAATAGACGGAAGTAATGGTAACTGTGGGAAATGGCGGCTGAGCAGGCCAGAGAGAACCACGGAGAGAAATGAGGTTTTAAGCAATACTTCCTGGTGGACATGAAGGCATCAATGCTAGCTTTCACCCATGACGAGACCTCAGAGGCACAGTCATCAACTGATAGGTCGAACACTTTTCCCCAAGGGACGTCGCAGAGGAAATCGCTTAAGTCACTGGTGCCTCCTCAATAGGTGTTTACTCGTGCAACCAGAATGGCAACTGGGTCCCACCCGTTCACAGTCAGGTTAGCCAAATGCAGACGACAATTCTACTCCTGCAGCTTCTTCTCTCGCACTTCCCGCCTGTGGAACTCGCTCCCATATTCTTGCTTTCCTGACGGCTACAACCTCCAGAAATGCAAAGTCAATACTCATCTACTAACCACTGGACTCTAGCTCTCTCCCCACCCCCGTATAACCTTCCCTTTCTCTCCACCTATGTATCTGTCATCGCACCTGCTTTCTCAGCTTTCTATTGTTCCTTCTTTCTTACTAGTTTGTACTCCTCACTCTTTTCTAATTAATCTTTTTACATTTATGTAGCCCCCTGCACATCAGTGGCATTTCCGCCTTGCTCGGGGTGAAATGATTAAAAAAAAATACACACATATGTATGTGGGTGTGTGTATTTGTGTACCAGGCTGTAAATGTTTTGTAAGACAAATAGTGTAGATTCATTTTATAACTTTTATAAATACTAAGGAAGTGTTATAACAGATGTCGGAAAGTCTGAGACTGAGATCCGAAAGCAAATTGGCATGGACAAGACGCATTTCAGAAGCTGAAAAGAAGTACTCAGAAACATGAAAATTTTGTTTGAATCAAAGGAGAGAGTACTAGATTGTTATATGATGTATGTTCTTCAGTATATCCGTGATTGCTAGAGAATCTCATCAAAGATGAAAGAGAGACTGGAAGTAACCCAAATGCAGTTCTACAGAAGGAAGCTGAGGATACCATAAACCGAACATGTGTGCAGCGCTGAGGTTTGGAGAGGATGAAAACGAAAAGGGAAAAGTTCCTGGGACATTTAATGAAGAAGAAGGGCTTAGAGTATCTGATACTCGCCAGTTAGAGGGGAAAAGAAACAGGGAGTTAAATATATGACAGGCAAGGGTAACAGGATTAAGCTTGTTAAGAACCACTATAGATAGGGAAATGTGAAATGTCATGATCGCTTACTTCATGAAGGGACACGGCATACAGAAGAAGAAGAATTTTCATAATAGACTTTTTCAATCTACGGACTAAACTTGTATCATATTTCTTATACGTCTTTTTTCTCCGAAAGGAACTTTGAACAATGAGGGAATTTCATCCTTTTTTGAAAAGAATTCTTTGTAACATGGAAAAGTGAATCATTAAACATAATCGACACAAAAATTATTAAACTTGTAATTTTATTTGTCATATATATGCATCACTCATTCAGTAATAGATCTGTCTGAGGATGACTATATATATATATATAGGAAAGTTTTGTAATTTCCTTGAAATATTGTGTATATTAGAATTATGGTTAGGTTTTGAAGGCTGTCACAATGCCTTTAGCAAAATAAATGGTTACTATCTATTTGTTATACACTAATATTATCTTCAGCATGTTAGGGTTAAAAGCAATCAGAGTCTAAATGTACTGATGAGCTGTGATACAGCGAAACAGATCTGTCTGCGGATAACTATATATATATATATATATATATGCATCGCTCATTCAGTAACGAATTAGAGCACTCTGGCTATTGGGCGGGTATAATGACAATATACACGCTAAAAAGTATGCTTTCTTCTACCGAACGCCCATAGCCCAGAGGTAGAATCGCCGACTGACGCCAATTCGGTCGGGTTTCAATCCTGGGTTAAAAGCAATCGGATTCTAACCGTACTGATGAGCTGTGATACAGCGAAACAGATCTGTCTGCGGATAACTATATATATATATATATATATATACATACAGAGACACACGAACAAGATGAAGGTTAAATATTTTAGACGCTTCAAGAAAGAGTACTGAAATTCGAGTTGATTTGGGGTAGTTGGTCAGGTCAGGATATTATCATCTATCCTTCTTTCTTAAAATATACATATATATATATATATATATATATATATATATATATATGTGTGTGTGTGTGTGAGAGAGAGAGAGAGAGAGAGAGAGAGAGAGAGAGTATGGAAGTTTCATTTCTCAGCGATTTTATTCTATTATTCCTTCAGACACTTAATGTAGCCAATATCTACCAATATTCAATTCAATATAGCTTAAGTGTTTCTTCTGATATTAAAAAAAATACATGACATAAGCGCGTGAAAAATGATTCGGAAAACACGAAGCTAGATCGGACAGTTATAGCTAAAAGCAATTTTTCTCTCTTTCCCTTATTTTGCTCTCAATATTTCTTCTCGTTTATTTTCCTGTTTTCATTTTTAATTTTTTCAACGTTCATTTCATGCTTAAGCTCGTTTTCCATTCGATTCTTACACATTTTGCTTAGTTTTTTCTTCTTTTTTTTTCTTCGCTTTTGCTTTTTTCAATTTTTGCTTCGCTTCCCTTTAGAATTCTTTTTACTATTTTTGTGGTTTTTCTTTTTCTCTTCTATTTTTACCACTTTTTATCTTCCATATTTACTTCAGCTCACTCACAGAAGCGGTGTTTTCCATCAGTTCCTTTAAACAGATTTTTCTTAGGGTTTTCTCAATTCTAACTTTTCTTTTTCGCCATTTTATTATTTTTGTCTTCCATCATTTTTCTTTTCTTTCTTAGTCTTTATATTGTTCGTCTTTACTTCTTCCTTTTTCATTCTGTATTTTACGCTTTTCTTCCTCCCTTTTTCTTTCTCAATTTTTTCTTTTTTGGTTACTTTTTTCGATTGTTCTTTTATTTTCTCTTTCTTTTTCCTTCTTCGTTTCTTTCTCCCATTATATATCTTTTTTCTTCTTCTCTTCTAACAATATCATTCATTTTTTTGTTTTGTTTTCCTTCATTTGCTCATTCCTATCTTTATTCTTTTCTTTCCATTCATATTTCTTTGCTTTTTATTCGTTTCCTGCATTTTTGTCTATCGTTTTCGTTTTGTTTTTTGAATATTCTCTTCAGTTTCTTTTTTTCCTACGTTATACATGATGTCAAAACTTAATATTAATTTTCCTATTCATCTTCTTTCTTTCCTTTTATGTTTTCTTTCTCATATGTCTTTCTCATTTTTTACTGATCGAATTCAATTTCATCTGATCGCCTTAGATTGAAACTTCGATGGAAATACGTGATTTCTTCTTGCGATTTTTAAGCTCTCACTGTTCTTCAACATTTTATGAGATGAACTCAATATTTTTCTACAATTCCTTAAATCCCATCACTACATTGTTTTCAATCAGCTTCTTCTTCTTCTTCGTCTGCTTCTTCTTCTTTTTCTTCTTCTCTTTCATTCAATATTTTCTTTTTCATCATTTTCTCCTTTACCATAAATTTCCTTTTTTTTTAATTTTTCGTGTCGCTTCGATTGTTTCTTCAATTTTTTGTATCTTTTTTCGTCTTTCTCCTCAGTTCTCCAGTTTCTTCACTGTCACATTTATTCTTTTCTTCTTCAATCTTTTTCTATTACTTACTCTCTTGCTTACTTTCTCTTGACTTTCCTAATACATCGTTTCAATTCATCACTTAAAATTCGCCCTTTATTCATTTTATTTCTCTTGCACTTCTATTCTAAATATAAGGTTAATTTTTTCCGTTTGTTCATGGTTACTTCATTATATTTTTTTTATTTATTTTAGTATTTAATTTATATTTCTTTTCGGTTCTTCTATCCTTATCTTGTATTTAAAAAAAGTCAAACAAAAACATGTTTATCATCCGTGATGTTTTCGTTGTCTGCCTTTCTGTCTTTCTTTCTTTTTTTCCTTTCTTTCTTTCTTTCTTTCTTTCTCGCTGTGTGCATGCCTATGTGACTTTTTGTCTTTCTATGACTTTCGCTGTTTACCTTTCTTTCTTTCTTTCTTTCTGTTTTTATTTTTTTCTTTCTTTCTTTCTTTCTCGCTGTGTGCATGCCTATGTGATTTTTTGTCTTTCTATGACTTTCGCTGTTTACCTTTTTTTCTTTCTTTCTTTCTACCTGTCATACTTTCCTTTTTCTTTCTTTTTTTCTGTCTACGTTATTTCATCATTTCTCACTCTGTGTGTCTGTCGCCCTTGTATTTTATTTCATATTATGTATTTATTTCTGTTGTTCTTTCCTTTTTCATTTCTTTCTTTTTGCCTAGGTTCTTTCATCAATTTTCAATCTCTAACTGGCAATCAATTTTCTTTCTTTCCTTCTTTCTTTTTCATACTTCAGTTTTTACTTATATTTACCCGTTTTGTCCTCCATTCGTTTCCTCATTATGTAAGGCTTTTCTTATTTTCCTTCATTTTTCTTTCAGGCTCGCTTAGTGTTTTATTTACTCTTATGAATCCACTTTTTAATTCTTCAATCGCTTGTCATTTTTTCTTCAAATTCTTGAATATTTCTTCTTTCTGCACATCTTGAATTCATTCCAATCAACATTCTTCTTTTTATTTTACATTTTTCTATCCAACCTTTGTATTATTTTCGGTTCGTAGACATTTTTCCATTCCATTACTTATCATAATACGATAGTTAAGCCTACATTTTCGGCCCAAACAGTTACAGAAAATAAAAATATAAATAATCTGAATGAAAATAGAGCGGTCCAACTTTCGAGACAGATAAGTATGTGTTATCAAAATATTTATCAGGATTAATAAAAAAAAACAAAAAAAAAAACACCGGCGTTGATTCAAAACAAAATGAATGATAGTAGGTATAAATAAATAAATAAATAAATAAATAAATAAATAAATAATAATAATAATAATAATAATAATAATAATAATAATAATAATAAGGAAAAAGCGGGGAAAACTGAATATCTATATACTTTTTCCTCCCAGTTGATTACTGAAGCAATTTCACGGGCGGTTGATCTAGGATCAACTGACGACGACGATGAATCACTTTCCTATGATTAGATGAAAAAAAAAGAAAGAAGAGTAAACTGAATGGAAAATGTTGGAATCAGCGAAAGACGAGTTAATTTCGATTAACATGGATTGAATGAAATGCCTACTCATTAATTACCCTGGCGGCTATACACACACCCACACACAAACAGTATATATATATACCCACACACATACTTAGGTACGGAAATATTAATATGATTTTATTACTTCAAAAGTTATTATAGAAGCTACCTAGTATTTTAAATGAATTACCCATACACGCACACACACACACACAGACGTACCCAAACGCGCGCGCTCGCGCGCACACACACACACACACACACACACACACACACACACACACACACACACACACACACACACATATATATTAATATATATATGTAGTGTGTATTTGTATATATATAGTGTGTATTTATGTGTGTACCTCTGAGAGTTATATAGAAGGAGTTTGAATGTATATAAATGTATATATATAATTTAATAAAATCCGTTCATATTCTCGGATAACATTTCGCATATAAAATCAAAAGATGTCACAAATGAGCTGTAACGTTGACAGATGTTATTTCCATTCATCTCTTAAGGTACCCAAGTACTTTCAATCTCTTTCCGAAATCATCCTCAGGGGTGTGAGTTATGATAACAATTGTAGTTGTGTTGCTAAAAATTACTGTACAATGTTTCCTTCTTCAAATATAACGGTTAACAAATTGCTAGCGTTCATTAGAACGTGAAAATTATCCAAAATGGAATTTTTTTATATGTTATAATGTCATGGTCATGTACGTGTTAAAGCATGAAAAAATAATAATGAAACAATAGATTCACTTGATGTTGAAAATCTATTCACTACTCTTCTTGTTAAAGAAACCATTGATGCTGATACTCTATTAATTTCCTTTTCGTTTCCATTTTTTCCAACATCTCATCATTGCTTATATGCTCGGTCCATGATATCCGAAACATCCTTCTGTAGAATCCCATTTTAGCTGCTTCAAATTTTCCTACATCTTTGCTGATATTGTCCAACATTCACTGCCATATTGAACAAACTGACATCACATAGTAATCTAGTACTCACTTTTTTGTTTCTAGTGAAGGTTTCCTGTGTCTTAAGACTATACTCATCTTCTGTAACGCGTCTTTCGCCAAGCCAATTCGCCTTCAGATGTCTGTGTCGCACTTTCCGTCATCTGCTTTAACACTTCCCATGTATTTAAATTTTTGTACCTGCTTGGTTTTCGTATTTTCTACCAGAATTTGTCATTTCGGTGTACTCTTTCTGCTGATGACATTGCATTCGGTTTTCTTGCAGTTTATTTGTAGTCCATTTTTGTCACTCTTATCAGCTAACTTCTGTAGGAGGTCTTGTAGTTTCCTTTCCGTGACTACAATCAACACTCTATCATCTGCGTATTTCATGTTCAAATTGTGGCCTCTGATGTCAAATCCTGGCGTAACTTCTAGAGTCCTCAAAATCTCGCTGTACAATTTGAATAAATCTGGTGAAAAGAAACATCCTTGTCTTACGTCCCTTTCTATCTTTGTAAATCTGCTGAATTCATTACCTGTCTGTATGCAGGCAGTTTGCTGCCAGTAGAGATTCTTAATTACTCTAATGTCTTTCTTAAATATGTCGAGGCTGCTGAGCATCTCCATTAATTCTTTGTAGCGTATTTTGATATTAGATCATATAAAAAATTCGTTCTGGGTAATTTTCACGTTCTAATGATCACTAAGCAATTTCTCAACTATTATATTTCAAGAAAATTTACAGTAATTTTAGCAACAAGTTTTGCGGTTATTTTTTGTTTCCACCACTAAAGATGATCAAGGAAAGAGATTGAAAGTACTTGGAAACATCGGGAGATAAATAATAATAATAATAATATCATCTGTCAACGTTATATCTCATTTCCAACATCTTTCCATTATAACACACGAAATATTATCCACGAGTATGCACGGATTTTATTAAAAATAAGCAGACACAATATTTGCAATTTATTAAATCTGACATTAGCGTCTATAGCTCAGAGGTAGAATCGCCGACTGACGCCAATTTGGTCGGGTTTCAACCCTGGGTAAAAAGCAATCGGATGTCTAACCGTACTGATGAGCTGTAATACAGCGAAACAGATCTGTATGTGGATGACTATATATATATATATATATATATATATATATATATAAGTGTGTGTGTGTGTGTGAATGAATACTCACATGTATAAGAACGTACTCAATGTAGTGTAAGCAGAGTTATTAATTATATATATTAATAAATGTATTATTCTACGTCGCTGGAGGCAAGATTCGAATCTTCATGCGTTAAGAAATCAGGTACATATTACGAACTGACTGTTTAAGAGATTCAAATGTAAGTTCCTACGATGTTCGGAGGTGGGTAAATTTCATATTATGGGACTATTTCTTAATTTATCAAGAGTAACATTTAAATAGACAAAAAATTACATGCAGATAAAATATTACAATCTAATATTAAAAACAATAATTAAAATGCAGGGAGAAAAATTCAGAGGTGTAATTAGTAATTATATAATAATATTTGCAGGGAAATGAAAGAAAGAAAGAAAGAAAGAAAGAAAGAAAGAAAGAAAGAAAGAAGGGGACAATAAGGGAATGAGAAAAATGTATATAACAATCTGTATCAATCTGGATGTAAGAATTTATTTCGGTATTTTTCTATTTCAGCATGTGGTCATTAATTGACGTTTTTGTGAAATAGATTAGGGTTATTTATATGATATTAGATTATAAGCTGTTCTAAAACCATAAATTACATTTGTCTTCTTTTCCATTATAAGATATAGTTTTAGCGACGATATTACAGATCACTGGGTTGTTTTTTTTAATTTCCAATAATATATGAATAAAGCGCTTCTTTGCTGTATTTACTGTAGTTTCAAAACAACATTGTTATTAAAACGATATTTCTACTTATTAGCAGTTGCTCCAATATAGAATTTTACATCACCAGCATCCGAATTAATACGAGCTCTACAAATAAATCTTTCGTAAATACACAGGCCATTCAATGGACAGGTTTTCTTTTTTCGGCTGTTGAAATTAGTTTTAGAAGACTCAGTATTATTATTAGTAGGGTAATTGATATTATTCAGATGGACCAGGTATTTATTAAATTCCATATTATGTTATGAATCATATTTATCTTAACGGAAATATAACTAACTTTAAAAATGTTTTTGTCGAAAATCTTTTTTAATGTGTGTGAATAGTAGAAATGTTTGTAAATTGATTTTAGGACAAATTTTCGAATGTTTATTTGGACATTAAGGCTAAAGAGTAAGTTAAACCATATAATGTTATGTTTTCGTAGATTCTACTTATTTCTGCCTATTTTGTTTTTAACAGAATATTCTAAACTAGTGTTGAGTTATATTTTTCGAATACATTATATAGTTAATTTAGAGATAACAAACATTTACTTATTACTAGAGTTACGAAATAAAGAAAATTAGATTGATGTATGCAAGTTTTTAATTATACAATTGCAAGTTTTTAATTATGCAATTGCTGATATTGATATATTTCTGATTGTGTGAGTCTTTAGCGCAAGGTGTGTACAAACTATTGTTCAAGATCCTGATTGATACAGATTGCCCTATAAGTTTTTTTTCACCGTTACTTCCCTTTTCTTTCTTTCTTTCTTTCTTTCTTTCTTTCTTTCTTTCTTTCTTTCTTTCTTTCGTTACCGCACAAATATTAAAATTAATAAAAATATCTGAAAATCATGTCCATGTACTTAAATAATATTTTTTAAATAATATTTTTATTTGTGTAAATTCAAATTTTAACTTTAATATATATTTATCTCCAAGTAATGTTCATCTATCTAAAACTTTTTCTTGATAAATTAATAAATAAGAACCTAACATAAAATGTAACTTCCATGAGCATGGAGTGAACATAATTTAAATGCTTGAATGGTCACTTTGTAATATGCAGTGGTGATTGCGTAACGCGTATATATATATATATATATATATATATATATGTCTTTGGGTTAGTAGGTGTTATATATATATATATATGTGTGTGTGTGTGTGTTGGACGGTACAAAAAGTATTATACAAAAAGTATTATATATATGTGTGTGTGTGTGTGTGTGTGTGTGTGTGTGTGTGTGTGGAACGGTACAAGAAGTATTATACAAAAAGTATTATTGTAAACAAAACAGACTGTTTGCCTGGGCTTGCTTTGCTGTGTATCTCGCATTTTTAGATGTTATAACTTTTATTATCTTCATTCACACCATCCGCGACAGACTCTCTTCTCATAATTTGTTTCTCCGTTTACAGAGGAGACGAAACCGGTCGACTGGTGTTCTTTGTTTCAAAATTTATCACGGTAAATTTATCATGGTAAGAAATTTCTTGCCTTTAAAGTCATATATATATATATATATATATATGTGTGTGTGTGTGTGTGTGTGTGTGTGTGTGTGTGTGTGTGTGAAAAGTGTATGTATATAATTATAAATATCAATATATATATATATATATATATGCAATTTGTTATATATATTATATTGTTCACATATTATATATGCGTGGTACTTATTTAAAAGCGCTCAATATCAGTGATAGAGATGACATATTCATATAGATAGGTGTGAGTTTGTAACCCTGGGTTTCACGCTCTTGCAATCGTCAGACAAAAAATTGGTTATATGTAGGGTTGTGTATATTTGTGTATTATTTTGGAAGTGGGGAAAATCTGTCGTTATGACAGACGCAGACATTTGTGGAAGTGGAGGAAATCTGTCGTCACAACAGACGCAGACATATATATATATATATATATACATACATTTGTACACCCATCAAGGACACACATACATACGCACGGGCGTTCGTTCACTGAGGCTTGCATAAACATACACATGCGAATCGTGCGGGGTTCGGTATATATATGTATATGTGTGCCGTTGCACACATACATACGCATTCGGTTGGTGTATTCGAAAGGTGTAGCGATGTTGACGTGCGGACAGTTGTCGATTTTTCGTACGTACATATGTACTTTTGATACATATATATATATACCGAACGAATGTTTTAAAAAATTAATTAGTTTGTCTGACGATCGCAAGAGCGTGAAACCCAGGGTTACAAACTCACCCCTATCTATATGAATATATATATATATTGTTAAATATATCAGACCATTAATGTCTATTATGCTTAATCATGAGCAGTTCTAAACATCGGAATTTCGGTTTTAGTTCCAGGTGAAAATAATGACAAAAGTTATCCAACATTTTGATGTTTTTTATTATTCTGGTTTAACATTAGCCATCTTTAGAGAGGTTACAGGGACGTTAGTTTGAAGACATTCACTATCAACGATAATATTACCCGTGTTAACATAAAACATTGCTTTGCGACGATAAATGTCACCAAATAGGAGATGCAGTTTGTAAATTTGTAATTCGGTTCTATGACGTCACACACGTGCGAGATCAAAATGTTAAGAACAGAACCATATGTCCAAATACATAAAAGTACATAAAAAATAGAATATCTTTTTCGGTGCGATGTATATATTATCGCTATAAGTTTATTGTTTTAGATTTCTATGTATCCTGGTCATTTTAAAAACAAAAGGAAAGAAAAACATTTTTTATGTTTGATCTTAATTAAATGAAACTTTGGAGGGATTAAACTATTTTTAACTTCGATTCAGAGTACATTTTTTTCATAACATTTTCATATACTCTTAACTTCCATAAATTTTAATATCTATTAAATTAATATTATATTATAATAAATAACAAAGAACCGAATATTCGTTAATAATCGATAATCTTTTATAAAAAATTAGTAACCATATTTTAAGGTGAACATTTTGCAATGTCTACATATGACATTAATTACATTACGTTAATTTAAGAGATTTTTATTTTTCAGAAATTTAATATATATTTTTTCATATAAACATAAGGGGCATGGGTATTCTAGCTACTTACATATTCTAGTTTTTTTCGGATTTTCCATTTTATTGTGGGAGTTTTATTGGGTTTTTTAGATACTAAAAATATGTCGATAAGTGTACAATTCCAGTACTTATCATTATTATAAGAAGTGTGTTGATAAATTATTTGCTTCTACGAATTCTTAGTAATTCCAATATAAATCTCTATATTACTAGGGTTTTCCGTAGAAGAAATAGTACTTTGATAAACAACAGATTTTGTAGGGCACTGGACATTCTCTAGGGTTTCTACAATTCTATTTATTATTGCCTTCCGTTTTTGGATGATTTTTTTTTTTCATTTAGGTTTAAATTTATATTTAAAATATTAGTATTGTGTTTTTTTTTTTAATTTTTTAAACTATCCGTACAGCTATAACTCAATTTTAGTGTACTTTTATTGAAAATCTTAATTCATAGATTACTATTCGAAAAATATTTTTCAATTAAAGCGAAGATTTTTTTCATATTTTACTGCTAACCATTTGGTTGAAAGAGGGTGTATACAAAATGATTTTTATATTTGTTTATTTGTTTCTAAGTGGGTAGATATTCTCATTTAGATATTTCATATTTGGGCATTTATGTTCACTATTTTTAAGGCATTAATATAAAAATCATTGTGTTTATTTGTGACACAATAACTAGGCGTATATTAAGGTGGATTTGTAAAATATGTATTTTATTATAATAGATTAAGAATAAAAAATGTTTAAGAATATAAAAATAGTTTAAAAACATGTTTCGTTTAACAAAAGTACTAAGTGAAAAAGAAAAGGTAAAAAATAAATAAATAAACGCTTTTCCTTTTATAAGTAATTTTGTGGAAGAGAAAAGGGCATCAGGTGACTGTTAAATCCTACCAGTCTTTCAATGAAGTATTTGTCTAAGTGATTTGACGTGATAAAAGATAAACGTTTAGGAAGTAGATTTTAGGTGACCAGGTCAAAAACTGTTTACTGTATCTTAACCACACATTAAAGAAATAAAGAAATGATAATAGATTTTCCCTTTCTCCAGGCAATAAAAAACGCTCGAATACGGGTAAAGTGATAAAGTAAACATCCGACGGCCTTCACACGAAGCTTTATTAAGATAAAAAGATAAAAAAAATCCTGGAAAATACGTTGTTGAAGGCTGAGTGCAGGTGCGATGTTTGCGGGATGTTTACACATCAAAGGAAGCAAAATTTAAGTAGCTTGAAATTTTGGGCTTACAGCCACCAATGCTTATCTTTTGTTTTAAGCCGGTGGTCTAGTGGAATTCCGATTATTTCAATATAAATACAAGTAATTTTTCCGAGCCGATCAGTTCAGCCGGGCGTGTGCTTGAAGAAGCTACGTGTGTCGGGCACACTGAAGAAAGGAAACTCCGTTCGTCTGAGCCGGTCGATTCGGCATTTGTTTTCCATTAATTAGTTACTCAAGTGGTAGAGTCGTCGACTGACGCCATTTCGGTCGGGTTTAAATCCTGGGTAAAAAGCAATCGGAGGCTAACCGTACTGATGAGCTGTGATACGGCGAAACAGATCTGTCTGCGGATGACAATATATATATATATATATATATATATATATATATATATATATATTATAAATTGTACTTTAGAACATGTACAACTTACAATCTACTAAAAGTGTACCTTTTGTTTCGACATAAAAAGGACAATGTCTTATCAGGTAGTAAATGCTATTTTTTGAAGGGAAATAGAAAATTTGCTTCCTTATATTGGTAAATTTTTGTTTGCGCCGTAACTCATAGGTAAATGGTTCTATGAGCCTTTTCACCATGTCTCTTTTACCTTTCTCTTTCTCTCCCGTTTTCCTCTTTTTGTTCAATATCTATTTTACAATCCCTAATTCTGATTTCTCATTTTCTCTACACCTTTACCTCACGCACAAAAATTTACCAATATAAGGAAGCGAATTTTCCATCTCCTTTAAAAAATAGAGTGTACTACCTGACGAGACATTGTTTTTTCAATGTCGAAACAAAATGTACAGTTTGTATTAAATTGTAATTTGTACATGTTCTAAATTAAAATTTATAATATATACTCATAAACTTATTGAGCAATGTTTCAAATGAATGTTTTGACCGTTGTTAATATTTCTTCCTCACTTATTCACTCGGATATATATATATATATATATATATATATATATATATATATATATATATATGCAAACTCTTCGGTCATATTCTCACCTTAATCATAACCCCTAATAAAAATATATGATATATGATCATTTAATTAGTTATGAAAATGACTACATAATAGCTAAACTTTAATCTGCAGACAGAATTATAAAAACGATTCACTCATTGTAGCAATTGCTAGAATTTTACTACAGTTCAAAATGGCCGAAGACTTTTGCACTCTGCTGTGTATATAATATGCAAGTTTGAATATATCATGGAAATCAAAATGTATCCGTCTACATACACAAACTACGATGTATGTCTCTGTAAAACACTACACAAAGAAAGGCGGAGATAGAGAGGCGTAGAAAGAAATAAGTGAGAATGTATATGAAAGAATGCAAGAAAACTTAAGAGATATTTTCCATCATTTTTTTTTTTTGTAAATGTATATGTAATCTCGTTTCATTTAAAACATGGAATAGATAACAATAAAACTACCAATACTTTTTTTTCATTGAATATTTTTTCTCTCACCGGTGAAATATGATGAATTCTAAAAAAAAATAAAAAACAAATAAAAAAAAAACAATTCTAAATCTGGTTTACCGTTATCTGCAAGTTGCTACTATTTTTTTACTATTTCTGATTTGTTACAAAACACTCCATTGATTTATGCTTTAATATCTTATTTAAGTTGTCCTGCGAGATGTTAATTTGTTCTATAATGAAACCCCGTGTCACTCACTTGCTAGTCACCACTCAAAGGTGGGTCTTTTTATTCACCCTGTACGTATTAAATGTATTTTAAACCAAGAATATAGCCCCTATGTATTTATCTTTTACTTAAACTTATACAAATTCAAAATGTGTATACTTATGATAGATATAGTGCACAATGGCGTATTATTATTATTGTAAATATTTTTATTATTATTATTATTTTAGAATAATTAATTATTGGTATAATTATTAATTATTATTATTATTTTAGAATAATATTATTATTTTAGTTGGACAAGATGTTTTAATTAGTAGTTTTTTAGTTATACGACAATTTTTGACACAAAAGGTAGTGCACTGACAACGATAAATCACCACGACCGTGTTACACGGAAGAAAGGTAATCTCGTGCCCTAGTGGCTACGTGGAACTATTATTTACCTAAAGATCATAAAACGCAATAAACCAGTAATTGCACATTTATACGCTTAGTAGCTGCAACGCGTCTATAAGTGTTGCACTCGTCAAGAGAGAAAAAATGTTCTCGTTCAAGACAAGGCAGAGTTGCATTCAGCAACTCTAAAGCAAAACATTTTATTGGAAGTCGATTGATCAGTTTACCGTACACGTTATCTAAATCTGATTTTGTTTAACAGATAATTAAACTTTTCGATCAATACAATAAAGGAAAAAGTTTACTGGTTATAATTTTCTCCAAAACACTATCTAATATGATTGAAACTTTCCATCAAAAATATTAACGTTGATAAATTTCACAAATACTAAGAAAGCTTTCAATATGATAAAATAAAGATTTGATGTTGATAAAATTCTCTAAACGAAAAAATAACGAAGATAGAGATGACTTTTCGTAAGTAAATAATAAACTGTGATGGAAATAACTTCTCGAAATAAAAAGGAAAGCTTGGTGGTATCACATCGATATGCGATAACTTCTCAAAATAGAATATAAAAAGGAAAGCTTGGTGGCTTCATATCGATATGCGATAAATTCTCAAAATAAAATATAATCATGATAGCGATAGCACTCTCTAAATAAAAACAACCTCTAAAGAAAAAGAAACCTTGATGGTGATAACGCTCCATAAAAAATATAATCTTGATTGTAATAACCATCTCTAAATAAAAACTACCTTTAAATAAAAAGAAACCTTGATAGTGATAACATTTCTCTAAATAAAATATAATCTTGATGCTGATGAACGTCTCTAAATAAAAACAACCTCCAAACAAAAAAGAAAACTTGTTGGTGATAACCTTCTCTTAATAATAATAAAAACATTGATGGTGCTGAATTTCTTTAAATAAAAAAAAATTAAATGTTTGATTTTGATTTTGATAATCTTCTATAAATAAATAGAAAAAAATATGACGGTGATAACATCTTCTAAATTAAAAAAGAACATTGATCGTGATAACTTTCTTTAAATAAACAAAACAAACTCTGATGGTCATAACATTGATGGTGGTAACAGCCTTTAAAACAAGAACATTTGCTGCTGATGACCTTTTCTAAAAGTATAGCTATAATGGAGAACATTTTCTCTGATAATAAGTCATTAATGTTGATATCCTCAAAAAATAAAAAAATGTTACCCAAAGTGTATCGATTCTGTAAGAGTGTCCAACTAACTTTTGAAACTAGTTTTTTTTTCAGAGAAAATTATAACAATCAAAAATCTTTTTTAAACAAGTGACAACACGTCCTCTGCAATAAAATTTCTATTATAACTGAATAACAATTAAATGTACATGATTATTTGAAAAAGAAAACGGAAATTATTTATGCCCCAACATAATAAATATTATAACGTTAAAATAATAATTTTTAACTTACTTCATTAATCCAATCGATTTTAATTCATATTTTAAACCCATATTTAACTGAATTTGTGTGCGTGTGTGTATACGTGCATCTGTGTGTTGTCAGGTGCGTGTGTTTGAGTCTGTACGTGTTTGCGTGCACTTGCGTGTTTGTGTACTGTGTGTAGCGAGCAATCATACTCATTACCTGACTCTGAAGAATGGAGTGTCTATCAATGTCATGCAACAAATCTGAACCATTTGCATAGCAGACACCTAAGTGTAAATCTTGGCATAATATGGCAAGAAAACATTGCTGACACAGATGTACTCTCTTGTGTTGAACTTTCAAACATTCACCCGATACAAGCGCAGATGTTCTGAAAAGGTTACGGAGTTCGCATACCAGACCACTAGTTCCTGACGATATTATTCTAAGGCGATCACCTGCACGATAGATGCTTTTTTGTAGGTAGCTGAAGAGAAAGAAAGAAAGAAAGAAAGAAAGAAAACAACAAAAAATCACTTGACAAAGGCGGACTGAAAGGGTCTTTGCAGACCATCAACCCAAATCAGACAGAGTGTGTTTGAGACATTTCAGACCAAAGGGATGCAGATGTGCACTGAAGATTCAGTCAGGCAAGAAACAAAAAATGCTGTACTTTTGTCGTCTCTATACCCTATCTACCTTCTTAAGATATGTCTGTGGGTAGACTGGGTGAACTATCCGTTCGTACTATGCGACAAAACAAATATGAAATATATGTATCTAACACGTATTTTATTGCATTGCAGTTGCACAATAAAACCTGTTTATCTAGCGAGATATGATCTATCTATCTCTCTATCTATCTATCTATCTATCTATCTATCTATCTATCTATTATGATCAGCTGATTACTCTACCATGGTTTCAACCGTTCGGTGTCGTCTGACTATATAGACTAACATATCCTAACACTTTATTTTGATCGCGCAACATGAAGTTTTAATAAGTGCAGGAGCGAGTAAAGACCAGCGAAACAGTTTTGTACATAATTTTATCCGGGATTGTACGAACCCAAAATGCATTTTCTTATGTGTATACATCCGGCCATTATTTCAGATCTTTCATTTAGTAACCTTTCTCGTTATGGAAAAGATGCTGTAGCCCACTATTCTTCTTGACACAATCGCTAGGCATCACTATTGCTGTATGGCTTGATTTTCCTTAATATACTCCAACTTACATTATGAAAAGATTTCTAGCTTGAATGATGATCTACGATCGGTTTTTTTAAAGAAATATTGAGATATAAATGGGCAGTGCAATTAAAAAAAACAAAAATTGATAGTGTAATCATAAAGCATCATTCATTAAAATCATGATAGCGTAATCGGCTGATCTTCCTTATTTTAATATTTGAAATCACTGCATATAAAACCTGCATTTTTTTCTTTAAATGTGTATTGAGCACATTTTATGCAACTATTTACTGGTCTAATTCGATCTTTCTAATACCTGGTAAAAACTTGTATATACATTTAATTGCTTGAACATTATTTTCAATGAATACTACTATTTGAGTGGATAATTTATCAATAAATCTATATTGATATCTATAAATATATATTTCAACAATACATCTTAAATATCTACCGGCCTATATATAAAAAAAAAATATCTTGCAGCAGGATTCGAACTTGTATACTCCAATACACGAAGGAGATGACATCACAATTCTTACCATTCGGCCACAGAAGAAATCATAGCGATCAAACTCTGAATTAAGCCTTATATACATATTCTCTTATTTCCTTCAAGTCATCTATCTCTGCTTGGGATCGTAAACTAAGGCAACCGAAGAAATATTACGAAATTATAATGAAATTTACGAAATAGATATAAACGAACATATTTATTTACATTTATTTGTTTGAATATTAATAGATACTCGCACTGGAGTGGATATTCCGTTTTTTCTATACTGAAACAGTCCATTTTAAATATTCACCGGTCTAAATCTTCAAGAAATCTTGTTTGAAAAATAACACAGATTGGAGGTCTTTTTCAAGCTAAACAGCGAGGTTCATTTTGCCAACCTCAGCACATTTTTGATCGAGGTGAGACTAGACAGTAGTGTTGTCTGTATATATACATACTTGGGATCTGATCACATCAGGGAGAGCGTTAATTGAATATTAGGCAAAGCTTAGGACCTAGAAACGAGCGTTGAGGGACACCTGCGTTTGTACGATAATATCGGGAGGTATGTCCGTTCAATACTACCTTCAGTGTGCGATTTGAAAGTAATGACTTGATTAGGTCAATCAATTGTCCAGTTATACCATAGGCCCGCAACTTGCGTAGAAGGTAAACATGCCAGACTCTCTCAAACGTTTTGGAGATATCCAGATAACAGTTCGAGCTTTGCCGTTCTTGTCAAGAGCCTGGTATATATACTCAGTGATGGTCGTCAGTGAAACTGAAACTATACTGCTTGTCAGAGACTGTGGGCTGTGAGATGTTGAACCACCTCGGCGTTGATAATGGCTTCGAATGCTTTTGCCAAAAATCGCTAGGTGGCTGATTGGCGAATAATTAGAGAGGCCAGAGGGCACACCAACATTCATAAATATAGGAACCGCTGAGAAGGACTTCCAGCAGACAGGAAAGCAAGAAGCAGGGAGGCAATAGTTATAGAGTTTGGAGAGAACCGAAGAGATTTCAGGGACATATTTCTTCGAGACAATGATTGGGATTCCGGCACCTCCGCTCGATTTATGGGGTTCAAGTTTTGAAATTAGGTTAGAGACCAGCGCGTGGGTAATTCGGACGTCATTCAGTTGGGCTTCAGTTGTAGGTGGGAAGTCGGGTACAGATACTCTAGATGAGTTTAGTGTCGAGTTGGTAGAGAAGTTGCGAGCAAAGCACCCAGCCTTGTCCACTAAAGAGTTGAAGACCTAAAATTCATTGATTAGAGCGGGAATTGAGGGTTTACTGTTATTTAGTACAATTTACTTATCCTCTAGTAGTCTTTGGCGCCGAACTTATGGGATGCTATGCACTACTTTATTCCGTCTTCAAACAACAGCTTAGATTCATTAAGTATCATCTTGCACTCATTTCGAGCAGAGGCAAAAAGGCCCTTATTATGGTCCGACGCATGACTTCTATAAAACCGAAAGAAGGGATTCCGGTGGGCGACGGCGACAGAACAAGCAGAGAAGAACGAATGGTGTTTAAGTCGCAACTAGGAGGAAAGCATTGATGCCAGCCTTAACCCAAAAGGAGGCCTCAGACGCACAGTCTTTAACGGAAAGACTAAAAACTTTGTTCCAAAGGACGTCACGCTGGAAATCGTGGAACGAATCCCAATCTGCTCTTTGGTAGCAGTAAGAGTGGAAGAAAATGTTAACGGAAACCACCGCATGATCAGAGTTTCCGAGAGGGCAGAGCTGTTTGACATTGCAAGAATCAGGGATGGAACTGAAACAGAGCCAGGTCCGTTATGATTATTAGAAAAACGCGTAAGATATGTGACAGAATTTTCCAGCCACTTGGCATGGTGGGCTTTAAAGCCGCCAAACACAAATATATGTGCAAACGGATAAGAAGAAATGACCTTATAAATATTATTGGGGATACTGTCAAATACGGAACAGTCGGGAGATGAGAGAAGCGGTAGAGAAAGAAAAGATAGCTAACCGAGCTTAGTAGGGAGATACGGAAACAAGTGTAGGAATGATCTAGGGATTCAAAAAAGATTACCCTAGTTAGAGAGATGGGTTTACTGACATAAGAAACAAGCCCATGCATATGGACATTGGAATCCTTCCTGAAGAGGGGAAAGTAACTAGGGACGTAGAACTTAGAAGAGGAGATAGAAATATCAAGGCTAGGATGTCAGGTGAGTTTACTTGGAGGAAGCATTCAACGCTGTAAAAGTTAGTACGTATAGCTCGTATGTTTGCCAAGGAGTGGTTGACAGGTTTGGTCGTTTTCTGATCACCTGGTTTAGTTTTGCTATTATGATAGTGTGTATTCACGGTTAATGAGTTTTATTAGGAGAGAGGCCGAGAGTAGAATCAGTCGGTCGCTGTATGCAGCATAATGTGGCCTCAGGGTTGCTCAAAGGAGGTTAATGCAGGAATGGGTGAAATGGCACTACATGAAACTCCGATATTTTTTTTAATCATATCACCCCGAGCAAGGCGGTAACGCCACTGATGTGCAGAGTGCTACGTAATAGTGAAAAGATTGGAAAAGAGAAAGCCGGAAACCATATCCTAAACAGGGAACAAGGGATGAGCCTCTTAACCTGTTCAATAGACGTGGGTGGAGTGTGAACCGGGCGATAGATAGATCTATCTACTCCAATCATATTATTCATCTGTTGATCAGATCAGCTTCTCAATACGCTACATAAGATTGGGCTCCTAACAACCAGGAAACTACCAACACGGTACCCTCAGAATGAAGAGAATTTGCCATCATCCACAAATATTGTAAAAGCTTGCGAAAGCACTACCACTAAGATCGGAGGAGAGGAAAGAAACCGGGAACTTCTTCCTAAACAAGAAACACGGCCTGCACCTATTCGCTATTTTTCCTTCCATTAGATGCAAATGACTGGGAATCCAAATGTGCGTCAGAACAATGAAGAAGTCAAATATTAAAGATCTTTTTATTAGTTATTAGAATCAGAAAACACTGAATGATAGAACTGCTTTGATTATCCGCGTTCTAAAAAATGAAGACATCGGCATCGCTGCTCTCTTGGAAACTAGATTCGCTGATTTTGCTTTGCTAAAAGAAATTGATGGTAGATACACATTTTTCTGGATTGGTAGGTCTGAGAAAGCTAAGAGAAATACAGGACTCGAGACCAATTTCCTTGCGTATTTAAATCATCAGTCGCTTGTTTCACATGTGGCAGACTGCGCATCAACATGATATTATATTCTTCTGCACAAGGATCGATCGAGAACGGCCGAGTTATGTTAGTGGACAGAAATTCCAGTCCACAAGTGAATGTTATTTAGCAAGCGTTTTGTTGTTTGGCTTCTATTTTTTTTTTTGCCTAGTGTCTTTCCCTCCACACATATCTTACTCATATCGCAGGTTGATCTCTCGATGTGTCCAAACAGTTTAAGTGCTTTCGATTTCACAACTGGTGTGAATGTCTCAAGCTTGGACGTGTCGTTGATAGCGATGTGATCCATGAGGCGTTTATTTCTCAACTATATCATGATATGGTCTTGAAAGTTTGATAATTTTTGCAACGTCTTTACTGTCCAGTTAACACATTCTAGTCCATAAAGTAGAACAGGTGAGTTATATATGTATGAGTTATATATATATATATATATATATATATATATATATCTTACCTGTTGTACTATATGCGGATGACTATATATATATATATATAGTCATCCGCAGACAGATCTATTTCGCTGTAGCACAGCTCATTAGTACGGCTAGACTGCGATTGCTTCTAACCCAGGATTGAAACCCGACCGAACTGGCGTCAGTCGACGATTCTACCTCTTGGCTCTGGGCGCTCGGTAGAAGAAGGCAGACTTTTTTAGCGTGCATATTATCATTATACACGCCCTCAATAGCCAGAGTGCTCTAATTCATTAGTGAATGTGCGATGCGTACATGCCAGAGTAGCTACTGTTTTTCAAAGTCTACCATTCTTCCAGAGTGCTCAATCAGGGTGTGAGAGCGTAAATAGTCATCCGCAGACAGATCTATTTCGCTATATCACAGCACATCAGTACGGTTAGACTCCGATTGCTTTTAACGCAGGACCAAATTGGCGTCAGTCGACGATTCTACCTCTGGGCTATGAGCGCTCGGTAGAAGTAGGCAGAATTTTTAGCGTGTATATTATCATTATACCCGCCCAATAGCCAGAGGTCTCTAATTCATTACTGAATGAGAGATGCGACACACACACACACACACACACACACACACACACACACATATATATATATATATATATATGTATATATATATATATATATATATGTGTGTGTGCGTGTGTGTGTGTGTGTGTGTGTGTTTTTAGATAAGAAGAAACACGTTTAAATGTCAGTGCATACTTGCTTTTGTTGAAAGCCACCCAATCATGGATAATGAGATGTAGTACTGCACCTAGGACACTATTGTTTGGTGATAGCTTTTCAGCAAGATATACAAACTCTGTAACATGGGTAGTTTGTGAGTTGTAAATTGAGAGCTGAAGTTGGGTCTTTATCTTCTGTACTTAATTTCTGAAATTATAATTTGTAATCCTACCTCAAGCGCAAGATTAAGAATACATTGAGAATATTTGGAAGATCATTTCTTGAGTTTTTATTGATTGACGGATCATCTGGACAGCTAAGATCAGGATAAATTCCCCCAGGTATTTGATACCCCGCTTTGCACATTTCTTCAGTTTGAAGAACAAGAGTTGCAAGAATAATTCAGAAGACAAGCCATGAGAGGCAATCTCCCTGTTTCACTTCATCCCAACGCGTCCTTCCAAGATCTGTCTTGATATTTGCTATAGAATCAATGTAAGTTTATTTAAGCATGTTGATGTATTTCTTGTTGATTGATGTTTTGGTCAGTCATTAGGCTTGTTAGTTTGATGTCATCAAATTCCTTGATGAAATCAATGAAGATGTTATTAATAGAGTTGTTGAATTCTGTTGACATCTCAATGATTTTTTTAATTGTTATTATTTGTTCAGTGGTTTTTCTTCCAGTATGTTATACAGCTTGTGTATCAGAGAATGATGCAAATAAGTCTGACTTCACCCCTAATACTATGATACTATTGAAGAATTTGTAGACATGGTTGGGTAGACTGATGGGTCCAACGCTTTTGCACTCAGGTCTATTACCTTTTTTTATTAAGTACGACGATTAATACTTTCTTAAATTTATCTGGGAATTTCCCTGTTTTAATAATGCGATTGAAAAGATGTTGGAGTGCTTTGGCCAGTTGTTCGCCACCCGCTTTGAGATACTCAGAGTATATGTTTTCTAGTCATGGGGTTTCACAATTTTTAGATTATTTATAGCATTCTGTATTTTACTGAATATGATGGTTGGAGTTTTCTTTTAAACTGAAACATTAATAGTTGCAGTTTCTAAATTGCTTGAATACACGATCTCATAAAATTCACCCCGATGCTGAAGGATATGGTTTTGGTTTAAGAGGATATTGCCTTTTGAATCCTTCGTAGGCCAATTTAGATTTCTTTGTTTTGCCTTTAATTTTTTCAGAACTGCATGGTATAACCTGTTAGGTAGCAGGCTATTCAGTTCCACTAAAATTTGTTTTTCTTTCAGTTTGTCAAATTTGACAAGTTTCTTGGATTCAGCTTTTGTAATTTAATATTGTCCGCATTCCTTTCTGATTCTATGTTTCTCTTATATTGAATTATTTGAAAGTTGTGACATCCATTCTGGAGTTTCGTTATCACAGTTTGGTAATATGTTTCCTAATGTTTCTGTTATTGATTTGCAAATTGTATCGTGTATATTATGACCTTAAATAAGTTCTCGAAATATTCTATCAGGTTGTGTTTTTAAAACTGCGTGCGTGTACTTTCAGATCTTAACGCATCTATTATGAATTACTATAAGCAAGCTTGAAATTCAGTGTAGCTCATTTCGCCGAAGTGTAAAATACTGATTTCAACAACGTTAACTATGACAGGTTTCGTGCCAAAGAAAATGTATTTGCGAGGCATTTTACTGCACTACTTTATTCAAGAGAAATCTGCAACAGAAGCACATAGAATTCTTGCTGAAATTTACGGAGACCATGCTCTGAGAAAAACAACATGCACAGATTGGCTTAGACGCTTAAAAATAATGATTTTGACGTTGAAGATAAAGTACCTTACGGCGCACCGAAACAAATTTGAAGACGAATATTTGGAGGCATTTCTTCATGAAGATTCATGTCAGGCGCAAGCTGAACTTCCAAAAGCATTAGAAGCTGATCGCACAATAGTTTCAAAATGTTTGAAAGTATTAGGAATTATTCAAAACTAAGGACATTGGGTGCCGTACGAGATGAATCTAAGAGACGTCGAACGTCGTCTTGCTCCTTGTGAACAGCGGCTTCAACGGCAGAGAGGAAAAGATTTTTTGCATCGATGGCGATGAAAATTGAATACACTACGATAACCCTAAATGTAGAAGATCCTGGAGTACCCGCGGCTATGTATCAACATTGGCGGCAAAGCCGAATAGCCATGATTCGAATCTTCTGCTCTGCCTTTGGTAGGATAAGTTGGGTGTAGTTTATTATGAGCAGCTCAAACAGACGGAAACCATCAGTGGAAATTCTTATAGACTGTAGTAGATGCGTTTGAACCGAGCATTGAATAAAAAAACGGCCGCTATAGGAGCAGAGACAAAACAAAGTGATTTTGCAATAAGACAATCCTAGACCACATGCTGCAAAACGGGTGAAAACGTACTTGGAAACGTTTAAATGGGAAGTCCTATTCCAACCCGACGTATTCATCCAAAATTGCTCTGTCTGATTATCACTTGTTTCAAGCGGTGGCACACGTCCTGGTTGAGAAGCATTTTCATTCTAATGAAGATGCCAAAAAGTGAATCGACTCGTCGTTAGCCGCAGAAGACGGATCGTTTTACTAACATGGAATAATTCAAATGCTGCCAGAAAGTTAAAAAAAAGTAGTGAATAGCGACGAACATTACTTTCAGTAAAATGAATTTTACTAATTTTTTTAAACATTTTGTTGACATTAATTTTCATGAAAAATCAGCGAGAATTTAATCTCAGCTCTAATATGTTTTGGTGGTCATCATCAGATTGAAAATCCACGAAACCGGTTGTGAAGCTCAAACTCGACTTGGTTGTCGGTGCTGCTACATAGAATTTTGCCTACTTTGTCACTGTGACATCTATGTTTTTAGTGAACAAACACAACTATTTGGAATGCTTGTGTTTGTACGTATCATACGGTGATCGAAAATAGTAGATGTACTTGGAGCACTGCTGTTTAAAATATCAAGTCTGATTGATGGCTTCCAGGTAATTATGAAGTCAATCAAATTCATCGTTTTACCCTCTAGAGATATCCACTTGAATACATGTTTCTTTTGAAAAATGGTGTTGGCTATTTACTTGTCTAATACTTTATCTCTTGCATTAATATTAACTTAAGTATGTTTTCCTATACACCATGGGCATAACTGATTCAGTTATCCAAACTTATATTTGAAGTCACCATTAAGAAAAAGTTGTTTTTCTTTGTGTGTCATTTAAAATAGCTTGTATATTTTTGTAAATTCATTGACTTCTTCATCTGGATTCGTAGATGTTGCGAATAGTGACTACTAGTTTTCTAGAAATAAAGTTGAAACTGCTAACGGATCTGACAAAGGTTTGTAACCTTGAACTAAACATACACAATTCTAGTTCAGTAATAAGACTACTACATTTTTTTTATATGATCCATTACTTGATAAATACATGTAGTGCCCTCTGTCATGATTTATCTTTATCTTGATTTGTTTTGATTTAGTCTCATAAAAGCCGATGATATCGCAATTTACTGGCTCCAATTCATAAAGTATGTTCTCTCGAGAGTTAATATTACGCGGGTTTTATGTGCAGACGTATAAGATTTTCTTTGTCTGAACTATTCCTCTTTTCACGTTATCTAGACCAGACCTAGGCTTCTGATGTGCACTCCTGATTGTTTGTGGACGATCAGGAGATAGCCTCCTCTGAAGACAAATTCTATAAAGGACATTTTTCAAGTTAATTTTGTGAGCTTAGTCTTCCGTGCTGACATGTTGGAAAAGAGAGTTTTGTTTTGACAGAATCGCTAGTTGGACTGTGAACCAAGAATCAGAGAGACTCCACCTACCCTCATCTAGAGAGGTTATCCCGCGCCAGATCTCAGCCTGGTAGTTTCACTATTGCTGCCAAAATTATATACATATATGCATACATATATATACATGTGTGTGTGTTAGTGTGTGTCCGTACCTCTGTGTGTGTATATGTGTGTGTGTGTGTGTGTGTGTGTACAAGAATTATTTATTTGTTCATTCACTTGTTTGTCAATCTGTATATTCAGTCATTTACTCATTCGAAAATATTTAACATTATCTACAACTAACATCGTTGTCATTGTAAAAACATAAATATCGTAGTTTTCCAAAGAAATATTGAAAACTAATATAGTTGTTATTATAAAATAATAAACGTATAAAGACTAATTGATAAATCAATCAAGATTATTTACATAAAAATCCATATTTGTCAAAACTTATTTTAGAGTCATTATATCGGTGTTTAAAGTTTTTCTTAAAAGAAAACAGAGAATATATATATATATATATATATATATATATATATATATATATATCCGAGTGAATACAGAACGAAGAATTCTTTCCACGTCCAAAACATTAATTTAAAACAGTGCTCGATATATAATTTTCTATATAGAGCTGTGAATATTTATTATAAATTATATTTTAGAACATGTACATAACTTCTCTATATATAATCGCTACGAAGGCGCGTCCGTTTTTGCATCGGAGTACCGATGCTTCGTCAGGCGATGTGGTACTGGGAATCCTTTTCATTTTCATTTATTTCGTTTTGTTAGGGGTATGGGCTGGGGAGTTTGTACTGTGATATTTCGCTGACAGTTGGAATTTTTGTGCAGAGTGTTAGTGTGTGTTGGTGGGTGTTAGCAAGATAATGGAGTCAGTCTGTGACCGTTGGAATTTATTAGTTAGTGCGGATATTTTTTTTTTGTTTATTTTTATTTTTGCAGAGTCTTTACAATCGGTGTAAGTTTGCATGTTTTATCTTAATATTGGGTTTAAGTAATGTGTTTTTTGTCTTACATTTTTAATTTTTGATTGTTTATATCATTGTTTGAGAATCGCTTTCTCTATTCAATTTTTAATTTTAAATCTTTGATTTTTAATTAGATCATTTTTTGGAAATCATTTTCACTATTAAATTTGTAAGATTTAATTTTCTATTCTCATATAAATTTCTATTCTCATATCTAGTCTATATATCATTCAATTTATTATGGTTATAGTTATGGTTATTAACCTTACTGTAATTATATTTATGGTTATAAATCTTACTCTAATTGTGGTTATGGTTATTAACCTCGCTCTAATTATGGTTATGGTTGTTGGCCTGACTCTAATTATGGTTATTGACCTTCCTAATTATGGTCTTTAACCTTACTTTATAATTAATATTGATCAACATCAATTGTGGTTATTAACCTTACTTTATTAGTTACAACTAATAATGGTTCGACACCTTATTTTAATTCTTAACTTCTATTTTCATATCTATTCAATATATAATTCATCTCATTTTGGTTATGGTTATGGTTATTAACCTGAATTGATCCTATTCTAATATTGATTATTAACCTTACTCTAATTATGGTTATTAACTTTACTAATTTTAGCTATTAACCTTACTTTGTAATTAATCTTAATTAATACCGATTATGGTTACCAACCTTACTCTTTTAGTCAATACTAATTATGGTTATACACCGTATTTGTAGTTGATATTAAACCATGTAAATTTTTTTTATATATATACACATATGTATATATACACCTATATGTATGGGTCCTATTCTTGGCTCTTGTAGTGTTTTTTTTAGCTCTCTGATGTGCTTGCAGTTTACTGTGATTTCGTGCCTCTGGCTTAAAAGCTTGTTAATGTTCATATATTTAAGTATCTCAATTTTTTCTTGAAGACAGAAGAAACATGGTTCCTTTATAGATTTAGGTGTTCTTGCTTGTTTAAGGCTTTTCCATTTAACTCTAGGTGTTTTATTTTCGTTTTTTAACTTCCAAAAATATTTGGAGAGAGATCTCATGTTTTGTTTTTCTTTGTTATTGAAGGATGACAGGTGATTATAAAATCGCTTTTTAAATACGTTCATGGTATTTCCGATATACATTTTTCGTCCTTAGGATTCTCCATGGATGAGATCGAACACATATATATCAGGGATTTCGTTTGACATTTGTTGTTCATGGGCATTGGTTAGTGTTTCTACAGTTACAGGGGTTGTAATTATGGGTCGGATTGGTATTACTGTTGGAGTTGTTTTTGTTGTGTGTTTTTAATATTTTGTTGTTATGCACTTTAATTATTTTTTCTAGATTATTGGAGCAGCTATAGCTTAGTTTAATTGTATTTTTATTGAATATTTTATTTAGAGGGTTATTTTTGGGGAAATGCTTATCTATTAGTTGAAGAAATTTATGTCCCAGTTTGAAGTTAATTGATTGATTAAAAGAAGGGTTATAACATATGATTTTTCGGTTCCTATTTTTGCTCTTTGAACTTCTGAAGTTTTCCACAAAATTGATTTTTGATGATTGACATCCGCTATCCTTTAAGATTTTATCGTAAATTACCTTGTGTTTATTGAATATTTCTTTACTGGATGAGTGTGTGTTAATGCGGCGTTCTATTGATGATGGGATGTTTTTTTGATAATGGATGGTGGGTGGTTAAAGTTGGGGTTTATATATATTGGGTTCGAATCGTTCTTCATGTAAGGTTGGAAAGTGTTCGATACTAAGTCTAATGTTATGTCTAAGAAGTCTACTCGCTTGATGTTGGGGTTAATCACTACGTTAAGACCGAAGGATTTAAAGACTTTATGAATTAGGAAACTAATTCATAAAGTCTTTAAATCCTTCAAAAAATTCCAACTGTCAACGAAATATCACAGTATCAAAACTCCCCAGCCAATACCCCTAACAAAACGAAATAAATAAAAATGAAAAGGATTCCAAGTACCACATCGCCTGACGAAGCATCGGTACTCTGATGCAGAAACAGACACAGACGCGCCTTCTTAGCGATTATATATAGAGAAGTTATGTACATGTTCTAAAATATAATTTATAATATATATATATATATATATATATATATAGAGAGAGAGAGAGAGAGAGAGAGAAAGTCTACTTTTTAAAATATTTGTTATTCAACACGAGCATATTAGCCGTTCGTTATATTTTTATTTGAACTTTTCAAGCATATTATTCTTGTAAGCAACAATAAATACAAATTCGTTTCTAACTCTTTACATAAACAAAGAATATTTTAAAATGTACGCAACATTCAGCACATAGACAAGATTAATAAGATTCGATGCTACAAGTGCATTACTGACTGTATATATGCACAAACACCAAAACGCACGAACACACAAAAATTGCAGACACTAAAAAAAACGCAGATACACAACCAGAATAATAAACCTTTTCTGGAAACTTGCCTTTGGCCACCAGAATTACAGGAAAGATAACCGGACGATGAGTCTCATCTCTTCTTACAACGCATAACCTCCTTCGATAATACAGGCTCCTGACCAGAACACAGCGATATAAGATTTTCTATGAAAATAAATCTCTCGAAAATAAGACCGCAGAGCAAGAACTGAAAGGAGATACGAGCCCGCTAAGCTGGTGAGCTTTTTGAGCCATATGTACTACTGCAGCCAGATTATCCCATGTGAGTTTCCTTACAACTGACAGGATAAGCCACTTCGTTCGCAAAATGAGTCATGGTATTAAAATATTTCATATATATGTATATATATATATATATATGTGTGTGTGTGTGTGTGTGTGTGTGTGTGTGTGTGTGTGTGTGCCTGCGTTTGTGTGTGTGTTGAAGATTACACATAAGCGTGAGTCACCATATAGGTTTGATACCAATTTTATCCAGTTTTATCTATGAATTCACTATTTTTGTTATCGAGCTTTCTCTGAAAATATTCCAAGCCGTAAGCTATATATATATATATATATATATATATATATATATATATATATATATATCCGCAGACAGATCTGTTTTGCTGTATCACAGCTCATCAGTACGGTTACACATCCGATTGCATTTAACTCAGGATTGACCGATCGAATTGGCGTCAGTCGGCGATTCTACCTCTGAATTATAGGCGCTAGGTAGCAGACGTTTAGCGCATGATGTATCATACGCGAGTGACCAGAGTGCTGTAATTCATCACTGAATAAGCGATGCGTATATATATATATATATATATATATATATATATATATAATTTAAAAACTGTAAATAATATATATATTATATATACAGTCTGAGGATGACTATATATATATATATATATATATATATATATACAGTCATCCTCAGACAGATCTGTTTTTCTGTATCACAGCTCATCAGTACGGTTAGACTCCGATAGCTTTTAACTCAGGATTGAAACCCGACCAAATTGGCGTGAGTCGGCGATTCTACCTCTGGGCTATGGGCACTCGGTAGGAGGAGGAAAACATTTTAGCGTGTATGTTATCATTATATACGCCTAATAGCCTGAGTGCTTTAATTCATTACTGAATGAGCGATGCGTACATGCCAGAGTAGCTACTGTTTTTCAAAGTCTACCATTCTTCCAGAGTGCTCATTCAGGGTGTGAGAGCGTAATACACCATGGGTATAAATGAATTATACCCATGTTATATATATATATATATATATATATATATATATATTTGTGTTGCTTATAGTTTCGAATATATTTATATATAACAGAAGGAACTCGATATGTAAAGCCACAAAGTTATTGGCCTGAAGAGAGTCAATCTTAGACTCGAAACACGTGTAGAGTCACAATTACCATTACGGACACTTAAAACATCATAATATGTATAACATCTTTATACAACAATAAATATACACTTTAAACTAAAAGTTCACGGCCTCTCATACGTTTTATTTTATACATTGGTATTCCCTCGTTGGTACAATCCTTTTTCCTTTTCTAGTGTATATATATATATATACAAGTGTTTACCATTCTGAATTTATTGAGCACAGCTGGTTTGGTCCTAGTATATTTGTCATTTCCTAAGATTATATTTCTAAAACCACAATAAATGGTGCATACGTGCACTTGTTGATTATGCAAAATGAGAAATATTGTGATTTTCCGAATGCAACAAGTACACTACGAGTGTGTTCATATATATATATATATATATATATATATATATATATATATATATATATATATGATGCAAATGATTTAGAACGAAGACAATTACCATCACTATTAACTACCTGATGAGGCATTATTCTTTCTATGTCAAAACAAAATGTACAATTTTGTAGTAGCTTTCAGTTTGCACCTTTTGTAACGTAAAACGTGAACATTGGCATCAATGTCCAAATTTATATTTACATATGGTCTATCGCTGATATTGATCACTTTAATGCATAAATTTACCATACCTAAAACTCAATTTCCACACATATATATATATGCCCTTATACTATTATTATAATAATAATAATTATTATTATTATTATTTGTATATAAGGACAAATTGATTATAAAGAAACATTTTGAAAGTTGAATGAATTTATTGTATCCTCTGCAATAATTTCTTCAAAAAACCTGAAAAACATATTTAAATAGCTATTCTAGACAAAACTGTAAACACTGCATTAGTTACTCGTACAAGTTATTTTGGGTCTAATTTTGTTTAAAAATGTGCCTGCAATTAAAAAACGATTGATCTCTTAGGAAAATGTATTGAAACTGCATTCACCGCTAGATTGTTGTACAGTAAATTTACGTTCAATTTCTTATGGCATTTCACCTTTCTTGAGAGATATTGTTATAACAATTGAACAAAATGGATAAAATGACAGAGAAACTAAATGAAAGAAAAGAAATCTGCTAGACTATATGCCAAACATATTTATTTAAATATACTTTCTTTAAAAATCACATTTTAGAGTTTCTTGACAGATATTATGTTATAACAATTGAACAAAATAGATAAAATGACAGAAAAACTAAATGAAAGAAAAGAAATCTGCTAGACTATATGTCAAACATATTTATTTAAATATACTTTCTTTAAAAATCACATTTTAGAGTTTCTTGACAGATATTACTTTATAACAATTGAACAAAATGGACAAAATGACAGAAAAACTAAATGAAATAAAGGAAATCTGCTAGACTATATGCCAAACATATTTATTTAAATATACTTTCTTTAAAAATCACATTTTAGAGTTTCTTGACAGATATTATGTTATAACAATTGAACAAAATGGATAAAATGACAGAAAAACTAAATTAAAGAAAAGAAATCTGCTAGACTCTATGCCAAACATATTTATTTAAATATACTTTCTTTAAATATCACATTTTATAGTTTCTTTAGCGCTCTTTCATTCGTATATGTAATCACTTAAGAGTAACCATCTGTTTAGTTCGATGATATTTTAAATGATACCAAAGATTTACTCACTGTTTCGTAAATTTTCATCACACACACATATATAAAGCTATATTTGATAGGCGATATCTTTGAGAATCATTAGATTTTTGACAATGAAGTGTATTTGTACTTGAGATTTGAGTGAAAGTCATTTTGTTGACAACGGTCAGCCAGGTGTGCAAAAAGGGTAAAACCAATTCTTACATTAGAATTCTTATCTTGTCTAGAAAGGTCAAAGTTTTGTGTCCCACATTTTGGTTTGTACCGGAAGATAGATGTCAATAGCACGGAAGTCAGGTCAAACTGACAGAAAATCTTTAGTAGTAGTTTTGTTTCTAATTTTTACAAGTGAGATTACAACCGTTAAAGCGAACGATTCATAATTTTGGGTTTCCTCGATATAATAATATATATATATTGTAATAGTTGTTACAATAATTTATAAAAGTATGGTACGACTACACAAAAAAATTCATGTTTCAGAGTAGGACTACTCCTCTTCGGGTGATATGTTGAACTGAAAAGAAATGATGAAAACGATTTATTTTTGAGAATGTGTATTCATACTTATTTCGGTAATTAAGAAGTAGTGGTTGTAGGGAATGGAATTTGGTGTGTCTAAACTATTTAGTCAGCAGTTTGTAATCATAGAGATACACATTTGGGTTAGGAGAGGGAGAAGGATTGCTTAGATCTAGACAGGTCACTTTTAAATTTTGTCTGGGTAAACTACATAGTGGCACCTTAGATTTTTTTAAATGGGTAGACCATAATTTTTGTCAGGAGGTTTGATTTTAGTTTGTTTTATTATACTAGATTTTTATTTGACTCTTATCTATGAGTACATGTGATAGGAAATTTAAGTCAGAATTTGGGTTGAATGATTGTAGTCTTCTTAGTTATATTGTGTTTAGGACAACATTTTAGTATTGCCTGTTTTTTATTTTATTTTATTAATATAATATCCTTTTTTATTTTGAGAATGAATCATAGTTACCAATTAAATTTAGAAGATTATTTTGTCTGAGTAAGGTATCAAGTGGGACCACATAATACTTAAAATAGGTCAAAAATGTTTAACCGGAAGTTAATTTTCTTTTATATTAGAGCACAAGTTATAACTGACACATTTTGATTAATTAAATTTTAACGAAAAATATTTTCGATGCTTACATAAAACTGTTAATTCATCTTTACGAATTAACAGTTTTAAGTAAACAACGAAAATATTTTTCGTTAAAATTTAATTAATCAAAATGTGTCAGTTATAACTTTTTCTCTAATATAAAATTAAAAAATTCAGCTTGCGGCTAAAAATTATATATACATACAGATGGTTTCAAAAGTAGTTGGTATACATTCAGGACTGTGTTCTCTATATCTAAATAATGAACCCCCTTGAATATATATCCGAAAACGCTTGGTTTCCGAGTTATAGGCTTTTCAAACATGTGTTATCCAGAATACTTTTATCTACAAAAGGTGGCACCTAACTCGCTAAGCAGCACACCCGTCAACTTTCAGATCGCCTTTTTACCGTCAATCAGACAGGACTTGTCCCTTGTTCATCGCGAGTGAATTATTACTGGACGACTGTTTGTAGTGCATGTTGGTTGGACATGTACTCAGAACAGGAGATGGCAGATATGTACATCGTGGATGTTCTCGCGGACGGTAAAGTTGCACAAGATTGACGTTTCTACCAGGAAACATTCCCACACTGTAAATGTCCCGATTGAAAAACATATGTGAATATCCATCGCCACCTCTGTTAACATAGGATCTTCGAAAATAGCTACTTTATAGTGATATTATAACATACTCATATTATAAATTTTAAATAAATATTTTTTGGTCTAATTTGTATTGAGCACTCTTTTAAGAATAGTGTGTTTTTTAGATATCGAAATTTTATTCCATCCATACCAAAACTATATATATATATATATATATATTCTAAGCATATATTGTTAAATATAAGAGGCAATGAATGTCTATTATGTTTTATCATGAGCCGTTGTAAACATCGTATTTTGGCTTTAATTTCAGGTGAAAATGAAGACAAAAATTCTCAATCATTTGGATATTTTTTATTATGTTGGTTCTAAGCTATGATGAGATTAATTTGTTTATTGTTATTTATCGGTGTAACATTTATAAATAATAACAATAAAATTAAGCTCATCATACAGTATAAAAAATTTAAAACAATTGACCTCATAGTCCTTAATAACCCTACAACCACACAACTAAATCCTCAATAGAAAACCAATGTAGTGTATCGAATTACATGCCCGTTCAGATATTGTATCTCCGATACTAATAATAAACCCACTACATATATTGGTATGTCACCTTTCTGATCAGAGTTCAATTTAACAACATTTCTTAGAAAAACATAGCCAAGTAGGTAACATTAGACAGCTTTTAGTCAACAATACAATAATACTCACTCACACGCACAGTAAAAAAAACTTCAAACATTGGAGGCCATCTACATCAAACCAAAACAACCCAAACTTAATAAACTCACGTTTAAATCTGGTCATAACACATTACATTGCATTTAAATATGTGGTTCTCTTAACATTTCGAGCTCTCAAGCTGTGTGACGTCATAGAACCTCATTACAAATTTACGAACTGCGTTTGATATTTGGTAACTGTTATTGTTGCTTAGCAAAGTTTTAAGTCACCACAAGATAAAATCATCTTTGATAGTGGATGTTATATGTTCAACGCCCATGTAACCTCTCTCATGTGTACCGAAAGCTTAAAACCAACATAATAAAGAAATATCCAAATGTTGAAGAATTTTTTCACTTGAAATTAAAGCCAAAATACGATGTTTAGAACAGCTCATTATTAAACATAATAAACATTCATGGTCTCTTATATTTAACAATATATGCTTAGAAAATTATCTGCTGCCTCGATATATATATATATATATATATATATATATATATAGTCATCCGTAGATAGATCTGTTTCGCTGTATTACAGCTCATCAGTACGGTCAGACAACCGATTGCTTTTTTTTATCCAGGATTGAAACCAGACCGAATTGGCGTCCGTTGGCGTCCGTTGGCGTCCGTTGGCGATTCTACCTCTGAGCTATGGGCCTTCGGTAGAAGGTGGCAGACTTTTTAGCGTGTATATTATCATTATACACGCCCAATAGCTGAGATGGTTCTAATTCATAGTTAAATGAACGATGCGTATAATTATGTCATTTTATATGAAGACACGCACACAAAAACACCCAACCACATACAGTAAAATTTACAGACAGCATTCTTTGGTAAGTTTATACATTATATTAGAACTTTGGAGACTAAAACAAGGTCGATATGAAGTGTCTTTTATTCACCTCTTTACTATGAAAACCTTATCTATATTTTTCTCTGTGCGGAAAGCCAAATATTAAGAACAACCATGTTAAAAAATGATTTTTCAAAATGGCGTGATAGGAATAGAAATTAGAAATTAGGAATGCGCCTGCGCATAATTTTTGTTTATATTTTTAGTTATATAAATTATTTTTACAATATTTTTTCTGATATATCTGGTTTTCACTGGCAACTGTTTTACTGCAGTTTTATTTTTATTGCTGTTTTTGTGGTCGAATGAGAAACGGTTGGCGCAAAAGATGTAGACGAACAAGTAAGAACGAATAAGAGAACGACGAATAGAAAGATTATAAGAATTTGAGAAAAAGCAAAGATTAAGAAAACCAAATATTAAGTTTGTGTCAGAATTATCAGAAAACGAAACGAATTACCACCGTCTATTCAATCTATGGTTTTGAAAATAAAAGGTGTCGGGAACATTCGAACACACCAAATCAATAAAGAAAGAAAATTTGATTAAGCAAAAGATACTTAATTTTGACGAAGGTGGCAGATCATGCATTACTTTAGAAAATTAATGTGCAATTGCAACATTTTACCTGATTGAAGCAGCAAATACACACCGAAATGTACTGGATACAGTTTGTCCATGAAAATAAAATAATTTATTTGCTAAGTTTTTTTAATCGTGTCACCCCAAGCAAGGCATTATACCACCTCTATAGCGCAGGTGATTACATAGAGCGATTGGGTATAGAAAATGTCAGAAGAAGGGTGATAGACGACTTAGGATGTACATAGGGCGAGGGTTGGAGAGAGTGGGTGTGAGTTCGTTTGTTAGGAGGTGTCTATTGACCCTACATTTAAACTCCTGGATGTTGTAGCCGTCGGGGAAGCAAGCATGCGGTAGGGAATTCCACAGGCGGGAAGTGCGAAGAAAGAAGCTGTTGGAGTAGAAATTGCGGTTACATTTCATCGGTTTCACTGTAAAAGGGTGGGACCTAGTTGCTAATCTAGTATCTCGTGTAAATTCGTACCTAGTCAGCACCGATGATCTAAGTTCATTGGAGCAGAATCCGTGAAAGTATTTATAGCAGAGGCACAGGGAAGCCACGTCACGCCGGTGAGAGAGTGACTGCAGGCGGTCAGCCAAATCGGTATCAATCAAATTACAGATTCTTCGCTGTATTTTGTCAAGAACCCCGAGGAAAATAGCAGAGGCACTAGTCCAAATGTGGCAGCAGTACTCAATACACAGGTGGATGGTAGATTTATATAAGTGCAGGATAGATTCAGACGGAAAGAATTTACGGGCTCTGCACAGAGAGGACTTTCATAGCAGCGGATTTAGCAATGGAATCTACGTAGTCATTCCACTTGAGGTCCGCTGAGAGTGTCAGGCCAAGCAGGCGTAGTGCTTTACTCTCTGGGTGGCAAGCCTGTTCTATACTAATGGGAGGGAGGTGCGGTTGTCTGTGGTGGTTAATTGACAGCAGCTTCGTTTTAGAAGAATTGAATTTTAAAGTTGACTGATGATTTTGTGAGGTCCCTCTACTAGTGTTGTTGTTGTCAATAGTATGTAAGTGGTTGCATCGTCTCTTCATAATGAGATAACCTCGATGGCAGATTCTGGTTGCTGCATCCCGACTGTTAGTAACCCGATCTACTAGGTAGCGTCTAGAGAGGCTACACTGAAGAACAGTCGCATAAATGGAGGTTATTGCAGTGCTATATCGCACATTTAAGGGAGTCCCTGATGTCACGCGATGTTTCTGTCTGTGCCAGTTCCCTTTTTTTCTTGGTGCCCCTATTACATAAATTTAAGCGTGTCACTACACTGTCATCTAGGTCCTACCTGTTTAGTGGGGAAATAGTTAAAAGCAATCGCCAATTCTACTACAACATTTTATTTCCTTACACTTTTTGCCTGTAGAACCTCCTTTTGTTTATTTGCTTCTCTGATTACAGTAATCTTCAAAAATTTATATGTAATGTCCATCGTCATCATATGTCTTCTTGAATCCGTTCATTTTAATAAATAGTCATTTCTCTCACTTTTACCGATTCTGACCCTTCTCTGAACTAGTGTGTGAAATGAAAAAATGAAAAGCTTTTTTTTGAGTTTGAGTTTTGTTTAACGGCATAACAACAACTCTGTGGGTTATTTAATGCCAAAAAGGTGGGATTTTAAGGTATTTTGTTAATATTCGGTTATAGTGAGAATGTTGATTTAGTTAGATTTCAATGAAAATTTTTTGTTTTAATTCTTTTTTTATTTTAGAAGACTGAAAATGTTTTCTAGTTTTATATTCGAAAATGTTTTGCTGAATATTTTTTCCTTCAAAACTGTGTGATGATAATGATTTTTTCTTCGAAAATGTTGGTAATATTTTCCTTCAAAAATAAATATTTTTCTATAAAAGTATATTTTTATGTAAATGTTTCTATAAAAGTGTATTCTTATACTTTCATAATGTTTTTGACCCCAGTTTGGGGTTAATTTTTGCCCATAACAGGTGCTACCACTGCAGCGTGGGTGGACCTGGGAACAACAGCAATTAAGAGGTGGTTCCATGCTCCTCACAACCTCGCAATCAGAGGTCTTGCTGCCGGATGCAGTTTACCGTCATACCCAGGACTGTAAAAAACGGAAAGCAAAACAAAACTTAATAACCCAATGAAATTAATTCTGAAAATAAATTGAATATATTTCACTGAAGTACGCAAATAGAATCATATAAATATATTTTATCATTTCACTCTAAGCAAGGCGGTACGTCACTGCTGCACAAAGGACTACATAAGAGCAAAAGTTTAAACAGGAGGAGATCAAAGATAAAGCCGAACCAGTTATATGGGGTGTTGGAGAAAGGGCAAGTGGAGATAGTTATGAGGGTAGAGTGAGAATGCAAAAGATCAAGATAAACAGTGGGATGGGGAAAAGAAGAGAGAAGGACTGGAGTCAAGTTGGCAAGAGATGGGAATTGACGTTGCATTTAAATTCTTTGAGATTGTAGCCGCCAGGGATGCAAGTATGCGGAAGAGATTTCTACAAGGGGGAAGTGCGAGAAAGGAAATTGTGGGAGTAGAATTGGTTGCTGCATTTAGTTGATTTAACTGAAAAAGGCTGGAGTTACTTGCCAGTCTAGTTGCTCAATACAATAAACTATATATACGTACAAAATTTCCCTATACAGAAAAAAACGAAACCTCCTATCAAAAGGCAACCAGTATACATTGTAACATCTCCACGTATATCGTTCCCCAGGCTTAGTCGCAATTCCCTATGGTGTCCATCACCTTGCCGAGCTAAGCAAAGATGACTATTTTCAACAAAGGGATTCTCGCATCTCTCAAGAGACGCTTAAGACATCAGTAAATTATTCTTATCAAAAGAAAAGGATTATCGTATTCTGTAACCGTACAAGGGTTTTGACAATTTATTCAGTTTGATGTCAGAATTAACAGTGGTAGGATACGTAAAAAAAAAAACAATATGACTTGCTGCTGGTCCGCCGTATCCTTCTTCTTGATTTCTTTCGCCTTCATAAGATTACCATTAAATCGATTTTCATATTGTCACTACTGCATGACCAACCTTTAAATAAGCATATATTAACAGATTTTGGAATGTTTGTTGCACTGCCCTTTTCAAAAGAAATTAATTTTTAATTTTACTCAGAGAGATGCCATATTAAAACAGTTTTAAGGGTATGTAAATCGGGTGCGTTTTGTTTTAATGAATATCGGTTCGGAATGAGAAATTGGAGAATCAAGTTCGAATTCCGGTCGAACTCGTTTAATTCACTTACGCACAAACGGAAAAAGTGTTAATCAACCTCATCTTCCTCCAACTATGAGTTAAATAACTGAACAGATTGGATTCTATAGCCTTGGCATGAAATCGATCTATCGCATAAAGAAATGAATAGACATTGCAGGAAAATCGTCTGCCTAGTCAGTCATGTTTCTTTCGAGGCATGATCGCCCAAGCGCGTTTAATATATGAAAAGTAACTCCACAAAATACTCCGTATGATTTCAGAAATTTTATATTTTAATAATAAGAAAAGGAAAAGCAATCTCGAAATTTTGATTAATACTGTTAAAATTAAATCAAATAGGTATTAATTTTTTACCTCAAAGTACATTTGGTTCGTGACCGGCAAAAACATTTATTTTCATTTATAAGCAATATATAATATCATATTTGTTAATTTTTGTATTAATTAATGTTTACGCTACGCTTTAGTAACTAGCAAATTAGAGATGCAAAAATGAAACAAGTGCAAGCAATTAAAAAAGTGGGAAATGTGTTAAAAGGAAACAAAAAAATGTGATACCAAAACCCGATGAGGTATTGGAATAGTAAAAGATGTCTTTCAAAATCTAAGCAAATTAATAAGAAAGAAATACTGTAAAAAAGTAAGAAACCTTAGGAAAAAAATACATATCATAATTTCTACTCAACTGTAGTGGCTGCTGGACAATCTTGTGATGTGGTTCTACAGACCTACATACTATTTTTTTAATTTCATATATATATATATATATATATATATATATATATATATGGTAAATGTTCGTTTTAGGTGCCGACGGCTTTTCTCCTTTCAAATTTATCCAAAATAGCATTATTTCTGTGCAAATGTATATGCTGAATTCAAATCAACAATTAGTTATTGAAGAAATTTAATTTTTGCTTTAAAAGTCCATAAAGAAAACGAACTTTTTCTTTCCCGTAACTCTCACGAAGTCATGTAATTAAGTGCAGAATGACGTTCTACGTAGGCAGAATTTTTTGTCGAATTTTGGTCAATTTTCTTCCTTTACTGAAACTTCCGGCTATGTATTTCCAGTAATGAAAGTAACAAGCGTAGAAATACAATAGCGCATTACTTTGATTTCCGGAAGTACATCACCGTAAGTATCAGTAAATGAAGAAAAATCTACCAAAATCCGTTCACATGCGCAGTACGTCATTCTGCAGTTAATTACATGACTTCGTGAGAGATACGGGAGAGAAACAGTGCAAGATATAATTCGTTTTTGTATGGACATTTAGATGAAAAAAGGTAAGTTTCTTCAATAACTAACAGATGATTGGAGTTCAACATATACATTTGCACAGAGATAATGCTATTTTGGATAAATTTGACGGGGAAAAGCGTCGGGACTTACAACGAAAATTTACCATATATATATATATATATATATATATATGAGACAAATAAATACGCAGTGGTCTTTTATAAGAGAGAGGATATATATATATATATATATATATATATATATATATATATATTATCCTACTACTCGGCGACATCATTATTGTTAAAATCTTTCAGGAAAGTTTAATGACTCGTATCAAAGAGAATCAACCGAGCCGAAGCTACCTCGATATTATCTCTCTAATGAACTTACGCGCAAATACCTTTTGAAAAGGTATGCCTCCATCTCTTCTACCCTCTAACTATGGGTTAAATAGTAGGTTACATTGGCTTCTATAGCCTTGAGGGACAACTAGTCTACCGCAGAAAGTAATTGCAACATACTGCGGGAAAATCTTCAGCCCAGTCATTCATGTCTCTTTCAAGACACAATCGCCCAAACATGTATCACGTATAGCACTTAACTGGCTGAATGAATGAACTGAACCGATTTTGCCTCGCTATTGTTACTCTCTCCATAAACATGACAAATAATAAACAACGGTCTTTAAAAATAGAGAGAATTCTCTTCACAGATGAAGACACTTCATTTGCCAGTGATATGTTCTACTTACTAATATTGAAAATAACATGAACAGTACATGTGAATAACAAAGTAGTTTAATGGCAAATAAACAGCAAAATAAAGTCGATAATTACAATCTGAAAGGAATAGTTACAATTTGTAGGAAGCAGAATTAAAAAAAAAGATGGCCTAGTGCACTTAACACTTACGGACAGGGCTGGATAAAGGCCTTAATAGAATCCCGGGCGAATATAATTTGGGGGCACCCTTAATTATCTATTTTTCTCCCACAGCGAGGAAAGGAAAATAGATATACTTTTAAATTATGATTTTTCTTCACATTTTTGCTGAGAGATGGGGGACATGAAAAACCTCAACTAAAAGTTTAATGATTTTCGAACTCCTCAAATTGATTATATTAGCAACTTCATAATATTTTTACCTGAATTTTTCCATCTCACAGAAATGTATCGAAAATGAATGATCATCATTAGAATGTAAATGGGGCCCCTGAAACGGGCCCCATCGAATTTAAAAGACCCACTACATTAGAGGGACCTAAATTCTCTAAATTGTTTGAAATTAGTTCAAAGGAGCCCTATTAAATCTCAAAATAAGCAAATCTTCTCAGTTCTTATATATAAGAGACCCTGCCATCAATACTATTCTAATATAATTCTTCATATATGATTCAGTAACATTTTCATGATGTTAGCTGTTGAGATGAAGTGTTTTAATGTCATGGGACAAAAAACAAATTTTCATAACTATAAAAGAGAAAACAAATTCTCATGAAAAGTGAGATTAATATTGCGTCTTCCGTTCTCAATATCATGGCGGATGATGCAACGATTTTAATATCATCAGAAAAATACTTCATATCCTTTTGTGAAAAAAGAATCAAAAGTACAAAAATTTAATATAAAATGAAGAGTAAATAAAAAAGATTGTCGTTATATTTTATATATTTAATTATATTAGCAATATATGATGCAAGTAAATGAGCCTCAAGCCTTGTTCTGAAAGAACTTTGAAAATACAGATCTGAGTGAAACATGTAAATCTTTTAGGTAGTTATTAAAAAATAGTTAATATTTTGTTATACAAGGTAGCCTAAAATGCTAGGAGCTAATATCATTGTTTCCTATGAAATAAAGAAAATGGCTGTGAAAAATATGAAATCCTATAGAGAAAGAATAATTTTAAAAAAGCTATATAAGGAGAGTTTAACAGACGAAAAAGAAATATAGAATCAGAAAACCTGAAATTGAAGTATGAAAGAATGAAGAAATTAAAACTGAATTAAACAATGTTTAAGATTTACGAATGAGAAAAAGAAATGCAATTTGGAAAGAGAAATAAAGTCAAACATAAATAAAGCACAAATTTTCACTGAAAAATATCGATCTACAAAAAGAATGAAAGATAAAAAAGAACAAAAGAATATATTGATGAATAAAGTTGTACAAGGAAGGAAATTTGAACAATGCTGACGAAAGAAGTAAAAATGTAAAAATTGATAGTCGAATGACGATCTAAATGTTGCGGTGAGTAACGGCATATACAGTGCCCCGCAAAAGATTACAGAAATTTACAAAAAATGGTTTTGTTAGTTATTTCTAATACAGTTACATTAATTAAACTTTTACTCTTAGTAGAACAGATATTTAGGTATTCAGCTAAACAATCAGATTTTATAAAAAGACTTTAAAAAATATCCACGAGGAAAAACCGGTATTAAGTAACTCACAAGATTACAACGCATTTTTTTTTATTTTCAATAACTTTTTTTCATAAAATTATTCAAATTCAAATTCTACAATGGTAATTTTGTAATTAAGCATATAAACACACACACACACACACACACATATATATATATATATATATATATATATGTGTGTGTGTGTGTGTGTTTATTCTTATTCATCCAATTTGGTGTGGAGCAGATGTTGTCATCATCAAGTCAACCATCCGTCCGTGTATGGAGTACTGCTGCCATTTATGGTCAGGTGCCCCTGACGTACTCCTCAGTGTTCTTGACAGGCTCCAAAGTGTAATGTGATAGGTACTGATCTGGCGGCTCGACTGCAGCCACTTCCCCATCGTCGAAAGTTGGCCTCCCTTTGTCTGTTCTATTAATACTTTCATGGCTTCTGCTCAGACGAACTTAAGTCACTGATGCCTCCTCAACAGGTGTTTACTCGTGCAACCAGACTGGCATCTGGGTCCCACCCATTCACAGTCTGGTTAGCCAAATGCAGACGAGAATTCTACTCCTGCAGCTTCTTCTCTCGCACTTCCCTCCTGTCGAACTCGCTCCCGTATTCTTGCTTTCCTGACGGCTACAACCTCCAGAAATTTAAATGCAAAGTCAATACTCATCTACTAACCACAGGACTCTAGATCTCTCCCATCCCTGTATATCCTTCCCTTTCTCTCCACCTATGTATCTGTCATCGCACCTGCTTTCTCAGCTTTCTATTGTTCCTTTCTAACTAGTTTCTACTCCTCAATCTTTTCTAATTAATCTTTTTACATTTATGTAGTCCCCTGCACATCAGTGGCGTTTCCGCCTTGCTCGGGGTGTAATGATTAAAAAAAAAAGAATATATATATATATATATATATATATATATATATATATATATATATATATCCAACTGTAGCTAATGGCTGTTATATATAGATATACACTGCCACACAAACGTTTACAACACATTACAAAAATATTTTTTAAGTCTCTCTAATGCAGTAATATCAATTTAACTTTTACTGCTCGTAGAACATATATTTAGGCATTCAGTCAAAAAATCAGTGTTAAAAAAGAAGATAACTTCAAAATTATCCGGCAAAGAAAAACTGATATTTAGTAACTCAAAATTTTACATTTTCTTGTTTGTAAAAGCTTTTTAATAAAACCTTTAAAATTTTGCTAGAATATTTCAAATTAGGATGGAGTTGATTTTACAACGTTCCATAATAAATTCATGATGACTTTTAGGAAAGATTAAAAGTACTGCTTCATTCTTTTTTCTGTCGACAGTCCTTTAAACATCGAGAAAAATTGTAAAAACAAAATAATTGATCAAGATCTCCGTAAACGCATTGCTGATCTTCAGACAAATGAACTGGGTTATATGAAGATATCTGGTGAGTTAGATATGTCATTGAGTTCAGTTGGTACGATAGTTCATCACTGGTTGGAGTGCCAAAAATCTGTCGTCGTTTGAGCAAGGTACCAGAACGTAAAGCAAGATTATTTGCGAGAGATTTTGGCAATGAGCACTAAGGACTAGAAGTAAGTGGAGCAAAAGAGAGTACGGATGAAACTCGTCGTTCAATTCGTCGATATGACATCATTTTGATGACTCCATGAAAAAAACTTCTTAAGCAAAAATACTTTCTTCTAGAATGGGTTTTGCAAACGATCATCGTATCAGACCTGCAACATTTATGGGAAATTTACTTTGGTCAGACAAAATGAAAATTTAACTTTTTGGGGAGAAATGCTGTAGCAAATGTTTGGAGAAAGAAGGGTACTAAATATTTGCCGATGAATATTATCCTAACAGTAAAATAGGGAGGCATACCTATCATGTTCTGGGGTTGTTTTCCTTTCCAACGTGTAGGGAACATTGAAATTATGGAAGAGAGTATAAATGTAGCAAATTATAAGGATATTTTATAGATAAATTTTCGTCAGAATTCACATTTTCTGGGCTCAAAATCAAACTGCATCTTTCAATAAGACAATGATTCTTAATATACTCCAAAGATTATAAAATGAATTCCAAATAAAATTCTTTTTCTTCTACTATGTGCTCTCTCTTTCATGACATAGACGATCATGGCTTTCCACGTCTCCCTATCCATGGTGGCTTTTAGCACGCGTTCTCCTGTTACACCACGCAACACCCGTTCTTTCATCCACCTGCTCAGGCCATTCAAATATGTCATCCACTGCTTTCCTATGTCTCTTTTTCCCTCTATTTAGTATCAGGTTCTCCAAGCCCTCGACGCTCACTGCTTGTCCCAGGAACTTCAATTGTATCTTCCTGAAACTAATAACTAATTTTCTCTTCGTTGCCATTCTTTCCAACACCTCATCATTGCTCTCATGCTCGGTCCATGATGTCCACAGTAAAAGCTCAATCATGGTTTTTCACAAATAAAATAGACGTTCTAAAATAACTGAAATGGAGAGTTCAAAGAAGGCCCCTCAAAACCCGTATGAACTGAAAGAATTTTGTCGTGAAAAATGGAAAATATAAGCCAAGTAACTAGCAAGAAATTCGTAAATAACTGCTCTTTACAGCTACATTCTGTAAATACAAGTAAGAGTTGCGATTCTAAATATTGATAAATGATTTAATAAACGTATTATAATTTTTTTCGTTATTTGACATTGGCTTTTTTTCGTGAGATGTTATAATTAAATATATTTTAAAATCTAATTATTTGACTGAAGGCTTAAATGTATATATTATTAACATTTAAAATTTTATTAATCTCTATTAGAAATTCCTAAAGAAATATTTATTTGTAAGGTTCTGTAAATTTTTTCGTGGCAAAGTATGTTGCTTCTTCAAAGTAATCTTTAGCGTAATAAAAACATATGACCTGAAGATGGTATTGAAGCATGAAACAGACTATCGCTACCGTATTAATTTTTCACAAATAAAATAGAATTCTAAAATAGCCAAGTCAATCTCCAGATCTCACTCCGATTGAAAATTTATAGAAAGAACTGAAACTGAGAATTCAAAGAATTAACCCACAAAATCTGCAAGAACTAAAGGAATTTTGTCGCGAAGAATGGGACAATATTAGCCAAGAAACATGCAAGGAATTCGTAAGAGACTACTTCAAACGCCTACACATCGTAATTGTTATACTACGAAGTATTAATAGATGATTTAATAAATGTATTGTAAACGTTATTAAATGTTGGTTTTTCTTCCTGGGTTGTACTTATTGATTATTTTTTAATATATGATTGTTTAAAGAAAGGCTTAAAATATGAATTATTAACAGTAAAAGTTTCATTAATCTATGTTAGAAATACCTAAAGAAACATTTTTTGTAATCTTTTGCTTGGCACTGTATGTAAAACATTCGACATGATACAATAGTAAACAAGCTTGTTCTGCTAAATCAATACAACTGACTAGTGAGTTCGGTACATCCGAGGTTTTCTTTCCTTGCAGGTTTGCGCCATTGCTTTTTAATCATTTCATCCCAAACAAGGCAGGAATTATAGTAGTATGCAGAGGGTTACAGGGAATGAAAGCGGGAGAAAAAAAACCTGTGTATAGTGATGATTTAGGAAAGGAGATAATACGAATGGGATGTAAGAGAAGAAATAGCGATTGACGTTGCATTTAAATTTTTGATTATCGCAGTTATCATGGAAGCAAGTCGAGAAGTGGCTCGCAAGGAAAAAGTTGTTCAAATAAAGCTGACTTCTCACCGATGAAATACAGAGTGAATGTGGGTGTTTTGCCCCAGGCGAGTAGTGCTAGAAAAGAAACCGTTGGAGTAGAAACGGTGGTTGCCTTTAATATGTAAGCTAAGCTTCGTAAATCACTTAATTAAATTTCACTGCAAATGTAATAATTAGGAAATTCTTTGAATCGTACAATAACATGTAAAACGATAATGAAATGCATTGACTTCGAGTACCGCTCCAGTAAGTACCTGACACCAGGCTATCCTCTACCTTTAAAAGAGCGATCAGGCCTAAAATCTCGTACTTTTGTTTGGGTAGGAGCGGCCCAGCTCTCATTTTCTTGTATCGATAGAGTTCGAAAGCGTCTCCGAGTTTTTGTGGGTGACGAATTATTTTTTACCGTCAAACGTCTCTTTCATAGACGAAATATGGGAAGATTCTCTTTGCTTTGTCGCCACTAACATGGAAAGTACTCGGATGAAATAAGTTCCCTGGTTACGACAGGTCTAACATTCACAAATAGGACCCTCCATGCTGTTCACATTGTAGCAAAACACCCACAATATCTCCGTATTTCATCATAAGAAGTCAGTTTTACTCGAACAGATTCTTCCCGTGAACCACTACTATGTGGAACCGACGCACAAAAGGATGTTTTACTGATTACTACAATCTTCATTAGTCAAGTTTTGCGTTAACAATAATTTCCCACTCTTATCCGTATAAAGTACAATTTAACCAAACTCCCCAACCTAGGGTGATCCCCGCTCTTTGTAATGGCTGAATCTTTCTGTTAAAAAAAAATAAAAAATAGAAAATTAAAAATAAGAAATAGGCAACATATTGGCTTTGGAATACGCAAACATTAACGTTATATTTATAGCTCTCTTACAGTCTTTGCAGTTAAGTCGTTTGTGCCGAAAAAAGTGTCCTAATAGTAAAGAAAGTAAATTCAAATCATGCTGAAGATTTATATCCGATCCGGCCTGCTTAATTTACTATCATAGAATGACGATTTTGGATCTAAAATAAGAAAGAAGAAAATGCTATTTAAATTGATAGTAAAAAAAATGATAAAAAGAATTAAATTAAAACATTTGTCGCTAAAAAAATTTTAGATTACGTCTTTACTCGTAAGATTTTATTAAAAAGTAGGAAGAAAATTATTTTTTTCTTTTTGATATCAATGATTATTTTAGTCAAGAAAGATTGGAACATTATTCAGAGCACATTTTAATTTTATCAAAATCATTTATAAACATGTATTACTTGTTTGTATCACTCAATGGTACAGATAAATATTCTCTAGCTCGATCTATTTTTAAACTAACCAAAAGTAAATACACATAAACTGTTGTATGTGTGTGCATAAATCTATGATAGACTTTTAAATCCTTTTGTCCAAGTTTCAAAATTCTAATATTATTTCAGTCAAACAAAAATTTCTACACAATAAAATTATATCAGAATGCTATCAGAGAGAGCAATGTAAATGCAAAATATATATGGCTAAATTCATCAATTACGCAGAAGCATTTGAAAAGTTCTGGCACGAAACACTATTTGAAATATTAACAAACTTTATTAACAGGGAAAATATATTCGAGTAATTTCTAATTTTCCTGGGGATCTTAACAGCATAATATGATCGAATGATGGCAGACTTGAGAAGAATGAAAGAATATTTGACAAGAAATAGACCAAGAAATATGAGAGATATAGTCATTAACTGTAAGAAGTAAAAATGCATGGTTGTAATCAGAAGAGATAGCCCAACGTGCGAGCTATATATTGGGTACATCAAAAGAGACACAAGAATGTAATAACTCCGAAGAGGAATGACTGACAGTGGAGATTATGAGAATAATCAAAAGAGGGTAAACGCTGAACAATTTATTTACGAATGAATAAAACACCTGAGGTCACCGAAAATTCTGAAGGAACACTGAAAATACTATTAACTGAATATATAAGCAGCGAGGGAAATTCTTTCGGAAAATAAGAACTACTCGGATACCGATAATTATAATAAAAATAAAACAGATAAAAATACTAATGAGGAAAGAAGACTTGGCAAATTCAAGAATAACATGAAATACTGGAGCCCTGCTTAGCAGTGTGAAATATTGAATAAACTATCTGAAGAGATTTTATTAACAGACAAAATAAAACGTACACAATTGGTGGGGGTGTTTAAAGTAAATTACTGTGAAATAACTGATCGTACCCAAAGAAGAGTACGAGATTTTAGGCCTGATCTGGCTCTTTTAAATGTAGAGGATAGCCTGATGTGTCACTGGATCGGTACTCGAAGCCAATGCATTTCATTATCATATTACCTGTTATTGTACGATACAAAGAATTTCCTAATTATTACATTTGCAGTGAAATTTAATCAAGACCTGTGCTGGCAGCAAACCGCTTGCATACGGACATGAACCCAGTTCAGCAAATATAGAAAGATCGAAAAAGGTGTAAGACAAGGATGTGTCTTCTCGCCAGATCTATTCAACCTATACAGCTATGCAGTTTTGAGAGATCTAGAAGTCCTGCAAATATTCGTCATTGATGGCCACAATCTGAGCAATATAAGATATGAAGATTATGCAGAGATGATAGCCAGCATGGAAAGAGAATTCCTCTTCCGAGTTATTACATTCTTGTATATGTTTTGATGTACCCAATGTATAGCTCGCACGTTGGGCTATCTCTTCTGATTACAACTATGCATTTTTACTTTTTACAGTTAAGGATTATACATCTCATTTTTCTTGGTCTACTTTCTTGTCTAATATTCTTTCAGAATTCTTCTCAAGTCTGCCACCATTCGATCATATTATGCTGTTAAAATCCTCAGTAAAATTATAAGTTACTCGAATATAAATATCCCATACAGAAGATATCTAAAGAAGCGGAAAAAAGGACTACTAATGAACTACAAGAAAATTATATAAAGAGAAAGCGAAAATGCTAACTACAGGCCGGGGATACTAAAGTCAAGCAAGAAATTTAAACACCTGGGAAGAGTTCTAACAGAAAATTAGTAAAACAGAAAGTGTGGCACCGAGATCCGAAGATGTATTGCCATGGCAAATGATGCATTCCAAAAGCTGAGTAAAGTATTAAGAGACAGGAAAATTTCGTTAGAACGAAAGAAAGAAAGAGTACTGGATTGTTATTTCATGTCTGTCCTTCAATATTTATTTTTTAATCATTTCACCCTAAGCATAGCAGAATGCTACTGTTGCGCAGGGGGTAACAAAAGAGGCGAAAGACAAAGTTACAGAGGAGTCAGATAATTAATAAGAAAAGAAAAAGAATGCAGGTGTGAAGAGGGCTGCATGAGAGTGCATTGTAAAGGAAGCACATAATACAAGGGTTATCATAAAAAAGATGTGTGTCAAGAAGACAAGAGATTGCAATTGATTTTACATTTAAATTCTTGGAGATTGTAGTTTTCAGGGAAGTATACGGAAGGGAATTTCACAGACGAAAAACGCGAGCAAAGAAGCTGATAGAGTAAATATTTTGGTTATATTTGATTGGTTTCACTGTAAAATGGTGGGACCTATTTGCTAGTCAAGTAGCTCGAGTAAATTTATGCAGATGTGGCACCAGGAAGCTAAGCTCGTCAGAGAAGAAACCGTGAAAGTATATGTAGAAGAGACAGAGGAAAGCCACATTATGTCGGTGAAAAAAAAAACGATTGGAGTTGAGCTAGCAGGTCGAGATCAATTTTATTATTTGAAACGAATGATGAACAATCTCACCAAAGATGAAGAAAAGACTTAAAGCAACCGAAACCTGGTTCTATAGAAGTATGCTGAGAATACCATGAACCGAAATTTAAGCATAAATGAGGTCTTGGAAAGAATGGAATCTTTGGTTGGTTGTTTTTATGGCATATCAACCTCGGCGGGTCATTTATTCCCAACTAAACGTGATTTATTTATTGCTGGTAATACCTTTTTCTTTCAATAATTTATTGTTGTTTTTATATAAGTTTTGTGTCTAGTAATACATTTTTCTTTTCGAGTATCAAAATTCATTGGGATTTGTTTTTAAGGGCAGGTTCCCCAAGTCCTACCCTGTTATTTAACCCATAACTGGAGGGAAGGAACGGATTAATACCTTTCCCAAGCGTAGCAGTGCGTAAGCGAATGCAGAGTATTCAACTGGAATTCGAACACGGCTTACCGATTTCTCTTTCCGAGCCGATATCCACTGTACCACAACGCATATCCGTCAATAAACGCTTACAGAAGCTGGTATTCCCAAGCGGTCACCCACCTAAGTACTGACCAGGCTCAAGGTTGCTTAAGGATGGAATCGAAAAGAAAACTCATACCTAACGTCAGGATAAAACAGCTAAAGACTCCGGGATATTAAATGTTGAGGAGGATCTAATACTCACGGGACAGATAGAAGAAAAGAGAAACAGGGGAAAGCAACGCCTGACAAACTTGATGGGTTTGAGGAAATAGATGGTAGAGCAGGGTTTAGGAGGGTTAACCGGAGTATGTTTGTTAAGGGATAGGAAGATATGGAAGGCCATGATCGTCTACCTCATGAATGAACACGACATCTAGTAGAAGGTATAAAAGACGAACATGCGAATAATTAGTGAATCGTAATAGTCCGCTGAGTTTGGTTGCGTAATTGAAAACCTAAACTCTTAAAAATCCGTGATTTATAACATCTAGCAATGGATAATCCGACTTGTAATCATTAAAGTCGGTCGATGGCGCTGCAAGCCGTTTTTTTTTTTTTAAAGTTCTGTTTGGAATAATAAGTGAAGTAGCCAGTTAGCATATACTGAAATAATTCGTTCTTGAGAAAGAACAGAAGTAATTTCTTGGAAACGCTCAGTCGCTAAACAACAACAACAAACAAAAATTGATTTGGAAAGTCCGTAAAGAATACGTTGTTCGTGGCATTTGGAAATGGATAGAGATTGATGACACTTCTGGGGTTTCTTTGATTGGCCAACACTCTCTAATTAAAATAATTAATGAAAACGAAATCTTAGAAATTAGAAAAGAGTGGTCTGAAATATTGTTTGTTAATTGTCGAATGTAACTCCACTTAATTAGAGTAAAATATGGCGACAGAGAGAAGACAAAAGAAGATTGAAGAAAAGAATGAGTAAATAAAGAAGAATGAATAAAGAAAGAAAAAAGAAAAATGAAAAAGAAGGAACAAAGACAAAAAACATGAATGAAAATGAAAGGAAAAAGGAAGAGACAATAATAGGAAGCTAAAACAGAATAAAGAAGAATGAATTGAAAAGGAACGGGATGCAAAGGATAGAACAGGAAAGAAAAAACGAATGAAAGAATGAATTAGGGAAATAAATAAGCAACGAAAAAATACGAAAAAAAGAAACAAATGAAGAATTAGCCAATATTAAAATCATGAAACAAATCTAAATCAATAAATATCAAATTATTTCTGCCCGTCAGCGTGCCTGAAACCTCTTTCCTTCGGACAACACTTGATCTACATAGACATATAGCTTTTTAGAATTACGATCTTAACAGGATTGAAAATCTGCCATTCATCTGTTGCTTAAACATCCAGCATTGAGATTTGTGTCCGGGTGAAGAGAGAACAGTTACACATTCAAATTTTAAAATAAGCGAAAAATATTAGCGTTAAAGTTTTTAATATATATTGAGTTTAAAGTAACCAAATAAAACTTTGTGGATTTAAATCTTTTGTTTAAAAATTCAGTTGAAAAAATCCCCAAAACTTTGTGAATTGAGGAAATTAATTTTATTTCTTCAAAATGGCAAAAAATCAGAGTTAACTTGAGAGGTTTCGTTACGTGTGGTTGAGAAGTTCTGCAGAGTTTGTAATTTTAAGAAGTTAAAATGAAATTTTGAAGTTCCATATAAAGTGAATAGAGCAATTGAAAGTGATTTCTTCAAAATTGTTATTGCTGCTTTTTGTGTTGGATCAGAGTTGACCTTTAGTTTTGAGCCGGGTTCCATTTAGGTCTCCACAGTAGCTAGCTTAAAAGTCTGCTCTGAATGCAGCTCTTGAGCTAGTAATTTAATAAAAGAAATAATGAAGGAAAATGGTATTAGCCTCAATATAACAAAGAAAAGACTAAGGAAATATAGAAACTAAAATGAAAGCAAAAAGTAGATGAAAAAACGAAAAAAATGCCAAAGAAAGAAGGATAGAAAGAACTTGAAATCGATAGATAGATAGATAAATATATATATAACAAGAAGATAGATAGATAGATAGATAGATAGATAGATAGATAGATAGATAGATAGATATAACAAGAAAATAGATAGATAGATAGATAGATATAACAAGAAAATAGATAGATAGATAGATAGATAGATAGATAGATAGATAGATAGATAGATATCACAAGAAAATAGATAGATAGATAGATAGATAGATAGATAGATAGATAGATAGATAGAAAACAATCAATATCAGCTAATGAAGAAGAAAAATAACTCATCGAAAAAGAAGTAAATAATGAAAGATCGAATTAATGAAAGAAATCAGGAAATGAAATGTAAAAAAAGAAAGACAGAATAAAAGAAGGTTTGAATGAATAAGCAAATGAATGAAATGTGAAATGGAAAAAAAGAAAGAGTATTAAATTAAATTAGAAAAATAAAGAAGAGCCGAATTATTGCATTTCATAATAAGAAGGTGACAAGAATAAAGTGTGTAAAATGGGATATATATTGAGCTGATAAATATTTTCAAGAAAGAAACATGATGATAAAGAAGAAGAGTAGATAAAGATATTGACTAGCCGAAACTAAAAAACTGTTCTTTCATATTAGAAGATTTATAAGAAAATTGTCAGTGATTTGAACGATACAGAAAGCGAGACTGATGTAGAATAATTCAACGTAAAACGCTCCAAGCAAAACTGTTGGGTGAAGAGGATGAATTTGCACAGAAAAAGGAAGCAATAAAAAAATCATTCGAAATATGAAAAAAGTAAAGTCAGTAATAAAGAGGAATTTTAAGAAGTATTAGACAGAAATAATATTAAAAACGACAATTAAAACATAACCCAATATATAAAGAATGTTGAGAAGTTCTCAGCCTAGAAAGGAAGATATTAAAATTCAGTTTGATTATTTGAATAGCTATAGGAAAGTGTGTCGAACTAAGATTTAAGCGGGCTCTTTGTATATATATATATATATATATATATATATATATATATATATATATATTCGTTTAAAGGCACGGTCTGGCGGTGGACATTCTGAAGATGAGATTCTGATTTCGAAATATTAACGAATAATAAACAGGTTATAACGGGTGTCAGGAATTGGGTCAGAGAAGGATCAGAATACTGGTGTGATTGGATTTGGGTAGACGGAGAAAAGTGCATGAGAGAAAGAATGCAAGTCAGTGTGATAGGAGATGACTATTGACCTTACATTTAAATTCTTGCAGATTGTATACGAAGGAAATTCCACAATACGAAATGCGAGAAAAGATACCGATGGAGTCGAAGATACGGTTACATTTTATTGGTTTCACTGGAAAAATGTGAAGCTAACATAGTACCTCGAGTAAATTCATACATACAGATGACCAGGGAGTGAAATTCTTTGGAGCAGAAGCCGTGAAAGGTATTTGTAGAAGAGACAGAGGGAAGTCACATTACGCCGGTGAAAAATGACTGCATCTGAGCCGCCAAGTCGGTATCGATCACATTACAGATTCTCCGTTGGATTTTGTCAAAAACCCCGAGGTAGCACAGACACCCGACCAGATATGAAGCGGTATTCAATACACGGTCAAACGGTAGATTTATATATGTGCAGGATGGATTCAAACAGGAAAAAACCTTCTAGTCCTACACAGTGAACCGTCCTTTTTAGCAGCGGATTAAGCTATGGATTCGATATAGTCATTCCACTTGATGTCTACTGAGAGAGTTAACCTGAGGAGCCGCAGTCTTTCACTTTCAGGGAGGTTAGCCTGATCCATGAAAATGGGGAAGGGGTGGTAGAAGCAATTGTCTGTGATGGTTACCAGATAGCAGCTTCGTTTTGGAAGCATTAAAATTCACGTGCCATTTCTTACCCCAGTCGACCACAGATTGGAGGTCCTTTTCAAGCTCAGCAGCGTGATTCCCTTTGTCAGCCTCACCAGATTTTTGATTGAGGCCAGATTAAACAGTAGTGTCGTCAGCGTATATGCCTGCTTGGGATCTGATTAGACTGGGGGTATCGTTAATGAAGATCAGGAAAATAGAATAGAGCCTTGAGGGACACCCGGGTTTGTGTGATAGTATCGGGAATTATGTTCGTTCAATACTACCTTCATTGTGCCATTTGAAAGTAATGACTAGATTGGGTCAAACAATTGTCCAGTTATACCATAGCCCCACAGCTTGCATAGAAGGCCAGCATGCCAGACTCTGTCAAACGCTGTGGAGATATACGCCTGGTATATATACTCAATGATGGTTGTTAGCATATCAGCAGTAGACCTAAAGAAGCGGAAGCAATACTGCTTATCAGAGAAGAGACTGTGGGCTGTGAGATGCTGAACCATATCAGCGTTGATAATGGCTTCGAAGACTTTGCCAAAAACCAGTAGAAGCCTGATAGGGCGATCATTAGATGGGTCCGAGGGTTCTCCAGTAATCATAAATTTAAGAACCAAAGAAGCAGGAAAGCAAGAAATAAAGAGGCAATAGTTATAGAATTTGAAATAAACAGAGGAGAGTTCGTGAGCACATTTCTTTAGGACGATGATTGGGACTCCGTCATCTCCATTTGCTTTATGATGGTGAAGCTTTGAAATTATGTTAGAGACCAGCGATTGGGTAATGTTGACGTCAATCAGTTGGGCCTCAGTTCTAGGTGGGAAGTCGGGTACAGATAATTCAGACGAACCCAGTGTTAATTTGAGGGAGAATCTGCGAGCAAGCCATGCAGCCTTTTCTGCTGAAGTGGTGAGGACCTCAAATTTATTGATTAGAACGGGGATTGAGAATTTACTGTTATTTAGTACAGTTTTACAAACCCGTCACTTGTCTTTGGCGCTGAATTTACGAGATGATACTCGCTACTTCATTCTGGCAGCAAACAACAGCTTATCTTCATTAAGTATCTTCCTGCACTCATTACGAGCAGAGACAAAAATTGCCTGCTATGATCTAACGCGTGGCTCTTATAAAGCCGGAAGAAGTGATTCCGGTGGGCGATAGCGGCCGAGCAACCAAGGCAAAACCAAGAGGACGAACGGGATTTAAGTCGCAACTTCTTGGCTGGGATGTAAGCATCGATGCCAGCCTTAACCTAAGAGTAGTCCTCAGATGCACAATCTTCAACGGGAAGACTAAAAACTTTGTTCCAAGGGACGTCACACAGGAAATTGTAGAACGAGTCTCAGTCTGCTCTTTGGTAGCAGTAATGTATTCTACTAGTCTGAGGTTCTTGGGTTGAGCGAGAGTGGAAGGAGATGTTAACAGAAATAATAACATGGTCAGAGTTTCCAAGAGTCAGGGATGGAAGTGAAACAGAAAGCTAGTATTGAGTCAGGTCTATTATGTTAATAGAGAAACGCGTGGAAAAAGTCAGGGACTTCATAGTGTGGACACCAGCAAGATCTGTGCCACAGTTTTCCAGCCACTTGGCGTGGTGGGCGTTAAAGTAAAAAAACACAAATATATGGTCAAACGGATGAGAAGAAATGACCTTATCAGTATTATTGGAGATTCAGTCAAGTACGATAGAGTATGTATATGAGGAAGGCAGTAGTGAAAGAAAAAAGGACCTAACGATTTTAGTAGGGAGAGACGGAAACACACGTAAGAAGGATTTAGGGATTCAAGAGAGATCACTCGATTTATAGAGAGCTGATCACTGACAGAAAAAACAAAGCCCATGCATATTGACATAGGAGTCCATTCTAAAAAAGGGAAGTGTAACCAGGGAAGTGTAACCAAGGAAGTAGAACTCAGAAGAAGGGTATATAAGGATCAAGGTTAGTTTCAATGTATAAGATTTATCTATGATCATCTTTGTTGCCGATCAAGCAGAGCTTTAATAGTGCTTTTCTGACACATTCATTGAATACAGCACTGTTTTAAGAATCACGCATGGTTTGCATCCTGCCAGAAGGTGCATATTTTGTTAATACGATTTCTCGAATATTCAGGACGTTAGACGAATCTAAATTAATGTTTTGTTTTATAAATAAACCTAGCGTCTACTCAAATAGGTGATTCCCTTATATATAACGGTTATAGCGATTATATATATATATATATATATATATTGTAATAGTTGTTACAATGGTTTAAAACAATTTTAACAACTATTAAAATATAAAGCTCTACTTTGTATCGAGGTCTCTTTGTAAAAGTGAATGCTTGAACAGTGGGTTTAAAATCTACATGTTCTGTCACTTTTAGGTTTATATATATATATATATATATATATATATATATATATATATACAGAGAGAGAGAGTGGGGAGATAGAAGAAAAATGTCCTGATATATTCCGAACAACAGCTCTGAATTTCACGTTGCTTCGATTTCGAAAAGCAAATAGAGATTCTAACCTGTCTCCAGTAGAACAATGCATCGGGAATCTCCAACTTCAAGAAGCTCATGAAATGTCGATAATTGTATATAAAAATTATTTCTCTATACAGAGAATGAGAATTTTCTTTTAGAACATTCTCTTCACCTTGACATCTGTTAACTTCGCATACGCCAATAGGTTTTATTATTAACACTCACAACATATAAATACACATGAATGTGTGTTTATATTTATATATACATATATGAGAGTGTGTGTCAGTGTGTGTGTGTGTGTGTGTGTGTGCGCGCGCATGTATATATATATATATATAGTGTGTGTGTTTAAATTTACAGTAATAACATATTTATTAATAAAAATTAATGATCTACTGTAGTAAAATTAATGATCTACTGTAGTAAAGCGTGGGGTTTTTTCGGAGAAATGTTTGGCTAAAGTTCACTCGCTGCCATTCTCATTGGTATTTTATAAATTTGAAATTGTCAGAATAAAAAATATTATTTTCAACTACACTTTCTTTTTTGATTTTTCGAACAAAGTTTCATTCAAATCAAAAAGAAATTATACTTGCTCTGTCTAACCTGATTTTTTTCCTGATGAATGTAACCTATTTATCAAGTGACGCAACTCTGATAAGACTGGCTAATATTAAATTATATGGAATATTTCATTCGTATAGTAAACAGAATGTGACAAAATTTTCTTCATAGATAGAATATATTGTTCGGTTAAATGTTACAAGATGTTCACTGAGTACAAAGTCAAACGCCTGAAGCAGTTCCAAGCGTACAACGTTAAAAAGTTTTTCAGTGCCACCAAGAGTTGCGAGCTTGTCAGAATGGCAAGATATTATAATATGCCTAGATATAGTAATATGGGTAAAAAGCTTGTTAGTCACTACTGGCTGTCTGCCTAAGGAAGCAATCACATCAAAACCCGAGTAAATTGTACTTCTTAGCCATTTTGATGAAAACGTTTCAAATTGCCACGTAAAACTCTGAAATCAAATTTCTGGAATAAAGGATGGAAATTAGCAAAAAGTAAAAAGTTTTATCCTGATAAGTTTGCAAGCATGTCGCTTCATACCCGCAAAAAACTAAACTCCTAAAGGACGTTTTCCCCAAGATCAATCACTTAATTGTCATCCGTGATACTCTAACTATAGGGAGGTTGTTAACGTTTCCTTGATTCGGCCTTGTGTCATACTTAACCGAACTCTCTCCAGCTAACAAGTTTTATCCAAAATTATCGTCAGAAGGCTTTCATCGTTATCAGAAGGTTGGTTGTTGGCAGGTGAGAATATGTAGAATTGTGTGGAATAATGTAGAAATAAAATATACATTTTTCATTTTAAATTAGAAATTTATTAAAATCAAAGAATAACACAAGTTGTAGAAGTTAATGTGCAATTAGAAACATTATTAAGAAGTTAAGGGTAGAGTTCGAGTTCAATGATAAAGTTATGGGTATTGAGATTTGTAGAAAATGTTCTTAGCAGCAATTGTTGAAAGAGTATATGCGTACGTACGTATGTAGGTGTTTGTTTGGTAGAAATGTCTTTGGATAGAGAAGAAGTAAATAAATCAGCAAAAGGAAAGAGAAAGAGGACTAGGTGTGACCTGACCTTATCTCCGGGTCGATTTGAAGTTGAAGTTCTATTTTAGTTTTGTCTTTCTCGCTGCTTCCATCTGACTGACTGACGCTGATGGATGTCATTTCTATAGCCCTTTTGAATTTAGCATTGACGAAGTCTCCAAGTCTTGCAAGTCACTCCCATTGGTCAAAGATCAGTTTAACATCTACTTGCAAGATCTGGTATCGACTTCTTCTTTAAGCACATGGCCAATCCTTTTTCTATTTGGGAAATATCAGGATTTCACAGGTCATTGTGAATTTTTGTAAAAATGAAGAAGATTGATTTTAATTCTTAATTTCATATCCACTACAATACACGCTTTTGGGGTATCTTTCGAGACCTGACTGATGAGGTAGAAGATTTTCCCGCAGTAGGTTGCCATTGCATTCTGTTGAAGAATGATTTCCAACCAAGACTATAGAACACAATCTGTCTTAATTTCTTCAACGCATATCTAGAGAGGAATGAGATGGTTTAATTTCTTTCCAAAGAGGATTCGAACGTAAGGGAATAAAATGAATTCAAATGAAAGTGGAACTCGGATCTCCGATCTCTCATTTCACATGATATCACTTGATATTTACATACCTTCATTCTTATGGTTAAAAAAGTGATGATTCAAATTAGCTTTCATACCTAAACATTGTTGAATGTGTATTTAAATATTTCTTACTTCTATAGAATTTACTACAAAAATATTAGAAACTATTTACAAATATGTTTATTCACTGTATTATTTGCAACATTCAAGAGGAAAACGATTCAATATTTATCATTTACCAATTAATAAAAAATTTAAATATGAAACAAATTTTTATTCATAAATTTATAAAAATTAAGTTATCAAAAATCTGAACCAACTATAAGTAAATCTTTATTATTTACAATTTTATAAAGTTCAATCAATCAGCAATTAGCCGATATTTTTTTCAACCATTCCAATAAAAATATGACAAAAAATAATGTCAACGAACAATCTAACAAATACTGTCTTTTTATTTTGCAGGAATGAAAAATAAAATGTATAAATTCACTTAGGTCTTATTCCAATTCTAATAATCGCTGTTCAAAGCAGTAAACATTGCCGAAAAGTGAATGTGGTTAAAAAAGCGGTATCAAAGGAAAACCATTCTTTTGATACATTTTTTAAGTGACAGAAAGGCTTTTCTTTGCGCAAAATTTAACTAGTTTCTAGTCTAGTCATTTGAATTCATTAAAACGTATTTGATTTTTTCTCTATAAGTATATGTTAATTTATCTATACATTAATTTTTCTTTAAATATACAAATTGTTTTGATTTATTAAAATTATCTCTCTGTTGATGTTGATATCATCAATCTCCTTTTCTTGTGTCATGTCCACACAGTAAAATGATCATACTGATCCATATTGTCTCTTGTTCAACTATCTGTTTCCGAGCGGAGAAGTATCCAAATGAGATTCCACTGAAAGGCAGAGTCTCGTTTGAGGTGAATAAACAAGATCTCGTCTCAGCCTCAAGTTGGGTGTACGAGATAGTTTTGGCTGAGCTTAAGGGCTCAGAATCCCCACTTTAATTGACATTGTGTCGCACCCGCCTTGGTGGGGAGGGAGTAAATACCTAGATGATCACGGCTGTTCACAACGTTATGTAAATTTCCAAGAACAAAGAAAATGTATGAATAAACTTTCATAAGTTTAGGTTTTATTATAATTTTTATCATCGCTTTTTTAAATAATACATATTGCCGAGGGTTGGAGGTAGTTAAATAAAAGTGGTTTCATTTTACAAACTATCTTTTTAATTATCCGTTGTTTGCCGGTACAAAGACACATTTACATAATTTTTATTGTTCGGATGATTATCCCCATCCTTGTTGTCATATACACGACGTTTGTCTTCGAGAACACATGGTTCGGTGGATGAAAAAGCGTTGGTTGAAACCAGTGAATCTACTCAATGATCTGTGAGTTCAATACATGTCTCCATCAGTGTTGAACTGAAAACATAGATAATTGAATTAAAGAAAAATAACTGAGACATTGGCATTACTTATAAAACGAAAACAATCTACCACAGTGAAAAAAATGAAGGGTGTAGTTCAGAATTCCAATTACCTGGAGAAGGTTGGAGTGTGCAACGCCAAAAACGTTGTGGATATGGCAACAAAGATGCGTACAACACTACGAACAATGTAAATACTTATAATACCGCATCTAAAAATATAAACATTTAAAGTTTGCCGACAGATCTTCATCACATAAATCCCGGCGTCTTTTACGAAATCATTTTTTTCTTGAAAACTTATGGTAATTAGCAATGAGTGAGATTTAGCACTAGACAAACATCTTGAAATGTGAGAACAAAAAAATCATCCGGAAGAAAATTTTCTGTTCCTAATTCTTAAACATGACGATTGAATTTTTTATCTGTCCGCATAAATTATCAGTAAAACGGCGTATTTTTCATATTCTTCTCTAGAATACGACATCATTCATTTCATTATTTTCTGGAATTTTGAAATATTTTCGTCATGACGATTAAATATTAATATAAAATATCATGGAAATGTAACACCCCAACGGACGGTCCGAACATTTTCTCCGGCGGCCGTTCTCCACGCTGTGTTGTTTGCCGGGAGTTTGTTGAAAATGTCGGAGCCTCAAGCTGGGGGTACAAGATTGAACTATAAGGAACGAACTTCCACAACTTGGATGAGTTGAAAGGATGCTTTATTTTGTTTAGAGTTAGCCTTTTCGGTTGGGGCAGGCGAATGTGACACACAGCTCTAACTCTAATTAATGGAGATCAACAAATCCGAACTGATCGAAACAAGACGAACGGAGGTTCCTACTTCAAGCACGCGCCCGGTTGAACTGACTTCAAAAAACTCACTAACTTCTATTTATTTAAAATGAATCCGGAAATCCGGAAATGCTTTAAACCACCGGTTGATAAGCAATTGGCGACTGCAAGTCCGAAATTTCAGGGCACTTAAATTTTCCATCTTTTGGTGTGTAAACATCTTGCGGACATAGTATTTTTTTTTAATCTTTTTATCTTAATAAAGCTTCCGCTGGAAAATTCTTAATGTGTGGTCAAGATACACTAAAAGACAGCCTTTGACCTGCGTAATATAGCAATCTACCCCCACCCGAAGAAGGTTGATGCAATCGATGATATTTCCCGTCGATGAAGGGGTCAGCGAACGACAAGACAGGTGTTTGAGAAATACATCCTGTCGGCGTCTGGAGCGGATGTCGCAGGGTTATGAGTCGGGCTCGTTTGACTTTATTTCCGACAGCGGCGGAAATGACTACGGAAGTAAACAAAACAGGTGTCTCTTGGAATTACGTGGGCGTTGCGTAGGCGAGACAAAACCGGAAGGAAAAGTCCTGGTTCTAGAAGACTATAAAAAGAAATCGACACACAGATTCGCCAGCAGAGAACGGCCAGTGGAAGCAGAGAGACACCACAGGCAAGACTTACACTCCCGTCGACTCATTCTATGTGCGCTCTCACTCTTCCATTCTCTGTTCCACACAGGCTCGTCGTCAGGAATAGAAATATAATCTTATATTTTTATATATGCGTGTTCTCGTTGTTTGTCGTCGTACAGTGATATATAATATACACAATTTGGTGCATAGTGACTTGCTGTTTTTAAGACAACAACAACAACAAAACAGATAGATGCGAACTTGGTTACCACGGCGACAATTTGAAATTCTACGAAATTAAAACCACTAGATAGAGGAAGAAAAAGAAAAAAGAAGACGAAAATAGAAAGCAACCGGACGACCATAGACGACATCAACGATAGATGGCAAACCTTGTTCTTTTGGTCCTGCTGCTTTTTCCTGGAATGGACGTAGCGATTGAAAATTACCAGAACGTCGTATTTATTGAACAGAACGAGATCTCACTGTCACGTGCAAGGTGGCTGGTGACATTTTCGATCAATCTGACACCATACGACGCTGCGTTCCAATCATTGAAGGGATGCATACAAAATGTCCAGTCGGGCGCAAAGGAAAATTTCCCACAGGAATTCCTTCAAAACATTGATGAATCATGTAAATGATGAATTTAAGCAAATTGCAAATTGCAATAGAACGTGAAAGGCTGTTATTAAAATACAAAGATTATAGGTCTATGACTCACAGAACTAAGCGGTCCGTGTTGCCCTTTGTAGGGAATGCTCTTAGTTACCTTTTTGGAGTAACAGCGGAAGATGATCTACGTGTGATCAAAAGAGCATTGGGTAAGTTAGCAAATACACAGGAACGATATTACATATGACAGAGGATAGCATTTCCGTAGTAAATGTTACGAGACATGAGGTATCTAATAATAGACACAAAATAAATGAAATTATTTCTAGCCTTAAAGGTATTGTAGGTTCCATGGCAAACGCAACACAGGGGTTGGATAAACGAATATCCAGATTAGAGATCCTTACCCATAGATACTGGTTGTACAAGATTGTAGTCGATAAATTAGGGAAATATTTCTTAGACGTCCGTATGGCTTTAAGCTATTTGGAACTGCAGCTCAACTTATTGTCGATTGGTCATTTGTCTCCTAGCATAATCGCTCCGCACGACTTAAGGGGATTGATGCATAATATAGCTCAGACGCTCCCAGATAATTTAAAATTAGCAAGCGATCCAGATAAGGACATCTGGTATTATTATAAAACATTAAGTTGTAGGACACTTTTTGACTCAAAATCGATTGTTGTTGTGGTGGACGTCCCATTGGTGGATAGAGAACACTCCTACGTAGTATATAACATTTTGAATTTTCCTCTTCCGTTGCCCACACGATCAGGTTCAGCGTTCGGATCCAAGTTGTCGGCCAGGTTTGAAATGGAGTCAAAAATGATCGCGGTAAATAGGGCTGGAACACGTTATATTCTCTTGGGCCAGGCTGAAGCGACACGGTGCTCGGCAAGTACCGACGGATTGTGCGAGGTATCCGGTCCCGTTTATGCTACCAATTCAAGAGAATCTTGCGAGATGTCGCTTTTTCTGCATAATCAAGCAGGAATAGAGAGGAACTGTTGAGTCACAGTTAAAACGAATACTCGACTTCCAATCGCAATCAGGGTGGACCGGGAATCTTGGATGGTCGCTGCTACCAGGGATTTGGACTTTGCAGTTCTTTGTGGTGGCGGGTCTCGGAGCAAGCTTGTCGCCCAAGCCCCGCTAGCCAGTATACAGATAAAGGAGGGGTGTACTGCTTACAATGATCATATGGTGTTGGCTGCACAGGTTAACGGTGACTCAAGATTTAGAAACGTAGGGAAGCTACAGCTCACACCCATAAACGTCTCTAGTTCAGTGGTTTGGTCCCCAATTACGCAGAAATTTCCCAATTTTTCAGTGGACACCATGTCGGTAGAATTGCGCGATATCGAGGAGATTCCTATCCGCAAACTAGTAAATACCTTGGAACATATAGATATGAAAAGATTTAGTGAAGGATATGAACAACTTCCGAAGAAGTTGACGATAGGAGTCAGTGCTGGCATAGTCGGCGTAATAATAATCCTTGGAATAATAGCTAGGAAGCGGATTTTTAAGTGTGAAAGAAGCAACAGTGCTCCGAGAAAGGAAATTGAGTTATCCGTTGTGAATAGTACTCCGGGGTCAACGGGTGTTCAACACTTAAATGTCTCTGCGTTAAACAGAGAGATGTCAACAAATCAGATATGCTTGGATTCGAATCCAGAGGAAGTAGTTAAAGGAAAAGAAAACATTGTACAAACTAAGGAATTACGAGTCACGGGTCCATTTTTTTAGACTAAATTAAGATAGATGAAACCTCTAATCCTCCACAAGTAAATTACATGCGGATTAACGTTGGAATCAGGGTAATTTTCTTCGTTTTCTATTGAACATTTCTCGGTCAGACTATGAATGATATGTACTGCAGATAATGGCAGTTTTTCTGTGTTCAAACATAGGATGTTTGAAATTAAATTAAATTAAATTAAGTTACATGTGTAACAATAAACTCGAGCGGAAACACGCATGGTGTTGGTCAAAGGTCATTTACTCGATGTCAGTTTAGAAACTGGGGCGCGGTTACCGCCTATGATCATATGGTCGTGCATCGAGGCGTCTACGCGTATGGACAGAGTCGAGAAAGGAAACGAACATTGAAAGTTACAGAAACTTAAAAGTAAGAAGAAAAAAAAAGAGAAAAAGAAAAAAAAAGGGAGAAAAGGAGAAGGGAAAAGGAAGAAAAAAAAAGAACAATGAAACATCGAGCTGGGAGAACATTATGAAAATTCAACAATGGACACGAACATTGTTGCGCTTAAAATGTTCTTATGTGAATATTTTGGAAAATGGGAGGGCGAGGAGTGTAATATAGCAATCTAGCCCCCACCCGAAGAAGGTTGATGCAATCGATGATATTTCCCGTCGATGAAGGGGTCAGCGAACGACAAGACAGGTGTTTGAGAAATACATCCTGTCGGCGTCTGGAGCGGATGTCGCAGGGTTATGAGTCGGGCTCGTTTGACTTTATTTCCGACAGCGGCGGAAATGACTACGGAAGTAAACAAAACTGGTGTCTCTTGGAATTACGTGGGCGTTGCGTAGGCGAGACAAAACCGGAAGGAAAAGTCCCGATTCTAGAAGACTATAAAAAGAAATCGACACACAGATTCGCCAGCAGAGAACGGCCAGTGGAAGCAGAGAGACACCACAGGCAAGACTTACACTCCCGTCGACTCATTCTATGTGCGCTCTCACTCTTCCATTCTCTGTTCCACACAGGCTCGTCGTCAGGAATAGAAATATAATCTTATATTTTTATATATGCGTGTTCTCGTTGTTTGTCGTCGTACAGTGATATATAACACCTGGTCATTTAAAAAAAGGCTATTTCCTGAATTTTATCTTTTATCACATTAAATCACCGAGTCAAGTGTCAAATATTTAGATATAGAGCGGTAGGATTTAAAACAGTAATCTGATACACTTGTCTCTTCCACAATTTTCCTCCTAAAAGAAAAAGCGTTTATTTATTTATATTTTCCTCTTCTTTTTCACTTTTGTTAAACGAAACATGTTTTTAAACTATTTTCTATTCTAATCTTTTTCTTATTTTAATCTATTACGATAAAATACATATATGCCTAGTTATCGTGTCACAGAAAAATATTGATATTTTCAAAGATGACAATTGTCTCAGCTAAATATGATTTAGATTGGCTTTAATTTTTCCAGAAATGAATGTTCGATTTTAGAATTATTTTAATTATTTTCTAAAACATTATTATAATATTTATTTTCACAAAAATATATTCTTCTTCTTTATGTGTCTTTAAACCCACTCCCACCTCCAGGCAAAATAACCTAACGACCCACAAACATTTTTTAATATTTCTTCCCCCAGATACATTGTCTTACCTACAACAAAGCAACTTTTACTTTATGTGACACGTCCTTATAGGATGTAAGGATCATGGCTCTTCTCATTTATTGTACTTCGTAGTTCTTAACAGATTTCATCTACTTCGTAGTTCTTAACAGATTTTATCTACTTCGTAGTTCTTAACAGATTTTATCTTTTGTTTATTCCTTTTAAAACATGTCCCGCCATCCATTTTCTTAAGCTCATTAAGTTTGTTCTGCACAGTTTTCCGCTGTCATTAATATCCTCAGTCTGTATTGTGAGTATTTTACAAGCACATTTTATTTCTCATGTTGCCTAGCAATATATTTGTCTCTTTATGATAGGAAGTATAAGTAACATTTTTTCCTATTCCCCTAAAACTCGTTGGTAACATTTTCGGCCCATTGTATGCTCAGTATCTTCCTGTTGAACCACGTTTATGTTGCTTCATGTCTTTTTAAAAAGATTTTGAGGATATTTTCCAAAGTCTTTTTAACTTTTTTTCTTAAAAATTCGTCGTTGGTCGCATGTTCGGCCCATTGTATGCTCAGTATCTTCCTGTTGAACAACGTTTATGTTGCTTCAAGTCTTTTTAAAAAATTTCAAGAACATTGTCCAAAGGTTTTTTTTAATTTTTTTCTTAAATCCTCGTCGTTGGTCACATGTTCGTCCCATTGTATACTCAGCATCTTAATGTTGAACCACGTTTATGTTGCTTCAAGTCTTTTAAAAAAATTTCGAGGACATTGTTCAAAGGTTTTTTTTTTCTTTTTACCTTAAATCCTCGTCGTTGGTCGCATGTTCGGCCCATCGTATGCTCAGCATCTTCCTGTTGAACCACGTTTATGTTGCTTCAAGTCTTTTTAGAAAAATTTTGAGGACATTGTCCAAAGTTTTTTTATCTTTTTTCCTTAAAACTTCGTCGTTTGTCACATGTTCGTCCCATTGTATACTCAGCATCTTAATGTTGAACCACGTTTATGTTGCTTCAAGTCTTTTAAAAAAATTTCGAGGACATTGTCCAAAGGTGTTTTTTCTTTTTACCTTAAATCCTCGTCATTGGTCACATGTTCGGCCCATTGTATGCTCAGCATTTTCCTGTTGAACCACGTTTATGTTGATTCAAGTCTTTTTAGAAAGATTTCGAGGACCTTGTCCAAAGATTTTTTTCCTTTTTACCTTAAATCCTCGTCGTTGGTCTCATGTTCAGCCCATCGTATGCTCAGCATCTTCCTGTTGAACGACGTTTATGTTTCTTCAAGTCTTTCTTTCTTTTTTTTTTAAGGACATTGTCCAAATTTACTGCCATATAAGCAGAGAGATATCGTTTAACAGTTCAGTACTCATTTCTTTGCATATAACGAAGATTTTCCTGTGTCTTAGTATTTGCTTAGATTTTTTAATCATTTCACCCCAAGCAAAGCAGTTTTACTGCCACTGTTGCGTAGGGGCTTACATAGAATAAAGTGATGAGAAAGTAGGTTAGTTATATACGATGTTAGGCGAAAGGTAATAGACGGATGAGAATACTGCTGTAATGGGGGTGGAGTAGATGGGGAAAAGGGCTTGAGAGAACGGATGCGAGTTAATGAAATAGAACATGTCTATTGACCTTGAATTTAATTCTTGGAGATTGTAGCTGTCGGGGAAGCAAGTATATGAAATTAATTCCACAGTGGGAGAGGTGCGATAAAAAGAAGCTGTTAGAGTAGAAATTGCGGTCACATTTTATCGGTTTCACTGTAAAATGGTGGGACCTAGTTGCTAATCTAGGAGTTCGTGTAAATTCATACATGGGCTTCTCAGTGAGCTAAGTTTATTGAAGCAGAAGTCGTGAAAATATTTGTAGAAGAGGCACAGGGAAGCCACATCACGTCAAAGAGAGAGAGAGAGAGCGACTGCCATTACAGATACTCTGTTGTATTTTGTCAAGAACCCAGAGGTGAATCGCAGGGTCACTCGACCAGGTGTGGCAGCAGTATTCAATCCTCGGGCGGATGTTAGATTTATATATGTGCTGGGTGGATTCAGACGAGAAAAACTTCCTGGCCCTGCACAGTGACCGAATCTTCTTAACAGTGGATTTAGCTATGGATTTGATATAGTCATTCCACCTGAGGAGGCAGAGTGTTTTGTTCTCAGGGAGGCTAGCCTGATCCTTGCTACAGGTGGGTAAGAGCGATTGTCTATGATGGTTAATAGATAACAGCTTTAAAATTTACGAGTCATTTCTTACCCCAGTCCTTCACAGGTCGGAGGTCATTCTGAAGCTCGGCAGCGTGGTTAGCTTTGTCAACCTCAGTAGATTTTTGATCGAGGCGAGAGTAAACGGTGGTGTCCTCAGCGTATTTTTTTTCTTTAATCATTTCACCCCGAGCAAGGCAGAAATGCCACTGATGAGCTGGGGGGGGGGGGGGGCTACATAGCTGTAAAAAGATTAATTAGAAAAGAGTGAGGAGTAGAAACTAGTTAGAAAGGAGCAATAGAAATCCGAGAATGCAGGTGCGATGAGAGATACATAGGTGGAGAGAAAGGGAAGGATATACGGGGGTGGGGAGTGGGCTAGAGTCCAGTGGTTAGTAGATGAGTATTGACTTTGCATTTAAATTTCTCGTGGTTGTAGCCGTCAGGAAAGCAAAAATATGGGAGCGAGTTCAACAGGCAGGAAGTGCGAGAGAAGAAGCTGCAGGAGTAGAATTGTCGTCTGCATTTGGCTAACCTGAATGTGAATGGGTGGGACCCAGTTGCCAGTCTGGTTGCACGAGTAAACACCTGTTGAGGAGGCATCAGTGACTTAAGTTCGTTGGAGCAGAAGCCATGAAAGTATTTATAGAACAGACAAAGGGAGGCCACATTTCGACGGTGGGGAAGTGGCTGCAGTCGAGGCGCCAGATCAGTATCTATCACATTACAAACTCTCCTTTGGAGCCTGTCAAGAACACTGAGGAGTACGTCAGGGGCGCCTGACCATAAATGGCAGCAGTACTCCATGCACGGACGGATGGTTGACTTGTATATATGCAGGATGGATTCAGGCGGAAAAAACATCCTAGATCGACACAGTGACCCAACCTTCTTTGCAGTAGATTTTGCTATGGATTCAATATAGTGGTTCCATTTGATGTCTGAGGAGGTGTAGTATATTGTTCTCAGGGAGAATCGCTTAACCCATGCTTATGGGAGGCAGAAGAGGTTGCCTGTAATGGTTGACAGACAACAGTCTTAGACACATTGAAGTTGACAAGATACTTCTTGCCCCAGTTCATCACAGAGTGTAGATCCCGTTCAAGGTCAGCAGCGAGATTATGTCTGACACGGCAGGTTTCTTACTGGTGCGGGAGTATATTGTAGTGTCATCTGCGTAGATGCCTACTTGGAACTTGATCTCATCTGGGAGGTCGTTGATGAAAATAAGGAAGAGCGTCGGGCCCAGGATAGAGCCCTGTAGGACATCAGCATTCGTGCTTTAGGATGAAGAGTCACGCACATTCAAAACGATCTTCATTTTGCGGTTATTTAAAAAAAAGATTGGATTAGGTCAAGCAGACGACCGGTAATACCGTAACCTTGTAGCTTGCATAGGAGGCCAGAGTGCCAAAGCCTGTCGAAAGCCTTGGAGATGTCCATAGCATGGCCTCAGTTTTAATAGAGAAGTCGGGTGGGTGTACTCCGGACGAGTCAAATGTGGAGTTAGATGAGAATCTGCGAGCAAAGCACTCAGCTTTGTCCGCAGATGACGTGAGAACCTCAAATTCATGGATTAAAGGAGGTATTGACGAGTTCCTATTTTTGAGCACTAGTTTGCAAATGCTCCAATAGTCCTCAGCAAACAACCGTTTGGCGTCATTTAGGGTTCTCTTGCACTCATTGTGAGCAGAGATGAACAGGCGCCTATTGTGATCAGATGACTGTCTCCAGAATAGACGGATGTAATTGTTCCTGTGGGCAATGGCGGCTGAGCAGGCCAGAGAGAACCACGGAGAGGTTTTAAGCAATACTTCCTGGTGGGTATGAAGTCATCAATGCCAGCTTTCACCCATGACGAGTCCTCAGAGGCACAGTCATCAACTGATAGGTCGAACACTTTTCACCAAGGGACGTTACAGAGGAAATCGCAAAAGGCATCCCAGTCGGCTTTTGGTAGAGGTAGGAGGTCCTATAGGTAGGGGGCTTCTGCGGGGAGTGAGATTAGAAAGAAATACTGAGAGAGACTACAGCGTGGTCGGAGTTGCCGAGAGGCGTCAGGCGCAGAGGTGAAACATATATCTAGCAGTGAGGAATGACCCGAGGGAGTGCTTGGGAAGAGAGTGGGGAAGTCCACCACTTGCGTAAGGGATTGGGAAATAGCGAAGTTCATGGCTTGAATGCTCGCTGGATCAGTAACGGCATTTTCAAGCCACTCAGAGTGATGGGCATTGAGGTCTCCAAATACAAATATGTGAGCAAATGGGTGATAGGAAATAGCCTTATCTATGTTGTTAGCAATGCTATCTAGTAGGGAGCAGTCAGGAGAGGAAGGAGAACGGTAAGGAAAGAATAGGTAACTAACCGAACTGAGGAGAGACAGGCGGAGACATATGTATTGGTGGTCAGTAGATTCGAGGGAAGTCATCCTAGCTATGGGGAGGTGTTCGCTGACATAGACACCCATCCCATGCATGTGGACAGTGGAATCCTTCCTTAAAAGGGGAAGATAACCAGGGATGAAGAGGTCAGAGGAGGGAATAGCTGAGTTATTTTGGATTTTATTTTAAGATCGTGGGAATAGTTGAGTTGCGGTTAGTTTCGCAGAGCGCAAGTATGTCAGGGTACTTTTCATGCAAAAACGCTTCTACACTAGGAAAGTTAGTACGAATGCCCCGGATATTAGTGAAAGGAAGGTTAATGGATTTAGGTGGTTTGAATTTAACTGGTTTAGGGTCGTTTCTGATTTGTTTCCTCATGTTTTCGTTTATAGAAACAGACCTAGAGATTAGGATACAGACGGTCATTATCCACGATCTGTGCTGGTAGGGAAACTGGCTAGGGCTGCAACAAAGTGTGACCTCAGGGTTGCCCACCGAAAGCGCTTGCAGGGACACCTTTCTATGCACGACATGGCACTACAAGAACCCCGTTATTATACAACTGTTGATCAGAGCAGCCAGGCTTAGAACTCCTAACTACCAGTCGGAAGCAGCAACCAGGAAACTGCCAACTCGGTACCCTCACAGTGACGAGCCGTTGCTACCAACCGGTCAGATCGCAGGAAACTCACGGAAGCACCAATACCAAGGTCTGAAGAGAGAGAAGAGAAAGCCGGAAACCACATCCTAAACAGGTAACAAGGGGCAAGCCTCTACTCCAGTTCAATAGACATGGGAGGAGTATGAACCGGGCGATAGTGTGATCTATCTACTCCTATTTAAAAAAAAACAAATTCCAAGGGTGGAGAGTTAACTAAGTTTTAACTTAGTTAAAGTCCAAATGAAGCATGAAAGCCAAAAAGTGAGAAAAAAAGTAAAAAAAAAAGAAAAAATACAGATTTAAGAAACAATTCACACATACCACGCAGTTTCACACAGAAAATTTGAATTAAGAAAGTTCCACTATCTTCAACTCTTGCTTTTCCCAAAAATTAACATCGAGTTGAGCTGCTTGGTAAATTTGAATTGGAAGAACAGACCATAGAGATTTCACAGGGGAGGGGTAATTAGTGACCAGTGACTGCCGATACCTTGGCCAGGATAGCTTCGCATAACAGAATAAATAAATAAATAAATTAAACAAATAAATAAAAACCCCAAAACAGGGAGGCTATTTTTTTTTCTAAATGAAGCATGAAAGCCAAAAAGCGAGAAAAAAATAAATAAAAAAAATACAGATTTAAGAAACAATTCACACATACCACGCACTTTCATACAGGAAATTTGAATTAAGAAAGTTCCACTATCTTCAATACTTGCTTTTCCCAAAAATTAACATCGAGTTAAGCTGCTTCGTAAATTTGAAATGCCTACTTGGGATCTTATTACATCGAGGTAAAGCATCATTGGCTATCCGAATGCGACTTCGGATTTCACTGTCTCGCTTTCTGTTCTCTATTAAAACACTTCCCATATATTTAATATTATTTGTCTGATTTTGCTATCGCCAATTTCTAATTTTCATTTTGGGTAACAACAATGCATTCTGTCTTCTTGTAGTTTATGACTAGTCTTTCTCGATTTTACCCACGATATTCTATAATTGTTCTTTTTTATAGTTTTTTTAACTTTTCTACTCTCAGCACTGTCATCTTCATGTCTTATGTTGTTAAGATTATGGCCGCTAATGATGTCTTATCTACCGCTTTGTTTTCAGTGAATAGGTTGAATAAATCCTGTGAGTAGACACTTTGCTTAGACCTCTTTCTGTTTTCGTATAATTACTGAACTCATTTATATCCGTATCACAATGTTACTGTTTAATATGTCCTCATTGGTATACTAATTTATTGCCGAATTTAACTTTAAAAGCTTATATTCTTCGTTTTGAACATAAAAAAGCGATGATTTCCGTGTTTTTACATGTCTAAGTTTAGTCATAATGCTTCTCGAACTGATGCCAACATTGACAGATCCTTAGGAAAGTTTTCTTTAGATCTGGTAGTACGGCTCCGCAGTGGGAAATACTAGTCTTGAAGATCAAATTGTCAGAGAACATTCAACTGCATTTAGCGATCAAAACCTGAAAGCACTAGACGAACAAAAGCCACGTCAAATGTCAGAAAATTGTTACGGATAATGGGTGTCAGCTTCTCAACAACATCGGACCATCTAAACAAAATTGACATTATGAAGAAATCCGATCAATGGATTTCACATGAACTCGATGAAAGCCAAAATTTTCGACGTTTTAAAGTGAGTTCGATGCTGCATTAGAACCATTTCAATGGTCCATTTCTTCGATGAATATTTCTTATGTGAAATGGGTTCATCATGATTACTTCAAATCAATCGGCTCAGTGGTATAAGCTTGACGACGCATTTCAAAATTTTCGAAACCGTAATTTTTTGTTACAAAAGGTTATAAATATTGTCTAGTGGTCCACCATTGTCATTTACCATTACAGCTTTCGAGAATCTAACCAGAGCATCACTACCAAAATCTGCTGGCAGAAGAAAGGCACATTCAATTTAGCAATATGCAACAGGTCCGATAATGATTCATTACCAAATTCGGACACATGTTACCAGGATGTCACTGACGGTTTTCAACGATTTGGGATACAAGACTTTGCCATATTCACCATATTTCCCTGATAATTTGCCCACTAACTACCACTTTTTCAAACATCTCGACAGTTTCCAACCTCTTGAAAAAAAACAACTCTTTTCAAAGATGATTTAGAAAATGTATTAAGAATTTTATCCTTAAACATAAATAACGTTGTAACTCAATGGCAGAGATGTAGGAAATTTAAAGATTTATATTATGACATACATAAGCATTTTGAATATATTAATTTAGGAATAAATACGAATTCTAAAATCGGACATTGTTTTCCGAACAAACTAATAAACAAAATTTTCCATTTTACCCCAAGGAAGGTGGTACTGCCACTGATGCGCAGAGCGCTATATAAGATAGTAAAATGTTAGTCAGAAGGAGAGTGAAGAGATAGACGAATCAGTTCTAGGGTGTGTCAGAGAAAGGGCAAGAGAAGGATGTGAACACAGGAGTGGAGACAGGTGCGAAGGTTGAAAGAAAGGAAAAGAACAAGATACACGGGGTGATGTACAAAGGATTGGAATCAAGTAGATATAAGATGGTAATTGACATTGCATTTAAATTCCTGGAGGTTGTAGTCGTCAGGAAAACAAATATATGAAAGGGATTTTCACAGGCGGGAGATGCAAGAAAAGACGCTGATGAAGAAGAATTGTCGCATGCATTTGGTTGATCTAACTGTAAAATGATGGGACCATGTAGCCAGTATCGTTGCACGAGTAAATTCTTGTGGAGGGGGCACCAATGACCTAAATTCGTCGGGGCAGAAGCCATGAAAATATTTTAGAAGAGACAGAGGAGAGCTACATCCCGCTGGTGAGAATGTGGCTGGAGTCGAGTTGCCAGGTCGGGAGTAATTACATTACAAATTCTTCTTTTGGAGCCTGTTGAGAATACTGAGATGAACAGTAGGAGCACCTGACCAAAAGTGATAACAGTATTCTATGTAGAATACGTTTCTACACACCTTAAAGATTATGTGCTGTTTTGTTTGAAGTGAACATCGTGGTTCATTTAGATTTAGTAAGTAAAACATAGATCTGATCAGAATAGCTCGAAAATGCATATTTTAAAGACTATTGATGTAATACGAAATGATTTGAGGATTGACGGCATATCAACGTATGTGGGTTATTTAATGCCAGAAAGGTGAGCTTTTAAAGTAATTTTTAATGTTCAGTTTTGGTAAGAAGTCAGATTTAAATAAATTTTTTATATTATTTTAGAAAATTGAAAATTTCTTCTAGTTTGTAATAAAACATGTTTCGCTGAGTATATTTTTCTCTTCAAAGATATGTTATGATAACAATTTTTTATTCAAAAATGTATTGTTGGTAATATTTGTCCCTCAAAAATGTATATTTCCTATAAAAGTCTATTTTTATGTATATATTTCTATAAAAGTTTATTTTTATACTTTCATTTTGTTTTGACATTAGTTTAGTGGTTAACTATTTGCCCATAGCTAAGACCTTAACAGATGCTACCACTCAGGGTCAGAGTAGACAACGGCAATTAAGAGGTGGTTCCATGCTCCTCACAACCTCTCAATCAGAGGCCTTGCTACCGGATGAAGTTTACCGTCATGCCCAGGCTATAGTAGGCAAATGAGAGTCGTTGTGGCGTCGATATATTTTTTATACATTAGCACAAATATTAATACTCTACAAATGCACACACGTTTTTCTTGTTCCCATAACAAACACCTGCCAAAATAAAATCGATATTACACATTAAAATTTCCCTTGTTGCGTTGGCATTTAAAATAATCGCCTTAAACTGTGTCTTCACTGCTTTCAAAAAAAACAAAATGATTGACGGTTGGCCTTTAGTTGACACCAGTGATCTTTGTCGTTTGTCAGAATAAAAAAGCGGGAATAGAATTTGAAGATAAACTGCAATTTCCAAGGGACAGTTAAGTGAAAGAGAAAAGAGCGACGGTTGAAAAGGAAGGTAGGATGAATTTATTGAATGGTTTAGTTATATACTGCATTGTTCATAAACAAACCTCTCCGAAAAAACACGGTTTTATTTTCTTGCTATCTCAGGTTAAAGATTAAAGATAGATAGATAGATAGATAGATAGATAGATAGATAGATAGATAGATAGAACAGAGTCGGATAGATAGATAGATAGATAGATAGATAGATAGATAGATACGACAGAGTCGAATAGAGTAGATAGATAGATAGATAGATAGATAGATAGATAGATACGACAGAGTCGAATAGATAGATAGATAGATAGATAGATAGATACGACAGAGTCGAATAGATAGATAGATAGATAGATAGATAGATAGATACGACAGAGTCGAATAGATAGATAGATAGATAGATAGATAGATAGATAGATACGACAGAGTCGAATATATAGATAGATAGATAGATAGATAGATAGATAGATAGATAGATAGATAAGACAAAGTCGGATAGATAGATAGATAGATAGATAGATAGATAGATAGATAGATAGATATGAAGAGATTACGATAGGAAGAAAGGAAGGAACGAATATTTAATCGTAAATTCGTAAACACAAATATATATACTTATGTGATGTTCTATCCGGTTGTACTTTCTTATTTTAAAGTCATGTCTCATCAAGATGGAGGCGATAAACCTAATTCTGTTTATTCATTTTTTTGTTCATATCAACATGACAAGAATAAGATTCAGACTAGGGACTGAGAGAAGGTCAAACACTAGAAAATAAAAAAAAAACTGTACTTGTCAACGGTGAGATTTGCACAAGCGTAAAATACAATAAGAAAGAAACAAACAAACAAACAAAAAGAAAAAAGAATGCTCAGATTTCGGTTGACTGACTGAAAAAGTTCGAATTCCAGTTGAATTCATTGCATTCACTTACGCGCAAATAACCTCCGGAAAGGTAACTATCCGCCTCTTCCTTCCAGTTATGGGTTAAATAACAGGACAGATTGGGTTCTATAACCTTGTCTGGCAACCAGTCTACTGCAGAAATCAATGGCAACCTACTGCGGGATAATTTTCTGCCCAGTCAGTCATATCTCTTTCGAGACATGATCGCCCAAGCGTGTTTCACGTATGGCACTTAACTGACTGACTGACTGAAAATTATAATCTATCAAGTTGCTTTCCTCTGTCTTTCTTTCCCTCCAACCGTCATATATGTATTAGATTTTCCTAGCCTCAGTATTTGTGCCAGGAACTTCAACCGTTTTTTTCTGATGCTAAATATACGTTTAACTATTGTTTGCGCCCCAAATCATGTCTTTGCTCACATGTTCAATCATGGTATCTTCAGCATACATCTGTAAAACCAGATTTCTGCTACTTCGAGTCTATCTTTCATCTCTGAGAAGAGTGCTCAGGATTCCCTGACATATAAGAGCACAGATATCACATAACAGTCAATTACTCCTTAGTTTACTTCTAACGAAATTTTACTCTCTCTCTTTCTCTCTCTCTCTCTCTCTCTCTCTCTCTCTCTCTGAATACTCTGCTTAGCATTTTAAATGCATCCTTGGCCATGATAATGCTTCATCGGATCTGTCTGTCTGTCTGTCTGTCTGTCTGTCTCTCTCTCTCTTTCTCTCTCTCTCTCTCTCTCTCTGCTTAGCATTTAAAATGCATCCTTGGCCATGACAATGTTTCTTCAGATCTCAGTATCGCACTTTCGAGTCCTCTATCAGAACAGTTTTCAGCTATTTAAATTTCTGCACATGCTTGACCCGTAGCTGCGATTTTGGGCTTTTCTCTTTTCTGATAACCATGCATTCTAACGAATCCACTAGTTTTTCCCCTAAAGTAATGCATCATCGTATCATTCACATATAATTTCATAAATCATGCAAGTATGTTATCAGTAGAAATAATAACATGCATTCAATACCAAAACCAACAAAATCGTTCTCTCTCTCTCTCTCTCTCTCTCTCTCTCTCTCTCTCTCTCTCTCTCTCTCTCTCTCTCAATATTCTGCTTAAAAAGGTAAAATCATATCCGTCGTGCTAAATCTTAGGTCACATACAAATTCCACTTTCTCTTCCCAGCACGCTTAAAGCGGTTCTTTCTACTGCGATATCGACCACATCAAATATGTAATAGATGCTACAAGTATGTTTTAATACCCTAAAAAATAAAGTATTTTGTGACTATTGTTTCATTTTATTTATTTACTTTGTTATTTTCTGGGGTTCGTTAAAACATGAACATTCTCCATATGTAGGTCTATGGTCATATAAATGAAATAATTTTTATTGCTTTGTAGTCATTTTGGTCTGTCTGTGGATATAAATGAATATGAATTTAAAGAAAGTTAAGTAAATGATGAGTCATTTAGTCATTTGTTTTAAATTAGCATTTTGTTTGCTTAATTATTGCATGAGAATTAGTACTCAATTTCCTAAAATCACTGTTTAATAATTTGAATTTTCGTTTGTTATAAATCTAAAATAAATATGAAAAGAAACAATTAGAAGTGGTAGAAATTTTCACTACAGCATAAGATTTTTTTTAATTTTTGGGTCTCTTTTTCATCTTTTGAACATTTTCTTTTTGTTTGTTTGTTTTAAGATGCTGAAACAAAAATGACGTCAGTAGAAGAATTGATTAAGATTCGTTTTTAGATATTTTTTTAAAAGTAATGTTCAAATTGTACTAGGCTCAGGTTTGACTCCTGTTAGTGGCTTAAGTTAAGAGGTAGTTTATACGAATAGGCGTGGGTTATGAGGGTTAACTTTAAACTTGATCAGGTTACGATTATAGTATTCGGAGAAACATCTTGTGATCAGTGCAGTGGTTCGCGAGAAGAATCTGTTCGAGTGAAACTGAGTTCTTATTGATGAAATACGGCAAAAGAAACAGTGAATATATATTGTCCCAGCACTTTCCTTGATATTATCGACAGAGCAAGATTAGCTTGTCACATCAAGCTTGTAAGAGAAGGGTTGAAAAGTAGAAATAATTCGTGAAGCCAAAGCAATTTTACTATCCTCTATGGAGTTCAAAAATATCTCTGTGTCCTTTTGGCTGATTATTTATACTCCCCAACCACATTCTCACAAGCGGGATGTGGCAAGCCTCTCACTGCTCTGCCGATAACACCATGGAATGTTCTCAGACAAGATATATTCCTTGGTTCGCACTTTTCACACGAACTGCTTCTTCCCGCTAATCATTACGCTGTTTCCCCGAACACTTTAATCTTAAACTGTTCACGTTTAAAGTTAACCATTATCACCCATTCCTATCCGTATAAACTGCCTCCTAACGTAACACACTAATACGAATGACCACCCTAACCCTTTACAGGATGTTTACGGTAAACCAAAAAAAAAAAAAAAAAATACCAAAAACAAATCTTAAATAATTTTTCTCCTTTCGTCATTTTTGTTTCAGCATCTTAAAACAAAAGAAAAGAAAAATTAATGTCGTACTAGAGAAGAAAAAAGAAATTAATTTATTTTTAAATATTAAATAGCCTGTATTAACAAAGTCTACTAATTCTAATTGTTGATTAACATAAATCTTATTGCTTGTTAAAAATATCTTGTAAATATTTATAATGAAACAGACACTGCAAATTGAAATTCACGTTATATATTTATAATACAAATGTGAGTGTAGTCTGGAGTTTTGACCGACATATTTTGCCTAATACAATTACAGACTTATGCGGATTCGTCTTTGTTTAAAACTCATAGACTGTCTTTACAAAATCACAATAAAATGTCTGCGCCAAATAACAGAAACCACTTCAGGTGAGGAATTTCAATAGGAGCAACTACTAAAATGGATGGCACAAGAAAAGTCGAACATAATCTGGTAGATGATATCTCACTAAACAAAAGGTTAGGAAGGAAGTCTCTATTAAGAATGAAATGAGTGATAATTGTTAGTGGACTTGAAAAGAGATTTTTAAATGAAACACTAGTTTCTGATAAAGAATTCATGAATTACACATAAATATAAAACTGACTGCTCATTCAATAAAGGTTGAATATTTCCTTATAAGGAAACGGCTAATATTACCATTACCATTATTTGGTAAGATTTACTTGCATAATATCATATATATATATATATATATATATATATATATATATATATATTGTGTATATTTTGGCAGCATTTTTTCATTAATGCAGGTTTCATTGAATAATATAGACAAGTTTTGTCTATTAATTTTGTGTAGGATCCGTTCATACCGTCTGATATACTTGATGGTGATGTCGTTAAAAGACAACAAAAAATCACAGTATTTGTTGAATTTTTTATCAGGTCTAAGCTTTCGGCTCACATAAGCCATTATCAAAGAGTAAATAATAACACACAGTAAACATAGAACATTTAAGCTATTAACAATAAAGATAATTGAATTGAAAATATAAGTCCATCCCTACCGTGGCGGATGGCCGAAGACAGTGACCACAACACCACTATTTTGTCACTGTCTTCGGCCATCCGCCACGGTAGGGATGGACTTATATTTTCAATTCAATTATCTTTATTGTTAATAGCTTAAATGTTCTATGTTTACTGTGTGTTATTATTTACTCTTTGATAATGGCTTATGTGAGCCGAAAGCTTAGACCTGATAAAAAATTCAACAAATACTGTGATTTTTTGTTGTCTTTTAACGACATCACCATCAAGTATATCAGACGGTATGAACGGATCCTACACAAAATTAATAGACAAAACTTGTCTATATTATTCAATGAAACCTGCATTAATATATATATATATATATATATATATATATATAGTTTATAAAGGAAAACTCAACACGTCATATCAGTTATAAACTATAGCTCATTTCAATAAGTTTAATTAGCTCATATCATCAGACGTTTTTGCAATATTTTCTCCATCTGGTACAAAATTTCTGCCAGAATGAATATTTTCTTAACATGAAGAGAGGGATAATAATAAAAATATTAATAATAAACATAAAATGACAAACAAACAAATAAATGACAATAAATATAAGGGAAAAGAGGAGAAGGAAAGAAAAGAAAGGAGGAAAGAGGGAAGAAAGAAATAAACTCCAATTCCAAATAATGGCATTGTATTCGTTTGAAGTTGTTCAGACCGTCTTGAAAGGCTTTGACCTCTGAAAAAAAAAAACAATTCCTTTGACTTTTGGCTTCTGTTTGACCCCATTAGGTCAACTTACTTACTAATAAGGATGTGCGTTGTGGTACAGTGGATATCGGCTCGGAACTAGAAACCGGGGAGCCGAGTTCAAATTCCAGTTCAGTTCATTGCATTGATTTACGCGCAAATACCCCTGGGAAAGGTATTAATCCGTTTCTTCCTTCCAGTTATGGGTTAAATAGCAGGACAGATTGGATTCTATAGCCTTGGTCGGCAATCAGTTTACCGCAGAAAGCAATGGCAACCTACTGCGGGATAATCTTCTGCCCAGTCAGTCATGTCTCTTTCGAGGCATGATCGCCCAAGCGTATATCACCTATGGCACTTAACTGACTGACTTACTAATACTAATTTTTCTCCACATATACAAAAGTGTATATTCTCACATATATATATATATATATATATATATATATATGTGTGTGTGTGTGTGTGTGTGTGTGTGTGTGTGTGTGTGAGTGTGTGTGTGTGTGTGTGAAATGTATACGTATGTAAATATATATATATGCAATTTGTTATATATATTATATTATTTATATATTATACATGCGCGGTACTTATTTTAAAGCGCTAAATATCAGTGATATTCAGTTGGATTGGTGTGAGCTTGTGACTCTGGGTTCCACGTTTCTCTGATAATCGCAAAAGCGTGAAACGCAGAGTCAGAAACTCAGACCAATCCAAATGAATATAAGTATTATTAAAGACAGATTTACGTTTACAAATATATAAAACAATCTGTCGCTTTCTGCGTCCCGTGATGTAAACAATCTCTCGGACGAACTTTCTCGCAAAAACGTTTCTAATTTAAATTTTAAAGTCATTTGTTTCTGATGAAAGGCCGAGGACAGTCTGAAATATCAAATAAAATAATAGAAATAAATGAATACTGTAAGAAAAATACACTTTTAAACTTGCATTAAACAACCCATAGAGGTTGATATGCATTTAAACAAAACTCAAACTGAAGCAATTTCTTCAATAACCACTGTAACCAGTTTTTTCTGTTATTCTCCGCTTACTTGTCCCGTCTTGCTTGGGGTGAAGGGATTAAAACACTCTGTATCGCACAACTAGCGACTGTACTGACGTATGTAAAGAGTGTTATGACGTAGACAATTGTGGCCTAGATAAATTTTGTATGTGTCTGTTTTCGTGCATTTAGGCACCAAATGTTCTTTAGGTAAATATTATTAATAGCAACAGATATTATATGTCGATTAATTTCAGTGAGCAATTTTTACGAATTAAGAATAATCGTTCAATGTGAAGTAAAAACTTCCGTCAAAGATTGTGATTTTCTTTGCCCAACTTAGATGTGGCACAAGGTAGTCATTTCGAAAGAAATATGGTACAAGATTTTGACTTAAACTCATCATCAGATTACGTAAAAGCAAATAGTGCTGGGGCCTCGGCAAAGAGTGTTATGACTTAGACAATGTGTGACGTGTGTTTTTATATATTTTTTATTTTGTAGCTTTTATTTTTTTTAAATGTTTAATCATTTGAGGGCGCTAAACCTTACATTATAGTAGTAATAGTAGTAGACCACCATCGGTCAGAGTTGATCATGGGTAGCATCTTAGTTGTCTGGTTGACTGGAGCATCGGCGTCTGTTATTGTAGAAACCAATTCAGGACTGACAGTCTTTGTTACAGAGGTTGCATTTATGTTTGGTTTCTGATCTGCAGGAGTTGTCAATTTGCTTCCTGCGAACCCGCCTCTCTATGGCGAATTGTGTTACTTGCTACGCTCCCTCATGACTCCGTGTTGATGTTCACAGATTTAATATTGCGGCCGCCCAGTGGGTCTTCTTCCAGGGGCCAGCTCTCCATACAAGAGGTCTTTTAGAATGCGACCGTCTGGTATGCGGTGGATATGTCCTAGCCAGCGGAGTCTGAGTTGTTTAAGGGATATGAACATAGTAGGAAGACAGGCTCGAGACAAGGCCTCAGTGTTAGGCAATTTGTCTTGCCATGAGATTCCCAATATACGTTGGATACTTCTCACGTGGCCGGTGTTCAGACGCCTCTCTTGCCTGGCGTACGTGGTCAATGTCTCACTGTCATATAACCGTGTACTGATGACACAGGCGTTGTACACTGCTATCTTTGTTTTCATTGTTAGCTTGGAGTTCGTCCAAACACGCGTTGTGAGAAGCGCAAAGATTGTGGTTGCTTTTCCAATTATCTTGTCGAGCTCAGTGAGATGTTGTCAGTGGTGATAGAGCCAAGGTAGGTAAACTGATGGATCACATCCAGCTCATAGTCATTGATGGAGATAACCGGTGGTGCTGCGGTATCTTGACCCAGGACGCTTGTTTTTTGGTGTTTTTTTTTGTGTTTTTTGTGTGTTTTTTTATGTCAATGGTCAGTCCAAAGTCTCTGCATGCCTGAGAGAAATAATCTATCAGTGTTTGAAGTTCACGCTGGGTCTGGGATGCTAATGCCGTACCATCAGCAAACGAAATGTCTCTGACAAGGACACTAAACCTTATATTATAATTGTTTTTACTATTATTTGGTGATGTTTGTTGTACGAGTCTAACTTCAACGATCATATAACTGTTTTTAATAATTGATTTACACAGAAACAACAGACTTTTGATGCGTAAAGCAACACTAGAAAATCAAACAGCAGCCATAATTCAAAATATTTATAATTTAATTATAATTTCATAACTCATCATATTGGCAGGTAGAGACAGTGTGTATCGTAGATCTAGTGTATGTAGTGATGTATGAAAAGATTGTTGTGACGTCGACAATTGTGACCTAGGAAAATGTGTGTGCGTGTAATTTGAATACTTCCAACAGTAGTGACAACTAAAAGGTATTAAATGTAATTCGAAAATAATGATATAATCAAGAGTCACATAACTACAAAAAAATTTTAAGAATAAAACTCAAATCAATCTTTGAAAGAGAAAAGAGCATACACGGGAATTGAGAAACTTCATGCATTATAAGAAAGATTTTATAAATTTCCACCGACAGCGGCACTGGAAGTTCGGTCAATGAATGCTGGGTGTTTCTTTATGAGGAAACAATTAGTCCTAGCCTTACCATTACAAAAGGCAGATGCATGCAAATGTTACAACTTCGCATTTGTTAAGATGTAATTGAGTAACAGTTGTGGAAATAATATAATATATATTTTTTAATTAATTTTACGTTTTATTTATGATCATTTCACGTAAAAATATGTTTTGCAAACGTTAAGTAAATAGATAAATATCGTCAAATAGGTTATGAATAATTAACCAGAAAAATGGAAAAAAGATCGACTCCATATGCGTCACCTGCCTGTATCTCTCTCACACTCTCTCTCTATTGGTATATATATATATATATATATATATATATATATATATATATATATATATATGTGTGTGTGTGTGTGTGTGTGTGTGTGTGTGTGTGTGTGTGTGTGTGTTTCGTTAGAAACGACGGACAGGAAAGATTTGATCAATTTTTATTTAATTTTTCCAGTATTCTTACATGTTCCTTTTTGTTAGAGATAATATCCAGCAACAAGAACACATGTAAAAATACTGGAACAATTAAAAAAAAAAAAATCTTCTTTGTCGGTCTTTTTCAACGAAACATGTTTAAATGAAAGATTGCTGCCAATATATATATGTGTGTGTGTGTGTTTGTTTGTTTGTTTGTTTGTGTGTGTGTGTGTGTGTGTGTGTGTGTGTGTGTGTGTGTGTGTGTGTGTGTGTTATACTTTTGAGAATACGGGAAATACCTTAAGTTATATAAGTTTTTTTATTGTATAACTATTGCTCCGAAGATTATAAGTCTGTTTTGGCTATGTAGTTATCTAGTATTTTTGTATTGTTTTTGATTTGTTCTCTGAACTTATTAAGAGGCTTTTGGTGATTATTAATGTCTTTCTAATGGCCTGATGGGTGGCAGCTGAATCACCGTGAAACTGTTGATGTGATTATATTCTATGTAAAAACTTCTGTGTGTATGTGTGTGTGTTTTTTTTTGGGGGGGGGTAACATTCTTCGAATGGAAAAGTTTATTCATATTGCTGTCGCCATTCCCCTATTTACGAAATAGTTTATTTGTAATTTGGAAAAGTGATTAGTAAAATTAATCGACACAGAACTTCTGTTGCCTTTAATAATACTTATCATAGTTTATATATATATATATATATATATATATATATATATATATATATATATATATATATTACGATTGGTATAGTAAAAGCCTCTCTGACTGTATTTTTTGAGTAAGTCTACATACCTGTTTACTTCGAAAATACTTGAATCTCTTTTAAAAATGTTTTTTTTTTATATCGGAATTTCGATGTTTTGGTTGAAATATATATACAGTTTGCGATGGATGAATTATTTTCTAAATTTTGCAAAATGAATATAACTTTAATTACAGAAGAGTACATTTATTCACTAAAATACGTTTACTTCACTCACGCCTGCCAAACGACTTTAGAATACTCTGCCTCTATTCTGATCGGTCTCCTAGTTTAAGTTGGTGGATGCTGCCATAATCCTTGCCTTCAGTTAATCATCGGTGTTACAAAGACTTTTGTCGCTCTATCACAAAACTGCGCCCCGCACTTTATAAAAGGTTGCAGTCTGGGGATTTAGCTAGCCAGATGTAGGGTATGATTTGGTCGCAGAAACTTTCTGACGGATATGATTGGGTACTCCTGCTTGTGCAGAATCCTGTTGTCAAACATAGCAGACATCATTTTCAGCCAGGGCAGCATTAATTCATCGAGGCGACCGTGTTGTGTCCATGGCCTTATGAACAGATAATAGAAGGCATAACGTCTCCATCACTAGTGATCACAGCAAACATCTTCATAATAACCATTAGATCTATCTAGCTCACTCCGAATAATCTTCACTGCCCTCATATTGACGCGCAAACAATACAGAGTGCTTTTTCCTAATTTCTGGCTGAGTTAATTGCATCATGGTAGTTTATTTGCACTGATGGTGCCTAACTAACCTTAGTAAACTGTTCAAGAGACAAAAATCAAAACCAAACATCACGCATGTCTGAAATTAAAAATATAAAATGGGGAAAATTTACCTATCACACCGTATATATATATATATATATATATATATATATTTAATCCGAAGTGGAAGAGTAGGAAGGTAAATTCCAAGAACCTGATCCTAATCAATATTTAAAAAGTTTAACATTAAAAAGTGATGCAGACAGAGAGCACAATGTATTAAGAATACAGAGCCAATATAAATTAGAGAAAATTTTCAAAATTCAAAGGTGTCGGATGTACATTTCGACTCAGGATCTCTAATAGAGACTCTATGTCACGTCAGCAACATTATTTTTCCAAATGGCGAAGGCCCTGAGTTAGAGTGTGGAGGGGGTTTGGGTTAACAACGGTCACAAAGTGGAAAAGGACAGAGCTGGTAGTCGCGGGGTTACAGGGTGTTGAAATGGTATTTTTAGGAAGGGGAGGAATAGGAGTTCATATTTTATAAAGATAGACAACTAAATGTGTTAAATTACTTTTTAAAGTTAAGATTTTGGGCTGTTTGAAGAGGTGTATTTAGACGAGAAGGAATGGGTTTCAATATAAAATTTAATTTTTTTTTTTTTAAGTTTATTTGATTAAACCTTTTAGGTAGAAGCGAGTTAAATGCCAATTACAGGAAGTTATCAGTTCAAAAATTATGAGAGAAAAAATATTAGAGAAAAAAATATGTATATACATATATGTGTTAACCAAGAATCCATATTTTCTAAAGATAGGCAATTGAAGGAGCTTGGGATAGGAAGGTAGGGGGTTAAAATACTTTTTAGGTTAACGTTAGGGTAAAATTAAGATTAAAACTTAAATTGAATCCTTTTAATTTATATTCTAACATCTAGTCAACGGGGATTTAAATTCTAAATTTAAGTATTCGAATAATTTGCTTTGTGGCGGCACTTACTGATGAATTCCCTCCTAAGATTCGGTAGCCGGTGTTGGTGGGGGTATTTTAATTTTGAAATTTTTTCCAGTAAACATAGACAGCCCCTATCACGAAAATTCCTCGGAATACGGGCTGAACCTATCAGTTTCCAGCTAATTTCAGGATCCAGCCCTTCTCTTTCATTTTCCAGAATGCCCGTGAAAGGGCTGTCTGGTACCTCTGACCGGGGTCCGAAAAGGAGTATCTGTGGTTATACAGTCTTTGTTTGAAAGGACCGGCGGACATACCGATATAGGTCCGGAAGTCGTTTTTTTGTTAGATGGAGAAATGTGGGCTTCATAAATCACCTGGGTGCATTTGCATTTTCCCTCCACCGGGCAGGCGTCCACATAATTACAGTTGCATTCGTTTAGAATTCCGGACCTAGATTCAGCATTGCGCAAGTTCATCTGAATACTCCTATTATGGGAACCAATAAGGCTGTCCATATTCGGGGTGCAAGAATAACTAATTTTAAGGGTGTACCTATTAGGGAATTTACATTTTAGATATTCTAAGTAGCTTTTTAGACCCACAACAATTAGGCCTATATCGGGACGATGAATTAATAATTACCCCTAATTCCAATGGGCCCTACACAAATAGGATACACAAAAAAATAATTAGAGCCCTGAAGTACCTCGGTTTTAAAGTCGAAGTCACCTCTAATCTTAAAATTGTAAACTATCTAGACATCACCTTTAACTTAAATGATGGATCCTACCAACCTTTTCTCAAAGATAATAGTTCCCCCACTTATATTAATATTTCATCCAACCACACCAAAAATATTATAAAACAGATACCCAATATTGTGAACAATAGAATCAACCAATTATCATCCAACTTTAAAACTTTCAACTCAAGTAAAAATATTTACAATAAGGCCCTTCAAAAAAGCGGATATAAGAACAAGTTAACATATAATAAACTTACAATAGACTCCGAATCATCCAAAAATAAAAATAAAGGAAACTGTAGAAAAAGAAAGATAATTTGGTTTAGCCCCCTTATTGTAAACTAACATCAATATTGGTAAATATTTTCTCATGTTATTAGACAAACATTTTAATAAGAGGAACCCACTATGGAAGATTTTTAATAGGTACACCCTTAAAATTAGTCAATCTTGTACATCCGACACCTTTGAATTTTGAAAATTTTCTCTAATTTAAAATATATATATATTTACCATGAAGGTAAATTGCTCTAATTTCTCTAATTTAAAATATATATATATTTACCATGAAAGTAAATTGCTTACTTTCCACTTCCAAAGAAAGAGGACAACTATCTCCCTATTTCCCTTTCTTTCCCCTTTCTTGATCAACCTTCCTCACTCTTTCCCTTACTAACTTTTACTTCTGGTACGAGAATTTTATTCATTTTACGTTTGACTGGGGTTGAAAATGCATGTCTCTAACAGGCATGCTGAAATAGCTATTCGCCAAATGTAATCAGAATTTACAGATGAAATAAATGAATAACTCAAATGAATAAATCAAATTTACATCGAGTTCTATTGGATCAGTTTTAATATTTGACCGATATTACTAAGATTCTTTGGGATTATTTACCAATATATTTATGAATTGTTTACTGCTATATATATATATATATATATATATATATATATATATATATATATATAAGCTGTCACAATTCATAAGTGACCATACCCTGATGACATCTAAAGAGAAAGAAAGAAAGAAAGAAAGAAAGAAAGAGGAATTTTTTTTTTCATTTCGTTTTATTAATAATAAAGAAATCGATTACAGTCACCGTATCCAAACAATATGTTAAGCGAAAATTGAAATTTCCTATTACTTGAAATTTTTTCATAAATATCATCAAGCGGACTAAGAATTTTCCCCCAACGCGATGAATGTTTGTTCGCTCAAAGGAGTCCCGTACCTCGGGAAATAAACCCGAGCCTCAAGTAGAACTGGTACATACGAGTCATCAGGAAAGACGCTAGAATGATGGTCAGTTCCCAGTACTGCTGCAGTATGTATCTAACACTTCCTGGTATCGGCTACTTTTACAGGAAACAGATCAGGCCGAAAATGGAGTACTGCTGCCATATATGGGTTAAGGCAGTGCTGTCTTCCCTTTCTAGTTTCGATAGTCCAAAAGCGTCTCCGCGTTCTTGTCAGTGATGAATTATATTCCAACCTACAAACCTTTTTCATACAGACGAAAGAGTGCAGGATTCTCGCAGTTCTATCGATATTTACATGGAAAATGTTCAAACGAATTACATTCTTTAGTTACTCCATTTATAACCTGCACGATTATGACTCATCATGGGGCACACATTGTATCAAATCACCCTCCTTTTTTTCGTATTACTTTACTGACATGTAAGTTCCACTGAAACAGTTTCTTCCCACGAAACACTATGAAACTAACTCCCAAGAGTATTCTTTCCCTAGTCACTACATTCTTCGCCTGTTCAAGTCTAAGGTTAACCGCTATCTTCACCACATATCCTCATAAACTTCTAACTCCGTAACTTTCTAACTCAGGTGGCTCTTAGGCCTTGTACAGAATGAAAATCATTGCAAAATAATACACTGATTATTATCATTGATGGCTTACGGCCTATCACGTTGAATACACTGGTTCTCACTGGTTCTAGCTCGATCACCGAAGTTAAGCAACGTTGAGCCTGGTCAGTACTTAGATGGGTGACAGCTTTGGAATACCAGGTGCTGTAAGCGTATAGTGACGGATGTGCGTTGTGGTGCAGTGGATATCAGCTCGGAAAGAGAAATCGGTGAGCCGAGTTCGAATTACAGTTGAATACCCTGCATTCATTTAATCACTGGTACTCTTGGGAAAGGTATTAATCCGCCCCTTCCCTCCAGTTATGGGTTAAATAACAGGGTAGGCCTTGAGGACCCTGCCCTTAAAACTAAATCTCAATGAATCTTGATACTCGAAAAGAAAAATGTATTACTAGACACAAAAATTATATAAAAAGCAACAATAAATTGTTGAAAGAAAAAGGTATTACCAGCAATAAATAAATAAAGTTTAGTTGGCAATAAATGACCCGCTGATGTTGATTTGCCATAAAAACAAAACAAAAATTTCCAAAAGTTATGCATTATTATCCATTCGTAGAGTAAATGAAAAATTCGTTGATAAAAACGTTGGTTAAATAAATCGAAGAATTCATAGATAAATGTTTTGGTTAAATGATTCGAAGAATCCGTATATAAGATGTTTGGTTAGATAAATAACACAATTCGTAAATAAGTGTGTTGGTTAAATAATTAAAAGAACATTGCAAGCTTGAGATCAGTACATATTAATCGTGTTTAGCAAAAGGAAAAAAAAGTCCATCAAAAGTAGATATAAAACAAAATCTTGCACAGCGTAAACCTTGAAATCTTTTCAGTGTTGCGCGGATTGAAGGTAATAAAGGCACGATTCAAACCACATCTTGTTTTTCATCTTCGTACAATCGCTTCTCGTACCAAACAGAACTGAAGTCGTCATCGCTTAAATACAAGACTGATGCGTTGATATGGTTCGACGCGATAGAGGAAATTAAGTTACAGCTTTTCATCATCTTTTCTTTTGAATGTTACTTTTATCTATTTTCTCTTTTAGAAATCACACTGAAAGGGAGAAGCTGGAATGGTAATTGTCAGGGATGTTTTCAATTTCGGTCATCCGAGAGAAGAACTTCACATTTAATTGTCGATGTCATACCAAACAGCGGATGTGCGTTGTGATACCGGCTGGGAACGAGAAATCGAGGAGCCGAGTTCGCATTCCAGTTGAACTCCTTTCATTTACTTACACAAAATACCCTTGGGAAAGGTATTAATCTGTCTCTTCCCTCTATTTATGGGTTAAATTCCGTGACAGATTGGGTTTTGAAACCTTGGCTGGCAACCAGTCAACCGCAGAAAGTAGTGGAAACTTACTGCGGGATAATCTTCTCCCCAATCAGCCATGTCTCTTTTGAGATGTGATCGCCCAAGCGTGTATCACGTATGGCACTTGACTGACGTAATACCAAACAAATCCCAATGATCATTAGTCTGCTACTGTTGCTGTTGATGTTGTTGCTAGTGTTGAAATTGACAGGGGACTAGGCTCATTTAATATAACCATAGCTTTTCAGTTACTGAAATTTGAGACAGTTACCATGTTGAAAAAATACAATAATTAGCTACGTGTCAGTATGAGCAGGTAATTTGCCTCAGTTGATTTTTTTTTTCTTAAGAAACTTATTTTGGCGAGGTAAAATGTTACGAGCATATCCTAATCGGTAATTAATCTAAAAATGCCCAAGTTCGAATTTTGCCATATTTAAATGAACAGGTAAATAGTTGTTTACATCGTAGATTATTCCCAACCTCGAGACGTGTTAGCGTTTTTGAAGAACGACCTCTCATGAAGATGTTTACTCGATCCCTACAATCTGATCCTGTCAAAGCGAGGTTTCGCTGTTATCTTTCCCACGCATCGTAATGAATTGTATCGTTTACTCTGACTGGCTATTGATCATTCTACAGGGTAAACATTATTGTTAAAAAAATAGTAAAAGTTTTTGGCTCTGTGCAGCCATTATAGCTTCCCTTCTCTCTGCTATTAGCCCACCAAATTATAAGACAACCACTGACGTCTTATGAGCATAGTTACTTCTGACTGTTGGTGCGTTGTGGTGCAGTGGATATAGATTCGGAACGACAAATCGGGAGTGCCGATTTCGAATTACTGTTGAATTCCTTGCGTTCATTTACGCACAAATACCATTGGGATAGGTAATAATCCGTCTCCTTCCTTTAGTTATGAATTAAATAATAAGGCAGATTGGGTTATATAGCCTTGGCTGGCAACCACTCTACCGCATAAAGCAATAACAACCTACTGCGGGATAATCTACTGCGCAGTCGGTCAGGTCTCTTTCGAGACATGATCGCCTAAAGCGTGTATCACGTATGGCACTTAACTGACTGCCTTCTGACTGAATAATGGCCATATAAGAGTTTTCTTTCAATATGCCTTCTTACTTCTTGTTTATTAGTATGTCTTAATATCTTCAGTTAAGATTTTGATAAGTGGTCATTTTTATTTATTTCTCATGTTGAGGGATGTGCGTTGTGGTACAGTGGATATCGGCTCGGAACAAGAAACCGGGGAGCCGAGTTCGAAGTCCAGCTGGATCCATTGTATTCAGTTACGCGCAAATACCCTTGGGAAAGGTATTAATCCGTCTCTTCCCTCCAGTTATGGGTTAAATAGCAGGACAGATTGGGTTCTATAGCCTTGGTCGGCAACCAGTCTACCGCAGAAAGCAATGGCAACCTACTGCGGGATAATCTTCTGCCCAGTCAGTCATGTCTCTTTCGAGACATGATCGCCCAAGCGTGTATCATGTATGGCACCTAAACTGACTGACTGATGTTGAAATCGTTTAGGATTTATTATTTTATGAATTACATAGTAGTAGTAGTAGTATTAGTAGTGAAAGTCGTCTTCTTTTTCTTTCATTTAATATTTCCCTTCTCATCCTTTCCTTATATACCACAGCTTTCTTTTTTAGTTTGTTTTGTGAGGGGGGGGGGAATTATTTTTGTAGTTTCGTTTTTCTATTTCATTCTTGGTACCTTCTGCCTTTTTTCTCTTTCATTCTTGGTACGTTCTGCCTTTTTTCTCTTTCATTCTTGGTACTTTCTGCCTTTTTTCTCTTTCATTCTTGGTACCTTCTGCCTTTTTTCTCTTTCATTCTTGGTACTTTCTGCCTTTTTTCTCTTTCATTCTTGGTACCTTCTGCCTTTTTTCTCTTTCATTCTTGGTACCTTCTACCTTTTTTCTCTCTCTTTTCTCAGTTCTTCCATCTTTTCTCTATCACTTTTCTATTTCTGTTCTCCAATCATTTTTCTTCTTTTATTTTTTAACTTTCTTTTAACTTTCGTATTACTTCGTTTCATCTCATCTTTTATTCTTTGGATTTCTCTTAGAATTCTGTTCCAAATATAACTGTACATTTTCTGTTTGTTCAGTGTTATTTTCATTTTATTTTTGGATATATTCAACGTTTATTTTCGGTTCGTTTATCTCTATCGTTTCTTTAAAACACACACATTTTTACACTCCTTCTTTCTTCATTTCTTTTTTTCGCTCTCTGTCTCTCTTTCTTTGCAATTTTCGAATCATCATTTATTCTTGAATTTGTATATGTAATTTTTTATTAAGTCCCTCAAAATAGAAACCCTGAATATCCATTCCTTTCTGACATATAGTTACAAGATTATTTATGTCTTTACGATAAAACTATAAAGGTTTAGACAACAAGAAATATTTGAGTGCATTTTCTGCTTCGCATTTTCAAAGGAAAGTTTTTTTCAAATGAAAGAATTATCAAGATGCTTGAAAAAATGGTGGTTAGTGAGCGAGAGATCCGGGAAATATGATGGATGTGACAAAGTATCGAGTTCTTAGTCACTGAATTTCTACATTGTCATCTTTACAACATGTGGCACAGCATTATCATTCTTGCAACATGTGGAATTGCGTTGTCATCCTTACAACATGTGGCATATCATTATCATTCTTCCAACATGTGGCATTGCATTGTCATCCTTACAACATGTGTCGTAGCATAGTGACCTTTGCAACATGCGACACATCACTGTCATCTTTGTAACATGTGGTACTGCATTGTCATACTTGCAACATGTGGCGTAGTACTGTCATCCTTACAACAAGCGGTATTGTATTGTCATCCTTGCAATATGTGGCGTAGTATTGTCATCCTTGCTACATGCGGCATGCATGGTGATCCTTGCAACATGTGGCGTAGCATTATCATGAATCAGAATTGAACCCGCGTCGATTAAAAAGTGCTGGTTGCATTTTGCTTAAATGAATATACATTCAATCCAGTTCCTGGCAGTAATCTTCGACGGTGATATTCTGGTTTGATTAATAAAAGCGATAATTGATAACGTTAATAGCGTCCAACAAGACAGTCATTATAAACTTCTGTTGGTAAAACATCAATTAAATTGTAATAGTAAATGTAAAATATTGGAGTGCTACTTCATGATCTATCCACTGATTCGATCGTTTATGCTTGACATAGCGGATTCAGTTCTCAACACAAGTAACTATTAGATCAAGAAATTGATCATTCAAATTTTGCAGGTTTAAAATAAAACATGCTCAAAATACTTTGAATGTCGCTGTATTTATGTGGATCACATTGATCAGGTTACTTCTGTCAGTGAGTTTAGTGCCATACGTGATACACGCTTGGGCGATCATGTCTCGTAAGAGACATGACTAACTGGGCAGAAGATTATCCCGCAGTAGGTTGCCATTGCTTTCTGTGCGAGACTGGTTGTCGACCAAGGCTATAGAACCCAATTTATCCAATTATTTTGACTCATACCTAGAAGGGGAAGAGATAAATTATATTAAATAGTAATTAAGAGGGATCGGTTTAATACTTCATAACAATAGAAAATCGATCCCCCACTTTATGCTCAGTAGAAGGCTTAAACATGTTTCAAACTATTATATTCAGTCAGTCAGTTAATTGCCATACGTGATACACGATTGGGTGATCATGTCTCGAAAGAGACATGACTAACTGGGCAGAAGATTATCCCGCAGTAGGTTGCCATTACTTTCTGCGGTAGACTGGTTGTCAGCCAAGGCAACAGAACCCAATCTGTCCTGTTATTTAACCAATAACCGTAGGGAAGAGACGGTTTAATTCCTTTCCCAATGGTATTTGCGCGGAAGTGAATGCAAGGAATTCAACTAGAATTCGAACTTGGCTCCCTGATTTCTCGTTCCGAGCCGGCTTCCATTGCACCACAACGCATATCTACACCACAATGCACACCAACACCACAACGCACATCCACACTACAATGCACAACGCACAACTTTACCTTGCCAATTTTCTTCAGATTTTCCGATAGTGATAAAATTCTGACACCCATTATCGGAGACATTTCTCTCACACTTGTACAAGATTTTTGTTCGACAAGTGTTTTCACATGTTCATTGCGAGTTGCAGATGAGCGTTTTTTATCACCTTAATATTCAAAATTCTTATCCCTACTGCGGAACTTCTGAAACTAGCGCTGTTTTGTCAGATCACATATGAAAATTTCAATGATCGCAAATTTCAGAAAAATTATGAACAACCAGGAAATCGTGCCAAAAATAAGCGTATTTATTAGTTTCTTATTTCTATGTCCAAGGCAAAGGATGCATAGAGTTTTAAGTTAAATTCTAAAAAATATCTGAAAAGAATTATCAAAAAGATCACTTTAAATTTCAGAAAGCGTAATATAGTTTTGAAAATAGCATGTGTTAGAAGAGAATTATTTTTGTCACTGAATCGAGGCACTATACAACACCATCACGCGAGGTAGTCGCACCTGTTAGGATCTCAGCTTTGGGCCAACAGTTAACCACCAAAATGGGGTCAAAATATTATGAAAATATAAGAAATAGATTTTTAGAATAAAAATAAAAGCAATATAGTTTTTGAAGATAACAGATTACCAGTGTGGGGCTTGATACATTGACACCCCCCACACACACACGGTCACTCAGCGTTCACGTGATAACTTAGTTCCCGCGTAAACGATGCCAATAAAAGCGGGGAACGTCACGTGGTACGCTAGTTAGGATTTTGTCCCGGACAAGAGCAGACATGTTTCCCTAACTCACAAAAACACACGCACACTAATTGCGGGTAGCAATTAGGGGCGCAATTTTTTATTTTTCACCAGGGAAAGAACTTCTCTTTCCTTAATTTTATGCATGCTGTCAACCCTATGTAACCTTTGTTAATATATTGTTTTTCTCATTACTTTCGCCTACTCGTCTTTCTTATTGCCTGTTTTATTTCACCACCCAGTTACGTCGAGTCGACTCGTAAACTTAAATTAGTAACGGACGCATCGTCCACTACACCAGTAATACATTTCACTCTAGATAAACACCCTTTTCAATGAAACCTGATCTGCAAACTGGTTTCTTACAAAGAATACATATTATACTCATAAGAATCTATCCGAAAAATCCTTGGAAATAGCATGTGTTAGAAGACAATTATTTTTATCACTGAATCGAGTCACTAAACAACACCATCACCCGAGGTAGTCGCACCTGTTAGGATCTCAGCTTTGGGCCAACAGTTAACCACCAAATGGGGTCAAAATATTATGAAAATATAAGAAATAGATTTTTAGAATGAAAATGAAAGCAATATAGTTTTTGAAGATAACAGATTACCAGTAATACATTTCACACTAGATAAACATCCTTTTCAATGAAACCTGATCTGCAAACTGATTTCTTACAAAGAATACATATTATACTCGTAAGAATCTATCCTAAAAATCTTGTCAGCATTAAATAACTGATTGATAAACCGTAAAATAAAGTAAGCTAAGCCAAGCTCCACGACACACATTCAATTTTACACACCGAGCACTGCTTGGGGTGTTAAGGCTTCAATCTCGTTAAAAATATTCGAATCGTTTAGATTGGGACAACTAGAAGAAAATGAAAACGTTTTAAGTTCTTGAATTGCAATTCGTATATATTATTAGTGGCATATCCCAACAAAACAATTTAAAAGTTTATTCCAAAATCGGACATTATTTCCAGAATATCCTAGTAGCATTCTTACCATGTGTAGTTGCCTGTTGTGAAAAAATACAACAACAGATGAACTAGAAAAAGCGAAAATATATTAAGACTATTCGAAACACTTCTATTTTGTTTGAGAATATCAAGAATAATTTATTTCCGCAAGAAGGAATTTTGATATAATAACCAAACGGAAAATCTCAGAATAAACGCATGATTGCGTCTCTCATTGTCTGGCATTTTATCATTATTTTCTGCTTCATGTATAAAATTAGCTTCAGTTTCTTTTCTAACTGTTTATGTCGGGAAGGGATTCACCGTGCGAAACATGTTTTCTTTATCACTTTATGCATATGTGCGTTGGTTGCACATTAATTCCCCCCCCTCTCTCTCTCTCTCCCTCTCTCTCACTGTGTGCGTGTGCGTGCGTGTGCATCCGTGCCCCTGCGTAAGAGTGAAGTTGTGCCTAGGCCAGCCAATGTGGATGTGAGTGTTATAGTGTTTTTGTGCGATTATATTTCCATGTGTGCCTTTGACATTGAATATATATTATTCATTCTGCTGAATAACATGCCTGAGATATTTATGCGTAATAAGATAGAGAATCTCTTTAGGGACAACACTACTGATGTGGAGGCGGAATCCAAAAACAGTTTTTCTTTAACTCTTTTCTTTCTCTGTCTATACTCATTTGATATTGTATATGAACCCCCCTCTCTCTCTCTCTGTCTCTCTGTTTCTCTCTCTTTCACTCTGTGTGTGTGTGTGTGTGTGTAAGATAAAAGGAGTGCTTCGCAAGGTTTCCTGTGCGTGTGTGTGATGTAGTATCTTTGAGCGTTTATATTCGTAACCTCAACTGGGTTTTTGCAGTTGTATATTTATTTTTTAATCGTTTCACCCCAAGCAAGGCAATGCAGCGACTAATGCGGAGGGAGTTACCGTAAGAGAAAAAAATGGGGAACACGGTACTGGGAATGTGGAAGAAATGATAAGAGAAAGTTGGGAATCAAGAAAATAGAGGGTTGCAAATGACGTTGTACTTAATCTTTTAGAAATTGTACCTATCAGGAAAGCAAGTATATGGAAGGGAAGTGAAAGCAATGAAACTACCAGAGAAGAAGTGGCGGTTACACTTGATGTGTGTTATTCGTTCTTCTGATATGTGCGTTGTGGCGCAGTGGATATCAGCTTGTAACGAGAAATCGGGTAACCGAGTTCGAATTCCAGCTGAATTCATTGCATTCACTTACGCGCAAATATCCTTGGGAAAGGTATTAATCCGTCTCTTCCTCCAGTTATGGGTTAAATAACAGGACAGATTGGGTTCTATAGCCTTGGTCGGCAAACAGTCTACCGCAGAAAGCAATGGCAATCTACTGTAGGATAATCTTCTGCCCAGTCAGTCATGTCTCTTTCGAGACATGATCGCCCAATCGTGTATCACGTATGGCACTTAACTGACTGACTGATAACCTACCAGCCTGATATATTTACGCATGATATGATAAAGCATTACTTTAGGGGCAAAAATTACTGTACTCGATCGAATGCTTGGTTTTCAGCAAACAGTGAAATCTAAAATGCCAACTACAGATGGGTGATACTAAAATCAAGCAGGCGCAGAAATTTGAATATTTTGGAAGTGTTATGAAAGAGGAAGGAATGTGCGGCATTGATATTTGAGGGCGTATTGGCATGGCTAAGGACGCGTATTAAAAGCTAACCGGAGAAACAGAAAGATTTCGTTGGGGGAAAAATTGAAAAAGAAAAAAAGAGTACTTGACTGTTACGTGATATTTGTCCTCCTATATGTCAGCAAATGCTGGACTGTCTCCTCAAAGATGAAGGAGAGATTCGAACCAACATAAATGATGTTCCACAGAAGGATGATGAGGATAGCATGAACCAAACATGTGAGCGACGTCAATGTTTTGGAGAAGGCACAAACGAAAAATAAACCTATACTTAACATCTCGAAGAAACAGCTGAGGTTACTGAGACAAATAATGAGGAAGGCGACTATGAGAATCTGATACTCACAAGAGGATAAGAGAGAAAGAAAGACAGTAGAGAGCAACACGAGACATACTTGATGGGCTTCAGTAAGTGTATATCGGAGCAGGATTTGGTAGAGATTCCAAGAGGAAAAGTTTTAAGAGCAACAAGAGATAGTGGTAATCCATGATCCATGATAGAGGTAGTCCATGATCGCCTACGTCCTGAATGAACACGGTACATAAAGTAAATGAACTGTTGGAAATATAATATTTTATTCTTACAAAAGTTCATAAATTATTTCAGTTTCATTAATGACAGAATGACGAAAATTTAGTATGATTCGGAGTTCATCTTTGCTTCCTTGACTTGTAAAATTTTGCAAAGTAATATTAACAACAGAACCATTCTATTTTCATTTAGAATTATTCATAAGTCGGCTCCCTGTGCAGGGCCCGGAAATTCTTTCCGCCTGAATCTATCCTGCAATTATATAAATCCACCATCCGCCCGTGTATTAAGTACTGCTGCCATATCTGGTCGGGTGCCCCTTCTAGTCTTCTCTGGGTTCTTGACAAAATACAGCGAAGAATCTGTAATGTGATTGATACCGACTTGGCTGAGCGCCTGCAGTATCTCTCTCACCGGAGTGACGTGGCTTCCCTGTGCCTCTTCTATAAATACTTTCATGGCTTCTGCTCTGACGAACTTAAATCACTGGTGCCCCCTATATGTGAATTTGCACGAGATACTAGACTGGCAACTAGGTCACAACCTTTTAGAGTGAAACCGATGAAATGTAACCGCATTTTCTACTCTAACAGCTTCTTTCCTCGCACTTCCCGCCTGTGGAATTCCCTACCGCATGCTTGCTTCCCAGACGGCTACAACCTCCAGGAGTTTAAATGTAAGGTCAATAGACACCTCCTAACACAGTAACTCACACCCACTCTCTCCAACTCTCTCCCTATGTACATCCTATGTCGTCTATCACCCTCCTTCTGACATTTCCCATACCCAATCCCTCTATGTAACCCCCCTGCGCTATAGTGGGAGTAGAATGCCTTGCTTGGGATGACAGGATTAAAAAAATACATCATTTCTTTTAAAAAGCTGAGGGTTCCTAATAATTATGGCCGTAAGTGTATATTAACAGAATGTGAACAAAATGATGGAAACACTTCGTAATATAAAAGCAAAATTTGAGTGAACTGACAAAAGCTTGTTTGTTTTAATATTAGTAGTACTTCATTTATTTGCTAAAATATTTACGTTTTTTTTTTTTGTTTTTTTTTAGATTTCGTTTAAATCGGTTTATTGCAGTAAACGGTCAGGACTATTTAAGAATTTTAAGTGATCAACTTCATCGTATTCATAAAGATATGTTACTGGAACCGTTTGCTGCGCTAAATGCTATCTTCCCAGATGATAATGCACCCATTCATTGTGCTAATTGTACGAGGTAATCTCTCTTAAAATTCAAACTATTATAACTGCCAAAATCTATCCTACACCGTGTTCAAATAAATTTACTTGACATTTCAAAGTGTTTCTATTTTTTGTACACCCCCAGTATATATATATATATATATAGAGAGAGAGAGAGAGATAGATAGATAGATAGATAGATAGATAGATAGATAGATAATAATTTATAACTGTGTTACATAGAACTCTGTCTTAATAACATATAAAAATATATATATATGTGCCGAGAATTCCTTGCATATTTATTGATCTCTCTCTCTCTATATATATGTATGTGTGTGTGTGTGTGTGCGTGCGTGCGTGTGTGCGGGTGCACGTGTATTGTAAAAAATGATAAAGAATATATTAATATATAAAAAACAACAAAAATACAAGAAAAAACAGATGCAAGAAAAAAAAGAAGAATGAAAAAATAACCAAAAGTCAATCCCCTACAAAACCAGAAAATAACATTCCTTAATAGCTAGGCTATCCAGTGGTGCAGTGGATATCGTCTCGGAAAGAGAAATCGGAAGTCGAGTTCGAATTCTTGTTGAATTAATTGCTTTCACTTACGCGCAAATACCCTTGGTAAAGGTATTAATCCATTTCTTTCTTCTAGTTATGGGTTGAATAACAGGACAGATTGGGTTCTATAGCCTTGGTCGGCAACCAGTCTACCGCATAAAGCAATGGCCACCTACTTCTGAATAAAATTCTGCCCAGTTAGTCATGTCTCTTTCGAGACATGATCGCCCAAGCGTATTTCACATATGGCACTTAACTGACTGATCCAGACAAAGCGTAAAACGCTTCAAATTGTCACCCCTCAATCGGACATGGCTCCAGTCTCTACTCGGTTTTTACTCTAGATAGATAGATTGTGTGTTATTATAGATATCAATTCTTCATGATAACTATCACCTTCAGGCCTGAAGCTAATCTTCAGATCAAACGCGATAACTTCTTTATCTTGCCTTGTGAGATTAATAGTTATTGAGATAGAAAACTGTTTTCTTCTTTGGAGTAGATAGACTAAACTATCGCCCGGTTCACACTCCACCCACATCTATTGAACAGGTGAAGAGGCTCATCCCTTGTTTTCTGTTTAGGATGTGGTTTCCGGTTTTTCTCTTTTCCAGTCTTTTCACTCTTACGTAGCCCCCTGCGCATCAGTGGCGTTTTCGCCTTGCTTGGGGTGATATGATTAAAAAAAAAAAAAAAAATTATGCTAACTTCTTAAGGACAGTCAGGATCATAGTCTCTCGTTTGCTTATTTTGTTTTACGTTCTTCTATCATTTTTGTATAGAGATTTATTAATTATTATATTGTATATTATTTTGTTTCTTTGTTTTCGTATTTCGAATAGATTTTACAATTTTTATGTTACAGCATTTTAACTAGTGTTTTTAGTGATCATATGGCTGTGGATTGCGTAAAAAAATTATTTTCGTGTCTGCATTGCAAATTAGAATTGATTGTTAATGTGTTTTCCTTGTTCTGAAAAATCGTTATCTCCTCAAGACTGTGTTTTTTATGGTTTTGGGAGCTCCTTGGCAGATGTTTATCTGACATTCCATGTTATTATTTGTACATTCAGTTTCTGTTTTTGAGTTTGCATGTAAGAGTAAGTGAGAGAGAAAGAGAGAGAAATAGAGAGAGAAAGAGAGAGAAAGAGAGAGAGGGGGGGAAATAATCAATAACTCACGAAAACGTCACCTCCAATACTCAGAATTTCGGGATTTTAAGTTAATTATTATGCTCCCACTGTCATTATTACGAAAGACAACAATGATTCTCAATTACTGGGAAGGAAAAGACATCAAATGATTGAAAATGTTCCACAAATTATTAAACCTGGAAGCACATAGTTACGTCGAATATTAAACAATACAGGATCAATAAATCTGCAGCCTGAGGGCAAATGATATATCGGAAAAATTCAATGACTATGAGGGCATTTTTGGTGAACAAAATTCTGCGTAGATGTTTTGCCGAACAGTACTCAGGATTGCATGCATAGGTTTCGCCGTGGTGGAAAAACGCATGATTGCCGCCGGTGGAACATGAGAAGAATATATATGCACACTTCAGTTACTCTTCAGTCATGAAATGAGTTCTCTCGGATGCAGGCGTGTGTATGCAATGCGTATATATAATGTTAAAATCTCTTCCTCTCTCAGTCTTGTGCCAATAGATTAGGAGTAGGCTCTCTGACTGATGCTGAATCAGTTGAGTTTCCACCCGGCTGAAAGCAATCGGGTGTCTAGCAACAATGATGAGTTGTGATACAGCGAAACAGGCTTGTATGTGGACAAATCTCTCTCTCTCTCTCTCTAATTACATCTATCTATCTATCTATCTATCTATCTATCTATCTACACACACACACACACACACACACACACACACACACACACACACACCCATATATATATATATATATATATATATATATATATATATATTTACGCTCTCACACCCTGATTAAGCACTCTGGAAGAATGGTAGACTTTGAAAAACAGTAGCTACTCTGGTATGTACGCATCGCTCATTCACTAATGAATTAGAGCACTCTGGCTATTGGGCGTGTATAAAGATAATATACACTCTAAAAGGTCTGCCTTCTTCTGCCCATAGTCCACAGGTAGAATCGCCGACTGACGCCAATTCGGTCGGGTTTCAATCCTGGGTTAAAAGCAATCGGAGTTTAACCGTACTGATGAGCTGTGATACAGCGAAACAGATCTGTCTGCGGATGACTATATATATATATATATATATATATATATATATAGAGAGAGAGAGAGAGAGAGAGAGAGAGATAGATAGATGTTATTTGATACTTCTTAGTCATCATTAAATTAAACTAGTAGAGAGTTGTATTAATAGTTCAACACAGTTATATTGTTTAATGAAATGTTTAAATATATATGTGTTAAATTTCAATTTTTATCATTTGGAAATTAATTTATTCTGCAACCTATATTTCAACATTGCTGTATCTTCAGGTATTTATAATAATTATTCATGGCATGAAGATGCCGACATATATAGGAGGCGTGAAATCTCTCTTAGGGATTTCATGTTGAAATGTTTATTCAACATTTTTGAATTTTGAAAATTTATTTTAATTTATATTGGCTCTGTAATTTTAAATACATTGAGCTCTCCCCCTGTATCATTTTTAAATATTAATATTTTTAATATTAATTAGGATCAGGTTCTTTGAATTTACCTTCCTACTTTTCCGTTTCGGATTACAGTAATTTAATAAAATAAATAAATATATATATATATATGTGTGTGTGTGTGTGTGTGTGTGTGTGTGTGTGTGTGTGTGTGTGTGTGTGTGTATATATATATTTATGTATGCATGGAAGTATGTGTAAATATATGAAGTTAAGATTTATGCCCTATTTTCGATACAAATAATTCATATATTATAAAAATATATTCATGTGTAATAGAGATTATCACTCTCCTATATACATATACCATACATGTCGATATATATATATATATATATATATATATATATATAACACATATTAGAAAATTTGTATATAACACATATTAAAAAAAAGAAGCACACAAATTATAACTATGCTAAACATAAACGAATGGAAAATACAAAACAAAATACAGCAAGGCATAAAAGACTTATATCCATATTTCAATGCGAATACACGAAACAAACACTAACAATTACATTTATTACACCACAAAAATATATAGGCTTGTGTGTATTTATGCGTGTATATGTACGTGCATTTAAAGATATGTGGGTAGACGTGTGTATATGCGTGCATATGCCCCTATATACACATGTGCATGGGAGTGCGTAAGCGTTTGTACGTATGCATGTGTCTACAGGCACTCAATATTCAAATGTTACAATTCGATGACAATTCTACGAATAATAACAATCGATCAAACATAACAGAATTCCGGATAAAAAAAAAGATAGGAGGAAGAAATAAAGCAAAAACTAGAAGAAAATTGCCTATGACAGCCAACACCTGCTAATACGCGCACCAGCTTAAACCCACAAAAACTTAGAAAACATAATAGTATAAAAAGCCAAAAGTTTATAAATATTAACATAAAATTGAAAAACTAAAAGCATGTGAATAGAGGGCAGAAAATTCCGCCTACGAAACTTTAAAGTCGGAATACTGATGGTAACATCAATCAGCTAAGTGTCAACTTTCACTCAACTTAATTCTATAAGACTATTCATTCGGTATCGAGTACGTTTTTGTAAAATCTGCTACACTTAAATGCTTTTCTATCAGTATTTTACAGACTTCCAGCAATTTTGGCTTTATACAGTCTTGTAAATAGCTGTAATATATATATATATATATATATATATATATATATATATATATATATATATATATTACACTGGAAGAATTATAGCACCCTGGAAGAATGTTAGACTTTGAAAAAAAGTAGCTACTCTGGCATCTACGCATCGTTCATTCAGCAATGAATTAGAACACTCTCAGCTATTAGGCGTGTATAATGATAATATACACGCTATAAAGTAAGCCTTCTTCTACCAAGAGCCCGTAGCTCAGAGACAGAATCGCGGACTGACGATAATTCGGTCGAGTTTCAAAACTGGGTGAAAGAGCAATCGGCTGTCTAACCGTACTGATGTGCTGTTATACAGCGAAACAGATCTGTCTACGATAAATATATATATAGTCTTCTACAGACAATCGTGTTTCGCTGGATCACAGCTCGTCAGTACAGTTAAGCATCAGTTGGCCGTTCTATCTCTAAGAATCAGTAGAGGCAGGGCGGTTTTTCCGTGTTATATACACGAAATAAGCAGACGTGTATACACAATATAGCCAATAGTTTTTAAATCCGTGAGTGAAGGAACGATACTGAATATATATATATATATATATACATGTTCATTAATTTTTTTATATATATATATATATATATATATATATATATATATATATATGTTCAGTAATTTTATTTTATAATATATATACATATATATATATATATGTGCATTAATTTTATTTTATAATATATATACATACATATATATATATATATATATATATATATATATATGTGTGTGTGTGTGTATACTGAAAAAAATTGCAAAAGTATTTTTGCATAGCATTCAATCTCACATTATACATTTAGCAGCATCTATCGTAACCTTTAAACTTATTAACACAACAACGAAAGATTTGCACATATGTGTTCGTGTAAACTTTTGTCTATGTTTTAGTGAGAAGAACCCATCCTTAATGTCTATGAAAGTGTTTTTCAAACAACACACACACACACACACACACACACACACACACACGCATATATATATATATATATATATATATATATATATATATATATAAAAACACAGTCACACATACATGCATTTATAAATATATGTATATATGGATGTATGTGTGAATGTGTATATATATGTGTATATATATATTAATGTATATATATGTTTACACCTTCACACGCACATATATATATATATATATGTGTATATGTATATATAGAAACACATTCACACATACATGCATATATATATATATGTATATATGCATGTATGTGTGAATGTGTATATATATATATCTATATATATATATATGTGTGTGTACACCTTTACATACACATGCATATATATATATATATATATATATATATAGGCATATATATATATATATATATGTGTGTGTGTGTGTGTGTGTGTGTTTGTGTGTGTGTGTGTGTGTATTTATTCGCAAGAGCTAACACCCTTTCTTTATAAATGTACTAAAATGTGGAGAATAATTTTTTGTATGTATCTGTATTATAAGACTATTGAGAAGAAAATGTTTTATGGCATTCCGTTCCTCTCGAGCGAGCCCATCTTTTTTACCGCATTGCATATGTGTGTGCGTCAAAAGATGAACCGTTCTGAGACGATTCTCTTTCTTTTTTTTTCTTTTGCTGAAATGAGCGCGTTTCTCTTTGTCAAGTCATCTTTCTGACTTCAATAGTCCTTTATGTCTATTGACAAGAAACATGTAAGCAAATTTCAAGATTAATCGACTCGTTTAATATTCTTCCGTCTGCGTTTTCCTCGTTTCTGCAGGTGGTTTAAAGGTTTTGTGCATTATTTAGACTCTAGCAACTCAAGAGGAGGAGAAAGTAGCGCATTTCAGGAAATAAAATCATTCCCAAAGCGGAAATGGAACATGCAGGTGATTTATCAATCTGAAATAAAAGTTCCGCCCTTTTTTTAGAGCACTAAAAAGCAACAAAAGAGCCAGCAACAATCAATATGGCAAATATTAAATTATGAAATGTATTTATTAAAACATAAAAAAATAATGAAGAAATAAATAATCGAACGCGAAATGCGACTAACAAAAATTTGAAAAAGGCAATATGCTTGAAAAAGAAAATATTCTGTTCCTTTTCGTTATGGTATCTCTGTTCTCACTTCATATGATTTCTTTTTATCAAGGTTGACACTGAGTGTAACAGCTATCTACTCTTACACCTGTTTTCAGATAACGGTGTAGTGTTAACATTATTCTCCATCCACTGTATTTTCATAGTTCTTTCATGTCGTGACACTTCCACATGGACAATTATGGCTCTCCACAACGTCGGTTTTTTTTAGGCTCCAGCTAATTTTCGCTTTTTATTATGTTTCATAATATCTGACTTTATTATCGTTCTGTGAGTGTCAACTTTCCAATATCTTTTCTTAATTGTCTGTCCGAAAGCACTCAACGGTCTATTTCTGATAATATGTATAAGTGTGTTTAAATTTCGATGGTATTTTCATTATTTGGCGGGGGACTTTAATATGGGATTTCGATCACACGTTCTAACATTTACCATCCACTCGACTCTTAGCTTTTGGGGACGCTTCATGCAGTAGATAATGATACGCGAAAGTATAGCCTCTGCCGGCTAGAACTGATGTTAATGCAAACAAACCCCTGATAACCGTAACGACGCATGCCTGCTCCACATATATTTTTTTTAATCATATCACCCAGAGCAAGGCGGTAACGCTACTGATGTACAAGGCTCTACATAGGAGTGAAAAGATTGGAAAAGAGAAAACCGGAAACCGCAACCTAAACAGGAAACAAGGGATGAGCCTCTTCACCTGTTCAACAGACGTGCGTGGAGTGTGAACCGGGCTATAGTTTAGCCCACCTACTCCAATTGAAAAAATAGAAAGAAAAAAAAAGTGAAAAGATTGGAAAAGAGAAAACCGGAAACCCCATCCTAAACAGGAAACAAGGGATGAACTTCTTAACCTGTTCAATAGACGTGGGTGGAGTATGAACCGGGCGAAAGTTTAGTCTATCTACTCCAATTGAAAAAAAAGTGAGAAATTTGAAAAGAGAAAACCGGAAACCGCATCCTAAACAGGAAACAAGGGATGAGCCTCTTCACCTGTTCAACAGACGTGGGTGGAGTGTGAACCGGGCTATAGTTTAGCCCACCTACTCCAATTGAAAAAATAGAAAGAAAAAAAAGTGAAAAGATTGGAAAAGAGAAAACCGGAAACCCCATCCTAAACAGGAAACAAGGGATGAACTTCTTAACCTGTTCAATAGACGTGGGTGGAGTATGAACCGGGCGATAGTTTAGTCTATCTACTCCAATTGATAAAAAAAGAAAAGAGTGAAAAGATTGGAAAAGAGAAAACCGGAAACCGCAAGTTCATTTAAAAAATCTCATAGCGAAAAGAAATTTCTAAAGAAAAATGAAAAGACATTTTTTTTTTAAATTTCATAATTATTAAGGTCTTTCTTCGCTGCCAATTAAATTTTAACAGATTTACAAGTTGATTGAATGTTGACAGTAACTGCTGAAAGTTTTACTGATGTACACGTTTTATTGATGTACACTGTTTTTTAAACAACTACAGATTATAACAAGTATTCCAATAGATTAATTTCTGCTTAAATTGTGGCACGTTTTCTTTATGCTTTTTTCTAATAAATAGAAATAAAAACACAACTCTAAACTTGTTTTACTGTAAGTTTTATCCTATAAAAGACCCAAATAAGGTGCGCACCATAGGGATTTTTGAAGAGGCAGTTTATACGGTTACGACGAGAAGGTAACGGTTAACCCTAGACTTGAACGGGTTAAGATTTTAGTGATTGGAGAAACGTTCTCATGGGAGTCGGTTACACAGAGCAATAGCTCGCGGAAAAAAGCTTTTGCAGTAAAACATTCTTCTAACACACGGAATAATTAGAGAAATTGAGTGGTTTCTTAGAAGATATTGCATATCTGGTTCTAGCAGTGAACGTAAGACACGGTGGATTCAAGAAATGTAGTTCGAATGACGCACTTTCTTGCGAAAAGTATTGGAACTTGTGATAGGTTAGCGAGAGGCTTGCCACATTCCACCTGTGGGAGAGAGGTTTGTTGGTGGACAATAACGCGTCAACCCCAAAATATCTGAAACGCTTTTAAACACTATCGAAACTCGAAAGTGAGGAGTTTGCTAAAGTCGGACAACATTACTCAATTTTCGCCCTGATCTGGCTCCTGTAATATTGTAGAATTGCATGAATCTGGTACTTACTAGAGGAGTACAGAGAATTGATCTTCTTTAGGGATAGATATTTTGTCAATCATTTAAGTGCCATACGTGATACACTTTTGAGACATGACTGACTGGGCAGAAGATTATGTCGCAGTAGGTTGACATTGCTTTCTGAGGTAGAATGGCGGCCAGCCAAGGCTACAGAACCCAATATGTTTTATTATTTAACTTTAACTGGAGAGAAGTGACAGATTCCCCAGGGTATTTGTGCGTAAGTGAATGCAAGAAACTCAACTGGAATTCGAACTCGGTTTACCGATCTGTCGTTCCGAGTCGATATCCAGTGCACCACAACGCACATCCTCTTTGAGGCCAGGTGTAAGAATTAAGACCCAATAGCATCTTTAGGACCACTGCCTCCCCGAGAGAACATCTGTTGAAAACCCTATAAAATATCGTGTGGGATAACTGTTTATGTAACTGTATTTTTGTACCCCGCACCTCTATCAACTCTCACATTCATTCCTTTCAATATTCTCTGCTACTTTTTCTCTTTTCTTTTATACTTGTCTCTAGCTTTGCTGGCTCTGCTGAGTAATGGCGGCGTAAGGGATAACCTATCTTTTCCCTCCTCTGGCGTCGTTTCCTTTTACTGACGTCGATATTTCACCGAACTTCGCTCTTTGGTGCAATGAGAGAAGTGCTGCCTCATGGTTGGAATCTCCGGGACCAGATACAAATAATATAATTTTTTTTGTTTTCTGCCCTAAGAGAATAGAAAACTTGGGAGATACAGTGTAGACTGCCAGCCAGAAGTTTGATAAACCTGATGTCAAGATTCACTCAAATTTAAATACAGTTGGTTCTAAAAAATATATACTAATTTATTAGGATCTCCTCGTAACTAGGAACCATCGATCAGTTCGAATTCGGGTTGAATTCGTTATATTCTTATTCTGTAATGGTACCCTATCTATAGGAATAGACTCTTCCTCTGTCAATAAACCTGTGGGATTTCCGAGGAGGCAGTCAAGTGACAGTCTTGAGGGATTCGTCAGTGAGTTGTGAGGCAGTGTAACTATATATTTAGGACGTACACTACTATCTGCTAACTACTAACACGTATTATTGTATATATGTTCTGTTATTCTAATGCACTGTTTAAACCTATCTTCTTGTTTCCGTGTCTTTATTTTTGACCCTAACAGCCCACAACATATTCTTACAATACCTTCGTCATTATTGAATTAGGGAATAAACTGACCAGTGTGTCAGATGGTAAAATTCCGATTTCAAAACTATATTTATAGCACTAGCAAAGCATGAGTTATGCATCCATTGAAATGATCGTGGACTTCATGAGAATATTATGAACCCCACTCGATCGATGTGATAGGATAGAACGCATTAAAATCAATATTTCTTATCAAGAATATGGTTACACTTAAGTGTCATACGTGATACATGCTTTAGGAGACCATGTCTCGAAAGAAACATTGACTGAGCAGATTATCCCGCAGTAGCTTTGCATTGCTTTCTGAGGTAGACTGGTTGCCAGCCAAGGCTATAGAACCTAATCTGGCTTGTTATTTGACCCATAACTGTAGGGAAGAGAGGGATTAATACCTTTCTTAAGGGAATATGCGAGTAAGTGAATGCAAGGAATTCAACTAGAATTCAAACTCCCCAATTTATCGTTCCGAGCCCATATCCACTGCGCCACGACGCACATCTAGTTTGCTTATAAAATCGACAGCTTCGAGATATTTGTTGTTATTTCTATTAATTTACTTTTTGTCAATTTTCTACTTTTTTTTCGGGCTTCAGGTTTTCAATAAATGCAGTTCTCTTTTGAAATATTTTTGAAGTAATAAGGTTAAGTTATGGTTACATATTATTCTATTTTTTATCTCATTGTAACCCCCAATGCGCACTCGTGGCAGTTCTGCTTACCTTGGGAGAAATAATAATAACATACTGGGTGGTGACCAACCGAAACCCGAAATTGTTCTGTTATTGTTGTTGTCTGCGGACCCTGGCTTCGTCATGTGGAAGAAATTTTTTTTTATCGACAAAGCAGGGCGAATTTTAATCAAGCATTTAAATAAATATTGCATTGAGATTTTTTTTTTCAGAATATGAATGGTTTTTCCATAAAAAAATGTGTATTAATTAATTCATAGCTGAAGAAAATGGGATGCATATATATCTTTCTTAAGTGTTTTTGTGCTTAGGGGGACATAGGGATTATCGCTGTTTTGTGAATTCAAATATACTTTATAATTTCCAGGCGTTATATTAATACACAATTGAAGGTCTATCAAAAATGTACAAATAAGGAAAAAGATTATACATTTCTGCTCTCATAATTGTATTAAGATATCTTCCTGAGTAATAATAGGGTTCTACTTAAGAGCTCTTAGAATTTATAGTCCACGATTCAGGCCCACGGCAGAAAAATAGATTGAAAAGAATTTCAGTCCTCCTCCAATACACGAATTGTTTGCTATATAATATCTAACGGAAAGAAGACAAAACTCAAAGGAATAAATTAAGTAATCCACAAAAATAATAACCCCAGCAGCCCTTAAAATAAGGCACATAATTTTATCTACCGACTTGAAAATTGTCAACATCATGAATAACATATCAATAACTTGATGTAAAATTCAACAAGGTCACCTATAAAAAATAAGTGATATCGTTAGCACCAAACAAAGAGCGAAAAAATGACAGAGACCGCAATGTACAAAATAAATTTTAAAATCTCGTTGATAATGCTCACCAGCGAAACACTTAGAAAGCTCGAGAATATTTTATGATCATTGCAGAGATAGACTTCATAAAAAAAACTTTGAATTCACTCGTAGTTCGAACATTTTCATCTTAATACATATCGGTGTATGGGAAAGAAATGAAGAAAATGTACTGAGAGTTCAAGCCAGCGACAATTACCGGCAATACAACAAACTCATACACTGTTGTAGACTATTGCAAAAATTATAACTACACGTTGTGTTTTAGGAGCTTATAGAGATCTACTGGGAATGGGCCAATTCCAAATCAGAGACGTTAACGGCTTTAATACAAAATTAAACAAAAAGATTCGAGTTGTTCAATTCTGACCGGAAGATGTCAATTCAGCAAAGAGATATTAACAACTTTAATACAAGAACACAGTTGAGTCTGTTCAACTGATCTGAAGACATCAACGTATCTAACGAAAGCGAGACGCGTTGTCATTAAAAATATTTTTCACTTCGTCACATTTCTCCATTTTGTTTGGATTCTATAAGTTACTAAAAAACACACACACACGTATATATATATATATATATATATATATATATATATACACACACACACACGCAAATGGAAATTGTGTGTGCATCTATCTATTTTTTAAAAAATATTGTTGGTCGTTTTTAATGAAACACACACAGATAAACACACACGCTCGCACACACACACACACACACACACACACACACACACACACACACACACACACATATATATATATATATATATATATATATATATAAGCATGCGGCTTGATAGTAAAATTGCAAAAGAGATGCTATTAATATTAATTATCAAAAATTAAATAATAAAAGTGATCCAGGAGAGGACTTCGTGTAATTAGAATTATTTATTTACAGAGCCAATATATATATATATATATATATATATATATATATATATATATATTAAATATCAAAACATTCGAATTTCCCAAGATCTTATGACTATTTCTGAAGGTGAAATTCACTTCATAGGTGATCTTAAATATAATGGAAAATACAATTATTTGTTTGAGTGTGTGTGTGTAGGTAAAGACAACGATAGTAAGCATAATGAAAAAAAAAAACGAAAAGGAAGAAGGAAAGGAATTTGAGGAAGAAAGAATAAAGAAAAACAGAGAAGAGGAAAAGAAGGAAGACGAAGGAAAAGTTCATCGGATTGGCAGACAGAAGGTAACACTGGCAAAAATGGTTCAGAAAGTCAAGATAGATACGTTAAAGAAAGATGACGAGCCTTTACCGGCTTTGTCGAATTTTCTCCAAATTTTTCAAACCAAAAGCAGGCCTGAATATTGTTAAGATCAAATTAACTTACGTTTTTAGAAGATTAAAATTTTGATAAATGATAGATAAATGGTGATTTAGATAAATTAGAAATAAATTCAAGATGGCATCAACACTTAAATAGCAGTAAATATATCCCGAGCCTGACAGATAGACGACGCACGACGCTACTAATAGAAATCTATAAAAAGTTTTTGAAGTACTAACCTTCAAATGAAACGTGACAAAATTTGGGCCTAATCGGATTATTAGTTAACAAATTACTGTTATTTACGTGAAGTTACTGTTGCAAATTGTTAAAACAATGACAAAATCTGAAATTCGTGTTGCTTTCTGATGGGAAAAATACTGTTCAAGCAAAACAATGGCTTGATAATTGTTATTCAGACTCCGCTCCGTCGGAAAGAATGGTTAAAAAGTGGTATGCTGACTTTTAATGCGGTCGTACAGACACAAATGATGTTTACTGTCAGTAGAGATTCTTGATTACGCTTTGGTCTTTCCTAAATATGCCGAGGCTGCCGAGCATCTTCATCGATTCTTTGTGGCGTATATTGTCAAACGCCTTTGCATAATCGATAAAACGTAGGTCCTTTTATTGCCCTTTCGGAGAGCATCCTAATCATAAATATGACGTTCTTTGTTCCAGTTTTTTTGAGCATTGTTCTTGGCATATTTCTAACCTTTACCATTTTCTAAGGTAGATTTGAAAATATCCTATAAGTGCTTCAGATGTTTGAAAAGCATCTACGATAATGTTAGCATTTAACGCATACCGCGTAACGTTATATTCAGATTTAAATCCGCTAAGGAAATGTTCTTATTTAGCTTGTTCAGCCCGTAGACGCATCACATACATTATAAAAACAACAAAGAAAAACTATTGCGCATTTGGTTAATAAAATCGATAACTGTTTCTATCGATAAACATTCGCCGACGCTACTAACAGAAGAGTAAAATGAGAAAATAAATAATTTGGATAGATACAGCATCTTTAGTTCATATGACCCTTTTATAGGAAAACAATTGCGCGAACACCATTTTTCAAACTGAATTTATTATCAGTACAATGGTACATGGGAAATGTGCGAGAACTCAATCGATTTTATATCCACACTCACCTCTCTGCATATGTCTCTTTGATTAGTAATATGCTAGTTGTTTAAATACTCTTTGTGAAATTTCTGAAAAGCGGAAACTTTTTTCAAGGAAGAAACTGAGGATAATCGTTACTGTTTTGATAAACATTTACCTCAGTTTCACATCTTTATGCTTCCAAAACAAAGCTGCTCACTCTTTTAACCACAACAGAGAAATTAATCTACCTATCATTAGAATGGATGACGCTAGTCTCCTAAAGAGCAACACACTGCGCCTCCTTGGCTTCACTATTTTAACTGATCTCTAATAAAACGACTGTGTCGAATTTATAGAGACATCTATAAGGAAGTTTGGGTGACTGAGTTGGGCCTTGAAGTTTTCTCGTCAGAATCAATTTTGAACATTTATAAATTTACCACTCATCCATGCATTGTTGCCATATCTGGTCGGGTGCTTCTGCTATGCATGTTAAAGTTCTCGACAAAATCCAAAGAAGGATCTGCAATGTAATTAATTCTCAGATGGAAGCGCACATTCAGTAACATTCTCACCTACGTGATGTGGCGAGGCTTACGTTTGTCTTTCCTTCAAGTATTTTCAAGCTACTGCACTGATAAGCTTCCCTCATGTCCCGACCACATCTTTTTACGTGTGTTACTAGATTGACATCAATGTGTTACCCTTTTACAGTCGAAATAGATAAATGGCACCGCCTTTTCTACTCTAAGCGATTGTTCTCTCTCACTTCCCGTTTGTGGAACTCCCGTTTGTTTGCTTGCTTCCTTGATAGCTACAATCCCTAGATGTTTAAAAGCAACGTCAGTTGACATCTTCTATCTCTGATTCCTTTCCTTCTCTTATCTTTTCTTACATATCCCCTATATCTTTTTTCTCACCGTAACTATCTTCGCACAAGTGGGAATGCTGACTTGTCGACATGAAGACTCGACCTTAGTATTTATACGAACGGCTACTCGAAAGCAACATAGCATAATGTGCCTATGTGATTAAATATAAATAGTCTCTGCTTTCTTCAAGGCAACATTCGGAAAAAAGGCGATCAAGTCTCTGGATCGTGACGTTTGCCATAGGAATGATTTACACGTAGCAGGCGGACACTTTTTGTCCCACCACCAACCACATAAATCAAGAGTGGTTTTTAGCTTAATATTTTCAAGATCATATCAAGTGGAAAAAATTGCTCTCCACATTCTAATCCCCTTAAATATAAAGTTCTGAATATGGAGAGAAAGATCAATCAGCAGACTGACGATTACCATCTAGACAGTATTTGGCACTTTACGTCATGGTGTTTCTGTACAAGAACGGAATGTCGCTATAATATCAGGCCAGGAGCTTCTCATTCTTTCTTGGCAGCCTTGAGGGAGTTCTAAATTGTTATGTTTTAACTTACAGCTTCATTCTAACGCCTTGTTATATCCACAGAGTTGAATCACACTCATTTCCAAAATATTCTATGATTATGAAGAATGTTTAACTCAAACAACTTCTTCCACATAATCACTGCTTTGCAGAAGAGATTCCCAAGTAAATGATTCCTTGAACACTACTCTTATAAAGGGTTAATATCCATCTATTCTTCATATCTTGATAGCATCCATTTGCTCTTTTCTCCTCTTAAATATATATTACAAAGATTTTTTAAACCGTTACATCTCAAGCCAGGCAATAATAGCCATTAGGATACGAGAGGTTACTAAGAGTGAAAGAAACAGTGAGATATATTTTCTTCTTTTTCTTCTATGTGCCCTATCCTTTCAGGACGTAGGCGATCATGGCTTTCCACGTCTCCCTATCAATGGTGGCTCTTAATATTTTTCTCCTGGTACTCCACGCAAACCCAGTTCCGTCATCCACTTGATCAGGCCCTTCAAATATGATATCTGCTGCTTTCCTCTGTCTCATTTTCCTTCTATCTGGCCTGTCAGTATCAGGTTCTCCAAGCCCTTTTTCCTCATTTCATGTCCCAGGAACTTCAGTTCCTGATGCTCACTATTAATTTCCTTTTTGTATCCATTCTTTCCAAAACCTCATCATTGCTCAAATGTTCGGTCCATAATATCCGCAGCATCCTTCTGGAGAACCACATTTCAGCTGCTTCAAGTTTTCCCTTTATCTGTGTTGATATTGTCCAGCATTCACTGCCGTATTAAAGAACTGACATCACCTAGCAATCCAGTACTCTCTTCTTTGTTTCTAGCCAATTGGTCCTGTTTCTTAATACTTTAGTCAACTTCTTGAATGCGTCCATCTCCATGACAATTCGCCTTCGGATCTTTGTGTCGCACTTTCCATCTCCTGTTAGAATGCTTCCTAGGTATATAATTTTTTGTACTTGAATGAGGTATATAAAATAATGAAAAGCGATTGTAGGGATTTTTGAGACCAGCACATTTCTTCTGCTATAAATATAATTTCATGAAAGTATCGTATTTTACCTTTTTTCCCGACTTTTCGCCATACATCAACATTTAATGTAGGCTGTTAACTTTAATAGATTTTTTCTAATTATTACAAATGTTTGTTTTCTTAGAGAATTAACTAGTTTGTTTTTTACATTATTTGTTCAATGCATGCTTTTTTCATATTTCTTTTCATTTACTTTCTGCTTGCAGTCTTTCTCAAATCAAAAGAACCAAAAACTACAATCAGCAAAAGAAGCCGGGCCTAAGCCGACAAAGAGAAACTAAATCATACGGAGAACATTCAGGAACAGAGCTAAACAAGATAAAAAAAATCCTCTCCGTTATTATACTGGGCGTTGTGTATGCGACTGGGAACGTGTCGTCAAAAATAACAGTAACATATTTATATCGATCTGCTGTCTACAATAAGGGCAATATATATTTTGATGTACTTACTATTGAGTATCTTAAATTAACACATATCACATAAGAAAATATAATCCACACGTCCACGAGCGTAACAGGATTAAACTTACAATTTCTAATAAGCAAAACACTCTGTTGTATTTCAAACAAAAATTATATTGATTACAATTAAAAAATTTTAAATGTTTTTATCGTTCAATTTTTCGGCTCTCTTTAAGTGATCGACACATTTGTAAGAAAAAATTATTATCGGTGTGTAAAACCTTATAAAAATAAAATATACATCTGTGACATATGATTTTGTGAAATTAATCGGATTTACAGAGGTTTTCTTAATTATAACATGAAATTGAGAATAAAACTATTTCTTAATGAGTTGAACATTCTCACCTTTTTCTACCGTATTTCAAATGTGTTAACGGGACGGCATGCGAGATAATTAATATAAAAATTTTAGTGTAAAAAGTTTTTATTAAGTTGGGGGAAGGGCTTTTTTATTCATATTGTGCTGTTTTTTCATCGATTTAGTGGAGGTGCCTAATATATTTATATTGGCTGGTTATAATGTTGCAACCAATTTTAGAGTTCATTTTCTATAGTTCATTCTGCATTACAGATTCTTTTTCCTTTGCTCAATTTATTCGGAATTGCGATGCCACTGATGGATTTATGTGCTTTTTTGACATATTCTGCGCTTTCACAGGTGTTCCTTTGTCGGAGATTATCGATATTTTTAGCGATTTGCTATACCGTAGTCATTTGGCTCCCCTGAAAATACTCCAAGACGTTTTCCTTGAAATTATAAAATTTACTACCATGTCTGTCGATTTCAGTTTTGACAATATCATGTATCGTCAGATTGATGATGTAGCAATGGGTTCCTCTTTGAGGCTTGTTTTGGCTAATATATTTGTGGGCTTTCATGAGGAGAGACTACTTTTAAGTTCTTCCAGGCCCACGGTCTACTTCTGTTAGGTTGATGACACTTTTTGTGTTTTCAACAATGTATCGGAGGTCAACTAATTTATCTCCGTACACAGTGGTGTTCCTCCTGCCGTTACATTTACGTTAGATAAAGTGGTCAATTGTTTTTGCCCTTCTTTGATGTTTTTGTTCATACTTGTACTACTTCTGTGCATAAGAAGCCTACATTTGCGGGTAGGGATTATTTATGTTCTAAACAACAAACATTACTTTGATTAGGAACTTGACCTATAGGGCATTAATGTTTTGCTCATATGACACCGAAAAAGATGAAATTAGTTGTATAACTTGTATTTTTGTGAACAATGGTTATCGTCGGACATTGTTCAATCGGTTATTTGTGAAAAGATTGCTGAATTCAACAAGATTATATCAGTAACAGTTGAAAAATGCCCCTTCTATCTCCGAATACCGTGGTTGGGTAGTGTTAGCGAAACTTTAGCCAAGCGAATATCATTAAGTTCATTATGCAGCCAAAGTACGTGTTTTGTTTAAAACTAGATCTGTCCTTACACCTACCATATTAACTCTCTTATTTATCCTTTTAAATGTAGTTGTAGAGTCGACTACATAGGTAGAACAACGCGACGGTTGGATGTTAGGATTAAAGAACATGTGCCTGCTAAAATACTCAAAAAAACTTTTTCGTTTGGAGATACCATTCGAAATACATAAGGGTTTTCCATAGCGTATCAACTGCTAAATAATCCTAGTTGTGCTGTGGATTTAAAAGTGAACTGATTTTCCGTTTTGGCTAGATAATACTCGTTATTTCATCCGAAGGTGTTGGATACACTCTTTATCAGGTCCAGGCAGCCCTCATTTTGAAAACAAAAGTCGTGTTTGCTTGGGCTTGCTCTGCTGAGTCTATAACATTTTCAGATGTAATAATCTTTAGGAAATCCCAAACCTATTTTCGCCCTTCCGTTTATTCATTTTATCTATAATGGATATTCTTTTTTTTTTCATAATTTTTCCCGTTTTACAGTACTGATGAGAGGAAACGAAACCGGTCGGCTGGTGTTTTTTTTTTAAATTTGGCATGACCGATTATATTAAAAACAATTCTTGTATTTAATAAAATTTTACACCATTACATCCTATATATATATATATATATATATATATATATATATATATATATATATGTGTGTGTGTGTGAGGGGGGGTGTCTGTGTGTGTGTGTGTGCGTGTGTGTGAATAACTAATAACGCAACTGTCTGGGTTCAATTCTTGGTAGTGGATGCGCACTGCTGATGAGTCCCAAATATAGGATGAAACGGCTGTCCAGCGCTTTCTGCTCTGCATTCTGTTGAGGTTGAATAAAACTCGATGAATTACTTCCTTAATATATATATATATATTTGTCTCCGGATGACTATTTACGCAAGGCACACTCTGATTTTGGTATATATATATATATATATATATATATATATATATATATATATATATATATATACATTATTTAAACACCAAAGGTTTTAGTTAAAAGGGCTAATTTTTCGTTTATTCCTATCTCGAGTATTTCGAACTTGATACAACACGCCCATGAAGAAAATATAAAACGCCCCGGTAGTATCTTTATTCGGACAGCATATATTTGTATTTCCCTCTTTAATCCCACTGGATTTTGCCTTTGAAGAGAACTTTTAATTTTATTTTTCAATTAATCAACGTGATAGTTATATTAGATTGCTGCTCACTTAAGCGATTACATTTGTAAATACAACACAGCGTTCAACATACAACTTGGCAAGTTACATCGCCATTAATCAACGTTCGGCGGCACTTTCCGCGCGCGCCAATGTAATTTGTGCGATTTCTCCTAATTCATAAAATTCAACGTTGTTTTAGAAGTTGGTGGACAGGGTCGGACATCGTACTCACAGCGGATCGTACTAGCTCCAAAGAATGATTCCAACAGATACTTTCGGTTGGATATCCCAACATTTCACATCATTAACTGAATGTTTCTAATTATATACTTTTCTCGAACAGTAGCGATTCACCTGATGGATTCTGATTCCAAAGTGTCAGGATATTATGAGAAGAACTTAAATAAAACAGTCCAGTTAGTTAAGTGGCATACGTGATACACGCTTTGGCGATCATGTCTCTTTCAAGACATGACAAACTGGACAGAAGATTATCCCACAGTATGTTGCCATTACTTTCTGAGATAGACTGGTTGGCACTTAAGGTTATAAAACCCAATCTGTCCTGTTATTTAACCCATAACTGCTGGGAAGAGATTGATTAATACTTTTCACAAGAGTAGTTCAGCGTCAGTGAATGCAACGAATTTAACTGGAATTTGGAAGTAAAACGGTCAGTTAGTTAAGTGCCATACGTGATACACACTTGGGCGACCATGTCTCGAAAGACACATAACTGACTGGGCACTAGGTTATCCCGCAGTAGGTTGCCATTGCTTTCTGCGGTAGACTGGTTGCCGACCAAGGCTATAGAACCCAATCTGTCCTGCTATTTTACCCATAACTGGAAGGAAGAGACGGATTAATACCTTTCCCAAGGGTATTTGCGCGTAAGTGAATACAATGGATTCAACTGAAATTCGAACTCAGCTACCCGGTTTCTCGTTCCGAGCCGATATCCACTGTACCACAACGCTGATATGTAAAAGAACTTTGGGCTCTTTGCATTTTATCCCTCTGGCATCCGCTTAAAACATTCTTTTTACAAATATTTCTATCTTCATTTGCCGAACAGATTACTTTCGTTATATACAGGAAGAACGCTACCAATAATATCAATGAGAGGGCCCAATATATATGATGATGGTAATGATGTTCGAATCTCGCTGGCGAGGAAGACCACGACTTTTAGTCACCAAGGGTTTTCTTTTTCTGGGTGGGTGCGGAAGTGGCTGATAGGGTCAAACTTTGCACGGAAAAGCCTGTTGCAGCAGAATTGTGGCTGCGACCGCCAGAGGATCCACACCTGTCACTTTTTTGCAACTTATTCATCGCCGTTTGGCTTTGAAGTGATGTTAGAAGTCATGACTTGCGCTTTAATTGTATTTAAGTGAGGGAGAGTTGCGCATGGTTGTCAGCCTCACTCTCTCTTCCTATTCCATCTGGGTCCGGTGACACGACATAGGCGGGATTGCCGGAGACAGTCAGAGATGCTGTGGATGGCCCACAGTGATAATATTGTTTTCACTGTGCCCTGAATGCACTCCATAACGCTTAGATAGGCATTTATATATATACAATTTCAAGGTATGTGTTATATCGCCGAGGTGGAAACGATACACAGAGAAAGTGTGCTGTGGTATTATTCAGCACAATATCCGGTGCTAAACAGATATACACAGAACAGTACAATAGCAACAGCAAGATACATAACAGAACTTACAACACAGGAGAAGTAAATGATTACTTCGAGAAAGTGTTGAAAAATAGCAGAAAATTCTGATATGTAGTTGTAATATAGGAGAATTGATGATGATTTGATTCCATTGAAATAGTTTTGCATATGATAGTTGTAAATGTCTTAGTTGGAGCATACACTAAAATATATATTTCAGAATTATCTGTATTTAATTCTCATACTTCTCTGAATCGGTTCGTTCCAAGAAATTACCTTTTTATTCATAATTTATAATTGTCGATGCTTACAAATTGGAATAAGCTTGTATGTATTTTATTTAATGTATCATTCTTTCATCATATACACGCGTGTCTTTACACGGTCACTTTTTCATTATTATCTTTGAATTGTCGTGAATTCTTCTGAAAAAGAAATGAAGAGTTTTTCAGCAACATTATTTTATATTAAGAGTTGTCTTTCTCTCATACTGGATGACACCCACGGCTTAGGTAGCCAGTTGTGCCTGCTATTTAAGCCATAAATGAAAAAAAAAAAAACAAATTGATTCATGACTTTTCAGAAGAAATAAATTGGTAAGACGGAATTTAAATTCAGCTCGCTCATTGAACTCGGTCCACTGTTTGAACTTGGTTCACTATTTGGTCTCGATTTGATCATTGAACTTTGTTCACTTTTTGACCTGGTTCAGTTTTTTCTCTTTGATCATATTTCGTTATTTGAACTCGATTTACTCTTTGATTTTGGTTAACATTTTTGCTATCGGTTTGGTCTTTCATTTTGGTTTGTTCTTTAATTAAGTTTCGCTGATTGAACCCAGCTCACTCTATGACTTCGGTTTGCCTTTTGATCTTGGTTTGTTTATTGACCTCAGTTCAGACTATGTTTGAACTTGGCTCACTGGCTAAACTCGGTTAGCAATTTGATCCCGGTTTACTCTTTGATTGGTTCTCTTAGTTCAGTCTTTGCTTTGAATTCGGGTCGCTATTTGATCACTGTTCTTTGATCATGTTTCTTTCAATAAACTCTGTTCGATCTCTGCTCGCTCATTGAACGCGGTTCGCACTTTGAACTTGGTGCTTTCTTTGATCTCAGTTTGTACTTTGATCCCGGTTTTCGCATTGATCTGTGTTCCTTCTTTGATCTCAGTTTGGTTTTGCTTTGAACTTTGTTCGATCTTTGATCACAGTTTGCACTTTGATGACGTTTCGCTTACTGAACATCTCCCTCATTGAACTTTGTTCACATTGGATGCATGTTTTGGGGCACCTCGAGGTGGTGTAATGGTTAGCAAGCTTGTCTCACTAATATTATTACAATCGTGTAGTGAGTTCGATCTTCACTGGGTGTCCCATACTTTCGACCTTGTACCACATCTAAGATGTGCTTAGAAAATCACCATTTGATCTTGGTTTTATCTTTGAACTCGGTTTGCATTTAAACTTGGTTTGCCTTTAAAATATGCTGGCTCTTTGAATGAGGTTTATTCTTTGATTTCATTTCGCTCTTCGAAATTGGTTCACATTTTTCATTGAACTGTTTACTTGTTCATTCATTGAAGTTGACTCGCCCTCTGATATCAGGTCAATTACTTTTCTTTACTCTGAGTCTGTTCATTAAACTCAGTTTGCAATTTGAACTCGGTGTATTCTTTGCACTCGGTTCATTCTTTGATCTCATTTCGCTATTTGAACTTGGTTCAGTCTTCGCTTTGCCTTCTGTTCGCCCTTTCACTCATTGAACTTCGTTTGCTCTTTGATCTCGGTTAGATTATTTTTTTATTTAACCTCCGTTTACTCATTGACCTCAGTTTGCACTTTGAACTCGGTTTGCTCTTTTGTTTTTTCTCTGTGAACGCGGCTTGCTCGTTGAACACTATTCAGTCTTTTATCTTTGTTCACTCTTTGATCTAAATTCACTCTCTGTTAGCTCTGAAATCTTCTCCCGCTTTGAAACTGACTGTTTCATAAAGAAAATCTAGTGGATCATGATTGGTAAGAAAATAAAGAGAAGATTTGTTGGACAACAATTGAATGAGGGAGAAGAGATGCTACATTTCTCCTTATTACTGATCAACGTTGCTTCCAAACAATTAGGTCAACTATGATCTCGGATATGTTAATGAGCATAAAACCAAGAATACGAACACGCAATTGAACAAATTAACACTTGTCATATAGTTTTATTTTTTCTAGGGTTAAATATACAAACCTTAAATAACTAAAACCTGATGGATATCGAGGCATGGTCTAAAAGTGCACAGTGAAACAAGAAATAAGCAATTGCATTTGATCAATCAACCACATTTAGTTCGTGGGTATTTTCTATATTCTCTTACATTGGCTGACATCTCAAAGAAGTCCGATTCATATAATCTCTCAGACTAATAATAGCTATCCGTAAGTGAAGCTATCTCAAGCGTACGATTGTCTGGAATGGGTATATTCAGAAGGAGCGATCCGTCACTTGACCTGTTGTTGAACGCAGAAAACCTGCTTTTGTTATTGATTAGAATTATTTTATATAAATTCCTTGTACTTTTCTTCACAGCTTCCAACTTTCAGTTTTTCCATCTCTATATTTCCCCATCTATCTCTATTTCTTTTCTCTCAATATCTATTTCCTTCTTTCCATCTTTTGTACTGACCGGTTGTCACTCTCTATGATTTCCCAGAAAAATCTAAACCAGGAAAATCTGAACCTCTAATGATATATAAGCATCTATTTTTGATAACAAGAAATAAGATATGTCGTAAGAAGGACACGATGTGTTGCATAATAAGGATGACTAAATATGTACACGTTGGTCGATAACACTTTCCCAAAACTACATAAACTTCCCAAAATCATTTAAGAAAAACACCCTAACATCTCTTCATCCAACCCACATCATACTAAACAATCAAATAATGAAGAGATCTATAAAATTTCAAAAACCCTTAAAATCATACTACTGGCAGAACCATAATATCAGGCATTGATACCCTCACAGAACTTATATCTGGGTACATAGACAATATCCTAAAACCTTTATTGCCTGACATACCTAGTTATATTAGAAACACTACTGATTTTCTCAACAAATTACAGAACATTAACTAGCCCACGATGATAATATCCTAGTAACGATGGATGTTACGTCTCTGTACACGAACATTCCACATGTTGAAGGAGTATCAGCTTGCCATGAGTTCCTTAGTAAAAGCAAACTACCTAACAACCAAATGACAGATATATACCAATTAATAAGTTTCATTTTAACACATAATAATTTTAAATTCAACAACAAACACTATTTACAGATTAGTGGCACAGAATTGGTACGAAAATGGCACCTAGTTATGCCAATATCTTTATGCACATTCTATAAAGAAAGATACAAGACAATTCACAATATAAACCATCACATTATTTTAGATATATTGATGACATTTTCTTATTTTGGACTCATGGATTAGAAAAATTAAAAAACTTTTTTACTTTCTGCAACAACTTCCACAATACAATTAAATTTACCGTGGAGTACTCATACATATCCGTCCCTTTCTTAGACGTCATGATAAAATTAAACAAACATACACTTTCCACCAGTCTATAAAAAAACCCACAAACCAACATAAATTACTACACTTTAACAGTTGTCATCCCCTTAAATTAAAAAGATATATCGTATACAGCTCATTTCTAAGAATCAAACGCATATGCTCAGACCATCCAGATTTTCTATACGACATTAACAACCTAACAAAACAATTTCTAAATTGTAAATACCCAATAAAAATTATAAAAGAAGAACTAAATAAAACCATCCACATCTCTCTCTCTATATATATATATATATATATAGAGAGAGAGAGAGAGAGAGTCATACGCAGACAGATCTGATTCGCTGTATCACAGGTCATCAGTAAGGTTAGACATCCGACATACATACATATATATATATATATATATATATATATATATATATATATATATATTTCAACAATACAATTGTATTGAACACTTTTTAATACAAATGTGTACTGGTCAATTTTTATTATGACCAAAAACTAAGTATTTAAATAAACATTATATATATATATATATATATATATATATATATATATATACCCTATTACGCTATTTTTTTCTCATGTTTTTATGTAATGCACTCAATGTAGTAGGTACATCAATATATATGGTGACGTCATTTTAGAGGGTTGCTCGATATGAATATTTTTTCATATTTGACGGCACGGGCACACTCATATAAAATAACTATATATAGGATGATGTTTATGTTCAAGCCTTTCTTCTCAGGTTATTCATGTATGCTGAATACAACAAAAAAATTTTCTCATGTTTGATATTTGTTTTTGTAACAAATAAATCATGCCGTGTTATCTAGCCTATAGTAGTTCTCGTCATTGCTTCTAATATAGCAGCTACAGAGATTACAGCCGACTTCTAGGCATCAAATATATTAAGATGTTTTATATATCATGTGGAAGAGGATGATTCACAAGGTATGAGTAATAAATATGCTTATACTACCTTAGGTTTTATAAGTTTTTTTTTAATCATTTACAAGTTGTCATACAATCAGCAATCTTTTTGTTCAGTGATGATTGCCTTAATTTCTAGTCGTCTATTTTAGTTTTATTAGTAATTTTGAATATTCCAAACAATCTAGGCTTTTAAATTTAGCAAAAGAAATTTTAAATCAAAATGTGCATCTTCAGTGTATTAACATTAATATTCACCTTCTCATAGTTGGAAATATTAAATTCCACAAACAGAACTAAGTTAAGATTTAAGAATATTTCTTGAGAGCCAATGGAAAGACTACTGAACTGCTCTTTCGATCGTCTTACGTGGTGGTGAATGCTGTCAATTCAGCTTCTAGCAGAATTAACTACACTTGGATATAGAAATATAGACATTGTAGCTCCAATACGCAAAGCCGAACGTATTGCATCAGTTTAATGGATTCAAATGCAAGTGATGCAAAAATATAAGTGTAATTATTGTTTCATATTTTCTTTAATTCGGCTGTTTTCTCTCAGTATAGATGCAATTATTAGAGTGAATAAAGTACTTCAAGTGTATGTTTAATACATTTTACCTCTGCTAGTATATGTTACACTCCCAAGTAACGTTTTAATAAGGGTAAAAAATAAAACAAATGTGAAAAGTATTTCCACTGTAATTTAAATAACACATTCTAAAACATGAAATCCGAACTGCTAACTAAATTGCAATCACTTCGTGTGTCTGCACCGAATAGAAAGTGAATTAAAAACAAAATGCTCCTTTTTTTATCTTTCTTTTCTGTTTTTTGTGTATGCGTTTTTACGTAGAAATGTAGCATGTTTTGTTTTACAAAATGTAATTCTTTGAAAAACGTGCGTCGAATATGTTCAGCAGATATACGAATCGTTTGTCGGCCATATATATTCCTCCGAATCTAAAATCAGTTTTGAGTTGTAAGGGAAGAAAGACACAAAGAGAAAGGAACGGGAATAAAGTGACAGGTTTTAAAAAGGATAATGAATAAAAATGGATCAGCATTAAAAAAGAAAGAGTCAAAGTGAGAGGAAAAGAAACTGAAAAACTAGGTTTCCAATTAAGAGCAATGACTTGAAAAAGACAAAGAACAAAGAAACAAAAGAGAAAGTTACATAATAAATAAAAGTGAAAAACAAAGAATGAGTTACAGAAAAAAAAGAGTAGATCTGAAATAACGGATTAAGATGTTAGATAAAAAAATTCAGCATAAAGAGTAAAAGAAAAGAGTAAAAAATCGCAAAAAACACCAAATAAGAGAAAACAGAGTCACAGAAAGTAATGAAGAAAAGAATGAAAGAAAAAAAAGTAAATGAGTAAGATGCGTAAAAACGTTTCAGCAAAAACGAACATAGATAAACGAAGCAAACGAAAAAAAAACAAAAGAAAGTAAATCTGAAAGAAACGTGGGAAGGAATAAGTTCACTTATTCGAGAGATAGAAAAACGGTGGAATTAAATTCGAAAAAAATGCAGAAAATAAATAAAGCGACATTGTAAATGTGCAAATGAGAATTAAACAAAAAAAGAATCCGCAATGAATAAATAGGATTAATAAAAGAAAGAATATAACAAAAAAGAAAAGTGGGTAAATACTGAAAAAGAAAACATTATACAAACATATAAACGATCAAGAGTTTGTCAATTTAAGAAAATTATAAAATGAAGAGAGATAGCAAAGAGAATTATACGCTGCAAACATAAACCTATGTCTTTCAGATTAAAAAGAAAGCCAAAAAATATAATGAAAATTTTCAGAATATAAAATGAACAGCAAACGGAAGCCAGCCAGCGAACCAACAATTTCTTTTCCTGATCTACCATCTTACATTTAAGCCAGTTAAGCGCTGAAGAGAAGTTGACGGCAACAGACGGCACGAATATGACACTTAGATAATGGCGGCGTCACCACTGACAACGCTCTTTTCATATGCAAATCAGATCCTGACTTACCACGCGAAAAGGCAGTTCACTGCGAGCTCTTCAAATCCGGGCGTTGGACGAATTAGCGATTACCGTAAACTTGGCCGGGAGGAGGGGAGCATGACTCTGACAGATTTGAACGAATCTTCATCAGACTTGCTTATGATTTGTGCAAACAGAGAGGGCAAAATGGCCGTTTGCTGGAAGATGTGTTTATTTTACTCCATTAAGAATGAGGAAGAGTATATATTTATTTGTTGAATAAACACAAACGCATATACACAGAAACACACACACACAGCAATATATATATATATATATATATATATATATATATATATATATAGGACTGTCGGATTAATAAAAAATCTATTGTAAAATTCTCTTTGCTTACGTTTAGATACAAAACGGGGCAGATATGAAAAACATTATGAAAGAAGTTTCGCTTAAAGTTATATTTACTGCTCTCTGATCGTACTGCCTCTAAAGGTTCTTTCCTCCGCCCTGGGGGTGGGGACGTTGGTTTCAATCTTGCCAAAGCACACTTTTCTTAAGTAGATTTCTCGGACATTCCGACCTGTAGACGAAAAAAAATTACACTGGATAATAAACAAATCGGCGTTTACTCAGCTACGAGTATCCATTAAAAATATCGATTACAATATATATATATATATATATATATATAAAGGAAAACTCAAAACGTCAATTGAAGTGGTTATAAACTATAGTTCACTTCTATGTGCTAATTAGCTCATTTCATCAGACCTTACAAGATTCCTTCCATTTCGTACAAAAAATTTAGCTGGAATAAGCATTTTCTTTAACTGAAGAGAAAGATAAAAATAAAAAGATAAAAATAAAAATAAAAAAAGAAGAAAGAAAAGGCAAAGAAGAAAAGAGGAAAAGAGTCCGGACTTAGGCACTGGCGTCAGATCTGATACAATAATACATATAAATATTGAGTTTTCTTTTATAAATATAATATTGCTCTGGATAACATTCATTGAACACTCTATAGAGATATAACACTTAATATTTTATATTCAGTTAATCTTGTTGTATTATCATCACCGTTTACGGACCGGACATATATATATATATATATATATATATATATATATATATATATATACAGGTTTCATTGAATAATATAGACAAGTTCTGTCCATTTATTTTGTGTAAGATCCTTTCGTATGATCTGATTAGTTTGATAGTGTTATCATGGAAAGACGACAAGAAATCGCAATAATTGTTGATTTTTTATCAGATCTGAGCTTTCGGCTTAAATAAGCCATTATCAAAGGATGAACATTTAATATTCAGTGAACATAGAACATTTAAATTATTAACAGACTGGAGTTATACAGAGAAAATTAAACAAGTCCATTTTTTCCGTCGCACGTGGCTGCAGGCCGAGAAGGAATGGTGGTAGTGGGTTTTTGGTCAAATGAGAATATAGTGGCAATCCCTTCATGCCACCCTATCAGGTCAAGTGGCTCTATCATCTCATTGTAACGCATGGATGGCACTTCAATAGCAACTCCTTCATCCATATCCTTTTCATTTCAGTGTTATCGACAGGCTCCAAAGTATAATCTGTAATGTAATAGATCCCGAATTGGCACCTCGACTCCAGCCATATTATCACCGGCGGGATGTCGCTTCCCTCTGTGTCTATGCTACAAATATTTTCATGACTTCTGCTCGGACGAACTTAAGTCACTGGTGCCACCCCCACAAGAATTTTCTTGTGTAACCAAACTGGCAAAAAGCCCCTCCCTTTTCAATTATATCAACCAGATTCAGCCGATAATCCTACTCCACCAGCTTCTTTTCTCGCACCTCCCGCCCGTGGAATTTCCTTCCATATACTTGCTTTTCTGACGGCCCCAACACCCAGTAATTTAAATGCAATGTCAATACCCGTCTCTTATCCACTTAGCTCAAGTTCTTTTTATGTCACCCTATATATCTTTTCCTTTCACTGTACATTTGCAACTGCCTCCACACCTGTGTTCCCATCATTCTCTTGTCCTTTCTTTGACTCCCCCTTTAACGGGACTGACTTTCTCTTCACTCTCGTTTTGTCTGAGCTTTTACTCTTATGTAGCCCTTGCTTATCAGTGGCAGTACCTCGTTGATTAGGGTCAGAGATGGAATAACAAATTTAAACAATACAGGCTAGACACAAGCATCAGATTAAAATTAATGTGGTGAAGGTGACTATCTTGTAGATCCATATGTTTTCACACTACATCTTACTAGAGCTGTCTACAGTGACATTACCTCGAACACACTTCCAGGCCTGCTAGAGAATGTACCTCCGCTAATACGAAGATGCATTTAGCTCAGGCATGATAGAGGCTCAAGCACATTTTAGCCACACTGTTCTCAATGCACTGGCTGATTTCTTAACATTAAATGTGGATAGTTAAGGGAGTATGGGTTCCATAGCCTGCAACATTCTCGGATATAAATCCTTTGCATTTATACCATTCGTAATTATATAGTTGTATTTAAATGTTTCTGCTGATCAATGACCAGATTAGTGTATCTGTGTGTAGAACCAAGAGAAGAACGTTAGATATGACTTGCTGTGTTGCGGTATGACCATGTCCCGGAACCCACTTGGATAATTCACGAATGATTTTTGATACACCATATTCGGTCGGGTTTCAATCCTGAGTTAAGTTTACATGAGATATTTTCATCATTTACATTGCTAGAATTATTGATGCCATCTTTATTGTCATATTCACGATGTTTCAGGCGTTGAACGTTCCGACATCCTTCAGATGACTAAAACTTTGAACCGAATCTTTTGATACGATCCATGAGCCACGCCATATCTAGATGTTTTAGTTATCTCTATGTAACTAAACACTACCTATTTTTTATTTTTAACTCATAATGCTTTACTTCAATTCACTTCAACGCTTTCATCCACTCGATCATGTGTATTTGGAAAATCATGAAACGGTAACAATCTACACCAATGATCAAAATTTAAGTCACCTGAGGAAGTTTTGCGCACATAACGTCCAAAACGTCGTGGATATGACAATAAAGTTGAGGACAACATATGTGTGTGAGTGTGTTGGAATATATCTATTTTAACAATTTGCATATATATATATATATATATATATATATATATATATATATATATATATATAATCGGAGATCAGATTGCGTTGTGGTGCAGTGGATATCATCTCAGACCCAGAAATCGAAGAGCGGATTTCAAATTCCAGTTAAATTTATTGCATTCACATTCGCGCAAAAAGCTTTGAGAATGATTGCTCCAGCTATGGGTTAAATAGCAGGATAGATTGGGTTCTATAGCCTTGGTTGGCAGTCATTCTACCACAGAAAGTAATTGAAATCTACTGCGAAGAAATTGTCTGTCTAATCAGCCATGTTTCTTTCGAGATATGATCGCCCAAGCATGTATCACGTATGACACGTGTGACACTTAACTGCCTGATATATATACGAAAAAATAGTTATATATATATATATATATGTTCTTAATATATCCGAAAATCCTTGCTTTCAAACACACACACACACACACACACACACACACACACACACACACACACACACACATATATATATATATATATATATACATATATATATATATATTTCTAAAAATATTCTTCATATAGCGATGGAGGTAAACGATGTATTATCTACGAGCCAGTGAGATCACACTATATCTGAGTCTAGCAGTAATTTCGACGTGAGACCAAAGGTCGACATTGGTAGGTGATATACGTTTTGTAATTTTGATTCTGTCACGCTGCTCTAGTCGCCATTGTAAAGCGTTATTGATTTTTGAACATTAACTAGGCCAATATTTGCATGCAAAATTCTTTTCTGAAACTATCTACCGTCAGGCTTTTCAAATTGTTTCTTATCGTGTTCGTGTAACTAAGCAGAAATCTTTTTATTCTTTGTATCTTTTAGCAGACAAAACAGATATTTAGGCAAGCAATTGTCATTCCTACGTATAATATGCCCCCAAAATCTAAGTTGAGTTTTGGTAAGGAGAGCTGTTTTAAGCAGGAACGTCTCAGTCCTACAAGCAAGTGGGATTCTTAAATTTCTCTTACTACTTCATGCCAAAATCTGATCCTAAAAATGCATATCATGCAGTATATTAAGCTATTGATACGCCCACCAAATCTCAAAACCTCCCAGAAAATTTGGGATGTCAGCCGGTTGATGTATCGGGACTGTTGCTATAATAATGTCAGTCAGTTAAATGCCATACGTGATACACACTTTGGGCCATCATGTCTGACTGGGTAGAAGATTATCCCACAGTAGGTTGTCATTGCTTTCTGCCAGCCATAGATATAGGACCCAATTTGTCCTATTATTTTACCAATAACTGGAGGGAAGAGACGGATTAATAATAGGGTATTTGTGCGCAAGTAAATGCAAGAAATTCAACTGGAATTCGAACTCGGTACCCCGGATTTGTACGATGAATAAAACCTCTTAGCACAGATTTAATTTCAGCTATATCGCGCAGATTCTCAAGTGCTTGCTCAAATTGTTTTTTTATAGCAGTGCTTGGAAGGAAAGTGTATACATCTTAACATCCGACATGGCTTCTACAATAGTTTTTGACCAAGGATACATCTCGCAGGTTGTAAAAATACCATATTCCACAAATCGCACCACTTTCAATGTTTCTCTCTTTAAAATCAAATCTTACTTAAAAGTAACAAAATTTCAAGAGGTAAGACAATTTGAAGAGGTAGATGCTCGATATCTCAAAAACAAGGGTTTCAGAAATATTTCCATCAACGTAAACAAGCCTTTATAAATTATGTAACTTCAGAAGAGGACAACTTCGAAGGAAATTAAACAACGAATTGTTATGTTTTGTAGTCTTATTTCTATAGCACAGATCTGATACTTTATTTTAGGACCAGGTATATCAATTTTTGTCTCGATAAAAAACATCATCAAAGCCCAAAGAATATTCTGCTTTATTTCGAAATTAAAGCATTCATTTGTAATTCAATTTCCGTTCTCTTTCTCCATGTTTATATAAAATGAATCAACAGAACCAACATAAGGAAAGGTTGAAACTGTGTTCAGATGTTTACAATAAAAAAGAAATATTAAAATATTTAGAATAAGAAAATTTGAGCTAGGTACAAAATACAAAATACTGATTGCAAGACGAAATATTTTGCAATTGATCAAATGTCATCAAGTAAAATTTGAATGCTAACAAAAGATTAAGCTGTTATGACACAGTAATCTTCAAACATGAATTTTCTGTTTAGCTTGTACCCCAAACTTAGTTTCATGCGTGTTGTGAAAGCCACATATTTGAAGAAAAAGAAGTTGATTGGGATATTTAAATGCTAGATCTTCTTCAGAACAAAGGTCAATAGAAAATATGTTTTATTTTTACTAGAAACATCAAATGTATCATATATATTTATACTGTAACAAGCAACGTATTTCGTAAGCAAAAGGGACAATATTACAATTCTTTTCTATGGAACTGATCACTTAGATAAGATTCTACACAAACAATCGCGTGTGAAGGCGTGAAAAGCAAAAGTGAGATCCAAAAGACTTCAAACAAATTATTGACTTGTTTTTTTTTATTTTGAAAAAGAAAACTAAAAATCGACTGACTCTCATCATATACTTTGTCAAAAATATACTTACTTAATCGATTTAAAATATCACTCGCTGAGACTTTACATGGAAAGTGATGAGTAAACGATATATATATATATATATATATATATATATATATATATAAGTGTGTGTGTTTATACACACACACACACACACACATATATATATATATATATACATATATATATATATATATATATATATATATATGCACGGATATATGTATATATACATCTCTCTCAATCTTTCTCTCTCTCTCTCTCTATTTATATATATATATATATATATATATATATATATATATACACTTTTATATATGTATAACCTAACCAAAGCCCAAATTAAGGAAAATTTTCTTTAGTAAAGAAATTTTAAAATCTAAAATCTAACTTTGAACAAGATTCTATATTAAATTTCTGCTACAAACGCAATTTGGCAAAAAAAGTCCCAATATTTGATGTTTACGTTGAACTCAATGATAATGTTTTAACACTTTGTATAAAAACTTTAGAAGTATGAAGAATTTGTAACTCCTGAATTATGAAAGTGAGTGCTCTCAACGATATATGGATAGAAGTGATAAAATAAAATCTAAAACGGGCACACTTTTGCGAAAAATATTTTTAAAGGAACTTGAATAGATAAATTAAACTCTTTGTAAAATCAGTTTTCAAACTACATAATTGACAATGAAATAAGTTTATTCCATCAGATTTTAAGCGTCAGAAATACTGAGAAAATTCAACGAAAGACAGCATATTAACATATTCCCTACGAAGAGTGCATACATACTAATTTGCCATGCCGTTTGTCATAAAATACTACATTTCAATCGTTGATCCAACAAATATGTAAAATCTTTTCTATACTATAGAAAACAGTAACTCACAAATTTATAAGTAGAAATACAAGTCCAACAATTGAATTAATTGGATTTTTGTCATAGAGTCAGTCAGATAAATGCTATACGTGATCAACGTTTTGGGCGAGCATATCTAGAAAGAGATAACACTGACTGGGCAGAAGATTATCCCGCAGTAGGTTGCCATTGCTTTTTGCGGTAGACTGGTTGCCAGCCAAGGATAGGGAACCCAACCTGTCCTATTATTTAATCCGTAATTTTTGGAAAGAGACGTATTAATACCTTTCGCAAGAGTATTAGTGCGTAAGTGAATTAAACTGAAATTCAGCCTCGACTCTCCGAATTGTCGTTCCGAGTCGATAGAGTAAAAAACTTAGATAAACACAATTTAATTGGCTACTAGATTGGTACCTAAATACCAGCCTTGTACAGTAAAAACAGTCAAATGTAACCGCCTCTTCTTCTACTCCTGAATTTCTTCCTATGGAAGTCCCTTCTGTATACATACTTCTTTGATAGCCACAATCTCTAAGAGTTTAAATGCAACACCAATTGATATCTTTTATGTCCTTGATTCCAGTCTTATAGATTCCCCGCCACCTCCTGTATCTTGCTTTTCCTTCTCACTATTCTCACGTAAAATCCTGCGCAACAGTATTCTCATAATTATCTTATTCTTTATCTAACATCCTCTGTACCTTTTTTTTTTCGTCTTGTCCTCCTCCCATATAACGCCCTGTGCACTAATAACAGAGCTGCCATGCTTGTGCCTAAATGATTCTAAAGAATGACATGAACTTTAATTAGACGACTAACTACATGGGCGGCGTTCAGTAAGAGGGCCCTTAAGAATTCACACCCGTTTTCAAAAGAATTATCTTACTAGATAATACTGTGATTTTAAAAACAACTAATACACTAATTTAGTTTTTTAGTATTTAGATGATGTAGATTTTTTGGTTAAGTCTAATCTTATGTCAACTATGTATATCTATATCATCAGCATTACACTTCATCACTCATCATCAGTACACTGGTCTCGGGAAGAAAATGATGACGTTTATAACAAAGAAATTTTATATGCATTGTAATTACATACAGGTATTTGTCGTATGATCCTTCTTGGATAACTTTAAACATCTTGCCAGAATCGAAATATCAGTTGATTGGCGATACACTTATCATAACGAGATATAGTATTCTTTTTAGTAGTTTCTGCTGCTGAAAATCATCATGTTATGTTCTTTGTGTTACTCGATTCAGTTTTTGTCTGTGATTCTCTTGCGCCAGTTCACATGGGTCAAAGAAAGATGACGTCCTATAAAACCTAGAGATTCTTTAAAAGGATTCTTTAAAATAAACATTCAAAGGAAATGTTTTTGAAAGGTGCTCGTAAACCTTTCTTTCACTTATTACGTCAATATCTTCTGACGAGAAACCTAATTAAAAAAATGTTAATTCCTGAAACTTCGATATTGATCTTATTCATCTCGCTTTACGACTTGTGTATGTCTTCCTTCTCCTATTCCTCCTCAAGCTAGTTGCCCCTGACGTTAAGCATCTTAATTCTGGAACGTGATGCATTTTACGTAATCAGAATTTCAAGAAGCTTTCTATCAACCATTCAAAACAAAGATAATTAATAAATTAATACCCAGGTCACAAGTATTTCGTTGAAATAAGTCTTGCGCTTAGTCCAATCGGATTGCGCATTCATATAGTATTACGTGTTAAGAATCTAACAGAAAATATTTACAGTCTAAGTAATTCCACAAAAACGTGGAACATTCAAATGAGTGTTTAATAATAAAATATTTTCTTGAAGTTTTTTTTTATTTTAGTTTTAACTTCAAGAGGAGACATTAAATTAAACTATTTCAATAAACAAATGTTACACTGCATTTCAAAAGTAATTTAATTTCATTGGAGGTTTTCTATTTCTTTTTCAGCAAACTTTTATAACACTATATGTCTTTTTATTAAAAAGTCTTTCAAAAATAAAATGTACTTTCCTGAAGTTTTATTTGTGAAATATTAGCTGATTTAAAATATGATTATCCTAACTTGAAACAGTTATGTTTTAAGTTTAAAATACAAAAAAAAAAAAATATCACTGTAGAAGCTCGTTTATTTACGTTGATAGCATTTTAACATCTCAGTTACGACAGGATAAACAAATAAATTTTTATCTTCATTATTTACATTATTCGGACTATTGTCCTCATCTTCGTTGCTACTTTCAGGGCGTTTGGTTGTTGTAAGCTCTGGCCTTTTTCAGATGCTAGGAATTTTGAACCGAACTCTTTATTACGATCATGGTGGTATATCATTCTCATTCCTTGTGCAAAGCTACTTCTGCTAGGCATAAGTTATATCCTTTAACCCGACATTCTAATTTATTTGTTTACCACTGCTGTTGCCTGCTATTGAACTCACAAATCTTTGGAATGAGAATAATTTACCCTAGTGATCATAATAATTTGTTCGGTTTAAAATTCCCACCACTTAAAAAAACCCGGAGCGTACAACGGCCGGCACGTCGTGAAAATGGCAAGAAATATGAGGAAAATAGTCCAAATAATGTAAATAATGTAAATATTTCCTCATTTCAAAAATATAAACAAATTAATTTTTATCTTATATTGTTTGCCGCTGCCTCTTCATTAAAAAAATAATTGAGAAATATAAAGCGAATGATCTTTAAGCTAAATGTTTAAGAAATAATTATCCGTAGGCTAATGTCTTGTATTTTAGAAAATTTTGGCTCTATATTTACGACAACTGTCGTTTTTATTTTCTGATAGCATCGTGTATCGGCGACTATATCTATACAATTTGACACGTTGTTACACTTACATAATTATTTTCAAAATATTCCGCAGTGATACATTGCAATATGCATTACAATATATGATTAGTAAATATAATATTATATAATAAGAGTTAAACCACTGAAACTGAATATTAAATCATTTTAATATATTATCAATTGTTCTAATTAAAATTTTAAAAAATAATTAAGAAGTCTTGTAAAAATTCATTTTAGATCGAAAAATGTTTTTCTTAAGACAATATGGTCCTTAATATATATCATTCATAAAGGCAATTAGATAGTTTTCCGATTTAATAATGTCATAGTTTAATTGTGTTTTTATTATTCATTTATTAAGAGAGTACGATTTTGAAAAAGAAAAAAATCAAAGATTTAAATTCTCTGAAAATTTCTGCTTTTGACTAAAATTGTCACTAAGTTTTATTTTAAGTTTTCGTAAAATTAAGTATGAGGTGAAACACATGTAAAATATATATTTTTGCTAAGGTTTTTTAATAAAGGACATTTTTTAATAATTTCATTCATGTGTGAATAACTTTTGAAATTAAAATCCGACAATTGTATGATTTTGCAAAAATTACAATTTATTTTGTTCGCCACCTCAAAAAACACTAAAATTTGCTATTCTAACTCATAGTACATTTCATGCGTAAAGAAACAAAATTTGCTATTCTAACTCATCGTACATTTGATGCGAAAAGAAACAAAATTTGCTATTCTAACTCATCGTACATTTGATGCGAAAAGAAACAAAATTTGCTATTCTAACTCATCGTACATTTGATGCGAAAAGAAACAAAACAAAACAAAAAAGATTTTAATAAAAAATTTGCATGTTCTAAAAAAAATAAAAATCTAATTAAATATTCAAATAATAATTTCATAAGTCTGCCAATCCATTTTATTTTAGTTATTCTGTCTAAAAAAGTTTACGGTAAATGGTAATGTGCTACCATTAGGATTAGTTTACATTTGTCATTCGTATAAATATGTGGCTAATCTGTTCTCAACGTTTAACTTGTGTAGTTGTAAGCTAACTGAGAAGTATTCCGTTATGACGGGTATTTCAAGAAAAGTTCCTGGATTCGTTTCATTTTCAACGTGCAATCTTTTACCCCCTGATTACGTACTGCAGAAGAATTTTACTAATGGTTTATTGTACACACTGCCGATCCGTCGTTTACAGATGGGTCGATATTTGGAAGCGTTTGAATAAAAAATCTACACAAGCAACGTTTGTGGATCAAATGGAATCCCATGCTACAAACATCCGTTTACGATCAATGTGTGGGGTGTAATTGTATATGGCTGCCTGGTAGGTTCATAAGTTCTTCCAGCGCATCTTATAGAAGCTATCTACAGGGATTTATTTTGAACACACATCCATATCTGCTAGAGGATTTACCCCTGCAAAAACGAAGAATCATGGGGTACATGCATGATAGGGCTCAAACGGATTTTAGTCACATTGTTAGTGATGCACTTGTTAATCAGTTTTCAACGTTTAAATTGCATAGTAGTGCGTTAACCGAGAAGTATTCTGTTTAAGAATGGCTGGATATTCATATTGTGAGCGGGTAGATATGATTTTTACGCGTTAATGGTAATGGACGTCAGGTTGCACAGCTGTAATGTATTTCCGGACCTCAGGCGGTTGCGTCATCTAAATTCTACTACTGCTATTCCTCGCGTTGCTGATACAAAATCCATGGCACCACAAAATATGATGAAAAATAGATAGGTAATTAATGATCCTTTCCATGGCCTTCACATTCTACTAATATCGGTGCTTTCAGTTTTCATCTGTGGGACCAACTAAAAAAATCATTGATGCGGCAGATATTAATAATGCAGTCACGTGTTTTAAAGTCTTGCGAAACTAGTCGATATCGTGTACATAATTGGCGTATTTAAAAGGGCCCGCCAGTCAATGATCTGACGGGTAAAAGCAATGCGAGAACATCTTCAATAATTATGAAGTGTACTTTTTGGACTTATGTTTATATGGACAATTTACCTTGTTTTTGTTTCAGGAATATCCCCTCAATGTTTGTAAAAGTGTTTTCGATACACTCTGTACATCCCAAAGAGGTTGATATGCCGCTACACAAAAACAGTCAGTCTGAGTCATTCTGAAGTAGAGCCATATGTATAGAATATAATATTAACTGTAAGCAAAAAAAAACCCTCAGAATCTGGGACGTGAATAACAAAAATAATGACGCAGTGATGTGTGGCGCGCATTGTTTGGATAAACGATTTTACCGCGAGAATGTAAATTATAGATCGACACGCCGGAAAACCAGCAGTCATTGATTCTATGGTTGACAACAACACGTGTCGGAGGTGAAATTTAACATTAAGATTTAGAATCCAGTAAGTGCTTTGCAGTCTCTCGTTGTGAAGCTTAGAGTGACATCGTAGAATTTAGAAATTTATAACATATATATATTTTTGAATCTCCCATAACAAACGCTCGAAGATGAAAAAAAATGTTTTACCATAAACAAGAATATAGTTCCCTATTTGTATTTTATATTATTCGGACAAATGTCCTCATCTTTCTTGCCATTTGTACGACGCCTCGGCTGTTGTACGCTCTGGCCTTCTTCAGGTGCTAGGAATTTTCGAAACTTTATTACAATCACTGAGGTACATTATATTCATTCCTTGAGTAGTAGTGCCTTTTTTAGAAATTATGCGTTACCTCATTCTAACCGACTTTAAGTTACTTGTTCACCGCTGCTGTAGCCTGGTATTGAACTCAAAGCTCTTTGAGTCCTTAAGGACACATGGTCCAGTGGATATAGACGTTGGTTAGCTCCTGTGATCTAACCCAAAGAGTTGTAAATTTCAATACCAGGCTACAGCAGTTATGGGCAAGTAACTTGCAGAGTTAAAGAGAGATAACTCATGATATCCAAACAAGGCATTACTATGCAAGGAATGAGAATGATATACACCAGTGATTGCAGTCAAGGTTTCTGTTCGAAATTCCTAGCACCTGAAGAAGGCCGAAGCGTACATCGGCCGAAACTTCTTACAAATGGCAACAAAGATGAAAACAATAGTCAGAATAATGTAAAACTACATCATCTCAGAAATATAGACAAATAGTTCCCTATTTGCTTTCTCATTTATTTTAATGGTATGTCTCTTCAGAACGGTGGTTATCATTGCTCTTCGCATATCCTCTTTTATTTTATGAATGTTTGAATTGTAACAATGGAGTGGTTTGCTGTTTTGATGTTTTAACATTCAGGGGTTTCTTTTTTTCTGGTTGGAACCAAAATCTAGCTATTCCAGACTTCTTTCCAATTTAACCAATAGCCTTTGGGTTAATAGACGAAATCTAGCATTTTCAAAGTGTATTTATTCAAAATGTTGCGAAATAGATTAACCAAAAATATTAAATCGGCGTGGTGGTTACACATTCTTGCTGACATCCATTAACCTACATGCAACTCTCCTTCCCTTACCATTCAAACAGTGAAAAGTACAAGTTCAACCAAAATACAAAAAGACTTATATTGTTGCTTCGGTTTCAGCACTGAGATATGTTAAAACGGAATGAAAGCAAACAGTTCCTTTTTCCCGACAAAAACAGATATAGAATTTTTTATCTAATAGACTACTTTTGAAATGCACTTATTTTGCACATTTTCTTAGGAGACACGGCATTTAGATAAACACCAGTTTTCAGCATTTGACGTAACCGTGTTTTATTTCAACGTTTTATGCTTTTCCATTGGTTCACACAAAAGTCCATGCGCAAATAGAAAGCTGTATGGTATCGGTAACATTTACATTCGGTCTTGTCAGAGTTTTTGGTACTCGACTCGGAGACATCTCTTCTTCAGCGATGTATGACAGGTGTAGAGGCTCATCACTTCTTACCTGTTCAGCATGTGGTTTCCGGCTTTCTCTTTTCCAATCTTTTCACTTTTCTAATTCTTTTTTTCTTTTTCATTTTTTTTTTTAATTGGAGTAGATAGAATAAACTATCGCCCGTTTCACACTCCACCCACGTCTATTGTACAGGTGTAGAGTTTCATCCCTTCATACCTGTTCAGGATGTGGTTTCCGGCTTTCTCTTTTCCAATCTTTTCACTTTTCTTTTCTCTCTTTTTTTCTTTTTCATTTTTTTTTTCAATTGGAGTAGATAGACTAAACTATCGCCCGGTTCTCACTCCACCCCCGTCTATTGTACAAGTGTAGAGGCTCATCCCTTCTTACCTGTTTAGGATGTGGTTTCCGGCTTTCTCTTTTCCAATCTTTTCACTTTTCTTTTCTTTTTTTTTTCTTTCTCATTTTTTCTCAATTGGAATAGATAGACTAAACTATCGCCCGTCTCACACTCCACCCACGTCTATTGTACAGATGTAGAGGCTCATCCCTTGTTCCCTTTTCAGGATGTAGTTTCCGGCTTTCTCTTTTCCAATCTTTTCATGTTTCTTTTCTTGTTTTTTTCTTTTTCATTTTTTTCAATTGGAATAGATAGACTAAACTATCGCCCGGTTCACACTCCACCCACGTCTATTGTACAGGTGTAGAGGCTCATCCCTTCTTACCTGTTAAGGATGTGGTTTCCGGCTTTCTCTTTTCCAATCTTTTCAATCTCACGTAGCCCCCTGCACATCAGTGGCGTTACCGCCTTGCTCGGGGTGATATGATTAAACAAAAATATATGTGTAGCAATAATAATACGAAAGTTGGGCTACAATAGGATAAAGAGTAAAAGTAAAATATTACCCAATAAATTTCTGCTCTTACTGATCAGACGATTTTAAATGTAAATAAAAGTGGTATATATGAGATGTGCGTTGCAATGCAGTGAATATCTTCGCGTGATAAAAAATCAAAAGATCGAGTTTGAATTCCAGTTAAATTCGTTGCATTCACTTACGCGCAAATAATCTTGAGAAAGGTATTACTCTGTCGTTTCTTTTTCCAGTCATGGATCAAATAGCAGGACAAATTAGGTTCTACAGCCTTGATAGGTAACCTGGAAGACTGGTTACAATGGCAACATATTGGGGAAATATATCCTGTCCAGTCAGTCATGACTCGAATGAGACATGATCGCCAAAGCGTGTATCAAGTATGACACTTCACTGATTGAATAATACATGACAACCATAAGTAAGAAAGGAGGAAATTTGATCGTTCTACCAATCTGCAGAAATGCACAAAATGCTTCAATATAATGATGGTTATAAGGAACATATGCAGCGTGCAAGCAAACACACACACACACACACACACACATATACATATATATGTATAGATATAGATATATATAGGAAAAACTACTAAAAATTGTAAGTTTAAAAATGTATTTATATATATATCTTTATATTTTAGTTTTTTCATTATTTTTTTTAGAGATAACGGTCATGTCACGTTGAATACACCGGTTCCCGCTCGATCACCGAAGTTAAGCAACGTTGAACCTGGTCAGTACTTAGGTGGGTGACCACTTGGGAATACCAGGTGCTGTTAGCGTTCACGGATGTGCGTTGTGGTGCGGTTGATGTCGGCTTGCTTGGAGGGGGAAATCGGTGAGCCGAGTTCCAATTTCAGTCGAGCACAATGCATTCACTTGCGCACTAGTAGCCTTGGGAAAGGTATTAATCCGTCCGTTCCCTCCAATTATGGGTTAAATAATTGAGGTCGGCTGTTCATGCGATCTGTGTCGGATTTCTGCACCGATTGTTTGTTATCAGCAGTTCCAAAAAGTGTGGATGGTGCTACGCAATGCCTTCACCACTATAAACAAATCTCTGTGTGGATGTCTTACTAAGGCTAGACCGTCATACATCGAATTCGATGGGAGAGTCCATGATATATATATATATATATATATATAAATAAATTAAGAAACTTAGTTTCATCCTTTCAGCTTCGTAATACATTATAGATTAACTGATTTCTTAACGCTTTATTTTAAACGTACAACAAGAAACTTGTTTCGCACACCAGGTAGTTTAAAATAAGGGGACGAGTTAGTCAAGATTAGGGAAATAATATTCCTTTTGGGTTTGTACGAGCTTAAAATGTATATCTAATGAGTATGTATCCGGATATTATTTCTAATTTTCTCGTTCTAGAAATCATACTTTAACCAACTTTTCTTCTTTGAACATTGGGCAGATATCACTACCGCTGCATGATAGGGCCTTTGGTAATAAAATCACAAATAACGCTGTGAGTATGTATGATTGGCAAGCTAGACGGATATGTAGCGAAATTTCTTTGTGAATCCAGACATTCAAATTTTAAACCGGAAGAATTAAAATTATAAATAAAACAGAAGAATAAATTAACGCGAAAAAGAGAAAAAAGAAATAAAGAAAGAGAGAAGATACATACATCCGTTGGAAACGAGAACAAAATAAATAAAAAAGAAAAAAAAGAAAAACAGAGAGATAAGAATAATGAACAGAGATATCAAAATATGCACTTTCAGTGAATTATTGATAAGTACAAATAAATTAATATATTAATATTAATTCAAAACTAATAGTTCAATAGACTAAAATTTATTAAATTATCATAAGTAGAAATAAAATAGTAGGTAAAAAGAGCCAGTACAATACAGTAAGTTTCTTGAGTTATAAAGACATTTTTCATAAGTACAATATAATAATAATAGTTAAACATCACCAGTTCAATATCTTTAGTTTTGATTTTAGATTATAAGGGGATTATCTTGAGTACAAATTTAATAATAATAATAATAGCAATTTAAAGAAATAGCCAGTGAATACGCTAATGTTTTGAAAATTATAATGGGATTTGTTCATAGGTACAAATAAAATAAAAAGTTAATTAAAAATTGCCAATTCAGTAAGCCAAACGTTCTTTTTTAAAATTACTAGTGGATTATTTTATAAGTAATAATAAAAAAAATAATAATAAAATAAAATAAACTAATAATATTAATTAAATTTTTTAAAGTAATAAAATGAATGAAAAATATTAAAGAAATTTAAGATATATTTAAGGGTATGAAAGATTTATGGTTACAGAATTCAGTTATTTCATTACGTTGGTTAAATAAGTTAGTTTTTGTAAATTCTATTATATGGATGTTTTATTTTAAGCAAAGGAAGCATATTTCATGTAAAGATTTACATGTACTTGCTTTAGTTCATATTTTCTATTTAACAATAAAAGCGTTATTTTGCATCTTTCAACTTTCAAAAGTAGAATTTCTATACGCTCTATTATTGAAAGATAAATTATGCTAGTAAAATCGAAACGTTAAATTATTTTAGTACACCCGATATAATGTTTGATAATATTAGGATATTCATTGATAGTGTTAGTAGCTTGGTATACAATAATTACCATACATATATATATATATATATATATATATATATATATATATATATATGATAAAACCAGGGGCAGATTGTCAAATAATCTTACTTGACACGAGTAATATTAGGATAATTATTAATACTAATCCAACAGAGAGCTCGATGTAAATTTAATTTGCAGACCAGATATTCATTTCATAGGTAAATTAAATTTTTACATTTGGGGAATAAGTATTTCAGCATGTCTATTAGACGCATCCATTGTTCAACCCTAGTCATACATAAACAATGCATATCTCTAGTAGACATTTTGAAATAGCTATTCCCCATATCCATTACGTTCACAAAAAATGTTTATGTTTCAGAACAGAACTGTTCCTCTTCAGGTGATATGTTAAATCTTTATTTTTTATTCTAACATATCACCTGAAAAGGAACATTTTTGTTCTGAAACATGAAAATTTTCGTGTAGTGATATTATGCTTTTATAATCCATTGTAATAACAAACGTACAATATTTAGCTGTACTCTGTATCGAGCACTCTTTATAAAAGTAAATGCTTGAACAGTGGGTTTTTAATCTACGTGTTCTTGCGCTTTTCGTAAAGTATATATATATATATATATATATATATATATATATATATATTGTTTTCTCATATGTATGTATGTATGCATGTATTTATTAATATCTATGGACTGATAAAAAGTGAAAGTTTTACCTAATTTTCAGCATCCCTTTTATGTACAAGCCGAGTTACTTCCACTTTTTCAGTCATATTTACCCTCATTTTTAATTATCCTCTGAGAAAAATTTAACATTCTCTACCGGATTGAATTTTACGAAGAGAGAATCGTAGTAATATTTTTTTCTTACCAACCGTAATATATATCATTGTTATTTATTTTTTTATTTTCTGCTCTTGGTAGATAAATCATTTTAATCAGCGAAAGTTGCAAAAGTTTGAGATATTTCGATATCTTTGTGAGAGGTGACGTTCTAATTTTTATATCCACTCATTACGGAGAAAACTTCAACCAAGAAAAAACAACACCTTTTCCGAATATTTTCAAAGGTATAACTTAAATGAAAACCAAATTTATTTAAATGTGGCTCCAAATGATTAAAATCTATTTGATGGCACCTTTTTGTCAGATTTTATTTTTAAATTCTTTTTTTTTTACGTTTTAACTTCAATTCTTTTACAGACATAACGAATATGAAAGTTTTCTTGTAAAAATTATGATTTTACTTACCAAATCAGCAATAAAAGAAAGTTAAAACAAAATAAAACAAAAGAAAACTAAAACAAGTCGAAAATCTAGTCAAGTCACGTATTAGACAAAATTGAATAAAAATGATAATCATCAGCCTACAAAGTTTTGAGTCTCTCGTCGTGAATTTTATGCTTTCTATCGTTGGGTTACAGGCAAACATTTCGACCTGACACAAAATATTTAAGCTCCATGTGATATGCGATGTGGTGCAGTGGATATCGGCTCGGAACGACAAATCAGAGAACCGAGTTCGACTTCAAGTTGAATTCCTTGCATTCACTTACGCGCAAATACCCCTGGGAAAGGTATTAATCAGTATCTTTCCTCCAGTTATGGGTTAAATAACAGGACAGATTGAGTTCTATAGCCTTGTCTGGCAACACAATTCAATGGCAACCTACTGCGGGATAATCTTCTACCCAGTCAGTCATATCTGGAAAAAGACATGATCGCCTAAAACTGACTGATATATGTCAATTTATTTTTTCTTCTTTCTTTTCAATAACCTTCACATTGTGCAAGGCCCAAAAGCCACTCGAGGTAAAGGATTCAAAAGAAAAATGCGTCTTTTATTGGGAAATATGGGGAAAAATGATTAAACATACGATTATATTTTATCGGGAAAACATCTCTTGCGTGAGCTAGCGGTTCTTAACGATGAAGCTTAGAACTTGTGAAATTAATGGATGTATTTTGCTGAATGCGTTCCATAGAAATAGAGACAGTCCATCGATATCTTTACTACATTCCGATTGTGCATAAATGAAATGTAGACTTGAAAATGACACATTACCCGACTTTGGAATCTATCAATATTAGAATTTAAACAACGTGCATCTGTACTCAATTTCTAGCGTAATCTGGCTTTTCTAAACATAGAGAATAGATGGTGATTACTGGAAGCGTACAGGGAAGTTGCTATTTTTATAACATTTTTAATGCTGAATCTTATATACGAATCCAGCTTGAGTCTTAATAGGTTTGGACCGAGAAGCAAATATTGTAGGACTTCTGTGTTGATTGCTTAAGTCTTGAGTGACTGGCTTTTAACAAATACGGCAAAGGCGTCAGAAGAATTTTTTAAAAAAATTCACACCAAGCAAGGCGGTACCCACTTTGATGCACAGGGCGCTACATAAGAGAATAAACGGTTAAGCAGGAGTTGAGCAAAGAGAAACGCAAACCAGTTACAGGGCGTGTCAGAGAATGGGCAAGAGAAGAATGGGAATTCAGGCATGCTGACAGTTGCTAACGTCAAGTAAGAAATAAAAAGAACAAGATAGATTAGGTGATGCAGAAAGGACGAGGGAAGGACTGGAGTCAAGTGGATGAGAGTTGGTAATTGATTTTGCATTTAAATTCCTGGAGGTTGTAGTTGTCAGGAAAGCAAGTATACGAAATGGAGTTCCCCAGACGGGAAGTGCGAGAAAAGAAGCTGAGGAGTAGAGTATCCGTCAACATGGCTAAAGCTACCATCCAGGAGAGTGACTTCTAGCGCCAATTCAGGCTAACGTTTTCCGCTGACACGAAATGAAGAAGGTTATTTTGAATCCATCTCTAAGTTTTCTGCCAAGAAATGTGTTTTACTGTATCGTCCTTGACAATATCTGGATGTTCGCTTTGTAGCAGTAAATATCGGCTCATAGCAAGAATGCGGACAGCCGAGTCCAAATTCCCTTGAATTCGTTGCATTCACTTAAGTGCAAACACTCTTGGGAAAGGAATTAATCCATCTCTTTTCCCTGCAGCCATGGGTTAAATATCAGGACAGATTTGATTATATAGCCTTGGTCTGCAACCAGTGTGCCTTGCCCGATGGAAAAATAGGTTTTTTGTAGAGTTAATTTTCTTTTTTTTTAATCATTTCACCCCGAGCAAGGAAGAAATGCCACTGATTTGCAGGGGGCTACACAACTGTAAAAAGATTAGTTAGAAAGGAGCAATAGAAAGCTGAGAATGCAGGTGCGATGACAGATACATAGGTGGAGAGAAATGGAAGGTTATACGGGGGTGGGGAGAGAGCTAGAGTCCAGTAGATGAGTATTGACTTTACATTTAAATTTCTGGAGGTTGTAGCCGTCAGGAAAGCAAGAATATGGGAGCGAGTTCCACAGGCGGGAAGTGCGGGAGAAGAAGCTACAGAAGTAGAATTGTCATCTGCATTTTGCTAACCTGACTGTGAATGCGTGGTACCCAGTTGCCAGTCTGGTTGCACAAGTAAACACCTGCTGAGGAGGCACCAGTCACTTAAGTTCGTCCGAGCAGAAGCCATGAAAGTATTTATAGAACAGACAAAAGGAGGCCACATTTCGACGGTGGGGAAGTGGCTGCAGTCGAACCGCCAGATCAGTACTTCTCACATTACAGACTCTTCTTACCAACCTTCTTATCAGTAGATTTTGCTTTGGATTCAATATAGTGGTTCCATTTGAGGTCTGAGGACAGGGTAAAGCCGAGGAGGCGTAGTGTATTGCTCTCAGGGAGAATCGTTTGGTCCATGCTTATGGGAGGCAGGAGAGGTTGCCTGTCATGGTTGACAGACAACAGCATGGTCTTACCTTTAAAAAATTAAATAATAAAAGCACTGATGACCCCTCGTTACAAAGGATCGTCCATAGCGATAAGTTGTCGATTGCTTAAGATCTTCTGAGAGCGATGGTTTTTAGGTAGTTAAACAATTTTGTTTGTCAGAATCTATTTTTTAAACTATTTCACCACAAGCAAGCTATGCTTTTAGAAGACAAGGGTTTACTAGTTGTGGAAGTACAAGAAATACGAAATATACTAAGAAACGAGTTACAAAAAGAGTAATCAGGAATACAGAAGATAACGACTGACATTGCATTAAAAATATTTGGAGATTAAAGTTGACTAGAAAACATGAGGCCGGAAGAGAATTTCATAAATGAGAAATCCTAAAAATGTTTTATTTTACACAATTAAAAATTACATTTCTATTTTTTAATGATACTTGTAAGCCTGAAACCTGAAAAGAGTTCCACAGTGGTGCTAGAAAAAGAAACTGTTAGCATAGAATTTACGGTTACGTCTAGATATTTCAAAAGTAAATTAATGAGAACACGTCACCAGTCAAATACTTTCCTTAAATTAATAAATATAACAAAGTTTCGACTGTGGAAAAAGAGTTATAACGTGGAAAGTATATTAATTACTTTCAATACCTTGTAAATGTTATTGAAATCTATTAATGCTTGAAATTATGAGTTAGATAGCTTTATGCATGATAAGACAAGAACACTTCATTTTTGGTCTGATCTCCATCTTGCAAACATAGGGCATGAGGATAGACTTGCTAACGAGGTACAATTTATCGGTAATTTTTTTCAGTATCTAGAAAACTCCACTTCGTCCCTAGAGTGAGCTTAAATTTAAACAGAAAGCATAATTAAGAGCACAACTGTTAATCGGAACTAGAGATATGTTGGGGTCAGCTCTGTAATGATAAAGCGTCATCCGCTTGACTTTGGAAGTATTAAATGTTACAAGCTAGATCTTCCTACATTAAGCTATTGGAGCCAGTTCATAAGATATGTTAGCTGCCAGACTAAGGCCAGCTCAATTTTTGGAGGTACATCCATAAACCGTATTATCGTTTGCATATAGATTTACTAACGATCCGAACATTTTCATAGGTATATCTTTAATATAAATTTGAAAAAGGTTTGGACCAATGAGGTATTTGTGAACTTGTTCCAAACTACTCAAATTAATACCAAAGTGGTTTTGCCTAGATTATGATGTCATGGCGATGAAGGGTTATTGCTGATTCACATTATCCGAAAGTGTTTTTGTTGTCGACTGTTGCCAACATCAAATGTTTTGTTTTCTCTTCGGTTGGTAGATACAGTGGTTGCGGAATGAAAGCATAAAAGTTTCTGGATTTTCAAATTTATTATATTTAAAATCTGAAGAAAAAAGCAAAGTAACAGATAAGAAAATTCGTTTTCAAATCTCATTTTATAATAGGCTTAATACGAGTGTAAACTTTCTAATGTACATAATGTTTTCAAATTACTAAATCTTTACAAAAAGTTGACAGTTCAAAGAATAATTTCTAAAAACAAACCTTCAAACTATGTATTTTGTTTTACTTATTCATATGCTACTATTGATGACGCACACATTTTAAATTTGATGGATGTGCTTTGTGGTGCTGGCGTGCGTTGTGGTGCAGTGGATATCGGCTCAGAATGACAAATCGGGGAAGGGAGTTCGAATTCCAGGTGATTTCCTTGCATTTACTTAACCTTAAATCCCCTTGGAAAAGTATTAATCCGTCTTTCCCGTCAAGTTATGGGTTAAACAATAGGACAGATTGGGTTCTATAGCCTTGGTTAGCAACCAGTCTACGGCAGAAAGCAATGGCAACCTACTGTGGGATAATCTTCTACTGTGGGATAATCTTCTGATCATGTCTCTTTTCGAGACATGATCGCCCAATTGGCAATGATTTTGTAACAAATATAAAAAAATGAAAACCCAGAAGAGGATGCAATAGCAAATAAAAATTAAATGAACATTAAAGTAAAAGGAAATTTACAGATATACACAGTTCGGGGCGGTCTGAATAAACAAAAGAATGAATAAATGAATGAATAAATGAAGTAAAGATAAATGAATAAAAGAAAAAAGGATGGGTGAATAAAATGAAGAATGAAAAGGAAGAGAGAAAGAAAAGCTGATTAAATAATTGAATGAAACTTCAAAGCGCAAGAAGAAAAATGTGAGAACGATTGGCTAAATGAATGAAGGCATTTATTAATGAAACGTAAAAAAAAGAAAAAAACAAAGTGTTGTAGAGTAGCTAGCTCCACTTCAGCACTCTAACTGATGAACTGGTTCATAGTCGGAAAGAGACTATTAGTATATTTTTAATGGGTCATTTTTAATAATTTGGGACAAGCAGATCAATATTTCGATTGATTTAATTCGTCGGTTATTCAGCATTTAGAAACACCTCTTTTGCTCGTAAGTTTTTCTTGATAAGTCATTGTAACTTATTGTTCTGTATTTTTGTATATTTTCGTTAGGATTGGATATTGTGGTGAATAAATGTATTAAGCACTCGTTCTTCTATGTTTATCATTCATCTCGACGATACAACAGAAAAAAGGAAAGAAAGAAAGAAAGAAAAAAGAAATGAAAGCAATTATGTATAAGTTAATGAATATCAGATAATAAGAAAGAAAGAAAGAAAGAGAGAAAGAAAGACAAAAGAAAGAAAGAAAGAAAAAAAAGAAATGAAAGCAATTATGTATAAGTTAATGAATATCAGATAATAAGAAAGAAAGAAAGAAAGAAAGACAAAAGAAAGAAAGAAAGAAAGAAAGAAAAAAGAAATGAAAGCAATTATGTATAAGTTAATGAATATCAGATAATAAGAAAGAAAGAAAGAAAGAGAGAAAGAAAGACAAAAGAAAGAAAGAAAGAAAGAAAGACAAAAGAAGGAAAGAAAGAAAGAAAGAAAGAAAAAAGAAATGAAAGCAATTATGTATAAGTTAATGAATATCAGATAATAAGAAAGAAAGAAAGAAAGAAAGAGAGAAAGAAAGACAAAAGAAAGAAAGAAAGAAAGACAAAAGAAAGAAAGAAAGAAAGAAAGAAAAAAGAAATGAAAGCAATTATGTATGAGTTAATGAATATCAGAAAGAAAGAAAGAAAGAAAGAAAGAAAGAAAGAGAGAAAGAAAGAAAGAAGAGTGGATCAAGCACCTTTGGTGGCAACAAATGTAAATGAAAGAAATCACTAAATTCCAAATACATAGCAAACAAAGGGAAACTACTCTGCTATGGTAAAACAGTATCGACTGAATAATGAAAAGGAAAATGTGAAACACGATGATCGTAAAGAGATATATCATTAAATAAAATATGTACTCTATTATATAAAACAGAATAAAACTTAAAATTGCTCTCCCTAATTTTCTTAATGTTTAATATTCCTTTTTAATGAAATGCTCTTTTATTTTGGTAACAATACATACTAATCCACGCCAATATGAAATTAATCTCGTGCTGAACTTGCAGTCATTTATATAATTAGTAATACATTTTAAACTAAAAGCCTAACCAGTAGCCCAGCCAAAAATTCCATCCAATATATCTCTACATTTATCTTTAAAAAAGCTTTTATTAGAAAACTTTTGATAGACCATTTCGAGCATTATACATTTTTCCCAATGTAACGTTTACATAAAAGTGACACTTTAGGTGCGTTGATATTTTTGTTAATGTTCTGATGATTCAGAATTATTTCAGATATATGTTTCTATTCATGACAAAATCCAGATTTTTTGCGCAATACCCCTATTTTGCTAAATACCTGGGGTTTTTTTTTTCAGAATAAATTGTTGTGGGATTTGTCGAAATACTACTCTAAATCTTTGCAATTTTTAACCTAATTTTCCCATCATTTAATAATATCATACATGGAATTGTTTTTAGCTTTAAACTTCCTTACGATCAGCTTGTATTTAGGTGACAATTAATGATAAATATTTATAAATATTTCATTGCATATATATATATATATATATATATATATATATATATATGCAGGAACTCGACAAAATATAGAAACCCCTTGAAATTTCAAGCAGATTTAATTAAATATGTGCTAGGACCGCCATTTTTTATGATCGTTTCACCCCAAGCAAGACAGTACTACCAGTGATGCACAGGGGCCTACATTAGAGAAGAGTGAAAAGAAAGAACAACAATTTACAGGGGGTATCGGAGATTGGATAAGAGAAAGATGAGAATACTGATGTGAGGAGAGTTACGTGAGAGTAGAACGAAAATGATACAGAAGTGTCGGGAAAAGGATAAGAGTAATATAGAAATCAAGGGGGTAAGAGATGCCAATTGACGGTGCCCTTGGAAACTGTAGCTATCAGGGAAGAAAGTATGTGGAAGTGAATTCCAGAGGCAGGGAGTGCATAAAAAGAAGTTGCTAGAGTAGAAGTGGCGAATGAGTGTAAAAGAGTGGAACCCAGTTACCAGTCTAGATACTCGAGTAAATTCACGTAAAGGAAGCACCGGGGAGCTAAGATCGTTGGAGCAGAAGTTGTGAAAATATTTGTAGAAAATACGTCTCATATATCCGCTATAAAACATTTAGATACATGTATCGGTATGATGTTCGGCTACCTCAGGATTTCTCAGGAAAAAAAAAAGAATCGCATTTCCACCTGTTATTCTCTGCTCAAATGTAAAAATATTGACATTTTTTTAAAAAGAACAATGACAAGATATGAAAAACAATTTTATCTCATTGATATAGTGTGGGAATTCAGTAGCGGGAAAATTAATTCAGCCATCTTTATCCAGTTCTAATTTGAATGTACACCAGAAGCAGGTGATTCAGTTGATGTATTGGTAGTGGAAATGTGTTGTGTATTACGGTCGTCTACCTAAAATAAAAGGGATGTGCGTTGTGGTACAGTGGATATCGGCTCGGAACGAGAAACCGGGGAGCCGAGTTCAAATTCCAGCTGAATCCATTGTATTCACTTACGCGCAAATACCCTTGGGAAAGGTATTAATCCGTTTCTTCATTCCAGTTATGGGCAAAATAACAGGACATATTGGGTTCTATAGCCTTGGTCGGCAACCAGTCTACCGCAGAAAGCAATTGCCGCAGAAAGCAATGGCAACCTACTGCGGGATAATCTTCTGCCCAGTCAGTCATGTCTCTTTCGAGACATGATCGCCCAAGCGTGTATCACGTATGGCACCTAAACTGACTGACCTAAAATAAAATTATTTTTCCTCAGTGAACGCCTTAATAGAAACAATCGATGAAAAGCGCCCAGAAGTACCCAATCGGTAGAGTATTGTCAGCTATTAAGAAAAACCTCAGGTGTCTTTGTAGACCAACAGATATTGGTACAACTTAGCAAGTATAACCAACGTAGTCCGGTGTACGCCTAGCCCCTGTACTTTTGAATTGTCTCTCGTTTTGTTCCGTAGAAAATTATCTTAATGAGAAGAACACACTTTTTTTTGGGGGGGGGGGAATGCCATGATCTATAAGGATGAAATCACGAATATGTCCGAAAGGCAGCGAAATGTATGGAACAAAATGGCGCATACAGGGGTATGCTAGCTAAGATTTTTCATAATAATGTCACTCAAAAGAAAAGAAATCACCACGTTTTAAATCACTAAGAATCTCTAGTCCCTTATATCATTTTATTTTAAATAATTTGCCCCAAGTTAAGGCATTGACGCTAGTAAGCACGGGGAGGTGGAGAACGAGAAAAAAACTTTACACGAAACCGGAATCCAAATTCTAAACAGAAAACAAGCGTTATATATATATTATTCGGACTGTTTATCTCATAATAATTGTTATGTTTTCGGCCGTTGTATGCTCCGGTTATCATCAGGTGCTAGAAAATTCGAACCAAACTATTTTCTTTGACCATTTTATGCGCTATTCCCTTTCCAGTAGCCATGTAGATATCTTCGTCTAACTTAATTCTTTTAAGTTATTTGTTCACCACTGTTGTAACCTAGTATTGAACTCACAACACTTTGGATTAAGTCACAAAAACCAACCAACACCTATATCCACTGAGTCATATGTCCTTGAGGACAAACGTATAGACAAATACAGAAAACAAGCGATAAACTTCTATTTCGATTCAAACTAAAAAATAAATACATTTGTACTTTAAAAACTTTATCCCCATTGCGCCATCCCAAATGCAAATAAAAATCATATTAAATCTATAACTAAAATATAATAACATTATAATAACAACAAAAACAACAGAAATTATGATTGTAATATAAAATTAGAAAAGATGCAAACGTATAATTTTAATACTTACCATTCTAAATAATTTTCTCGCATTTCTCGCCTGTGGAATTCCCTTCCTTCCCCGACAGCTACAATCTCCAAGAATTTATAAGTAAAGTCAATAGTCATCTCCTATCAAACTAACTTGCATTATATCTCTTATGCTCCTTTTTCCGTCCACTTCAGTCTCATCAGTATTCTCACCCATATCTTACCCACTTCCTGACATCCCCAATAACCTGTCACTCTTTTTCATAACTTTCCTTCTATGTAACACCCTGCACAACAGTGGCAGTAAAATGCCTTGCTTGGGGAGATATGATTATATATATATATATATATATATATATATATATATATATATATATATATATACACTATAGTCATCCGCAGGCAGATCTGTTTCGCTGTATTACACCTCATCAGTACAGCTTAGACTCCGTTCGCTTCATAACCCAGTATCGAAACCCGACCGAACCGGCGTCAGTCGGCGATTCTACTCCTAGGCCACGAGCGCCCGGTAGAAGAAGGCAGGCTTTAATTTAAATTAAATTAAATATAACGACACCTAAAATTATGGATAAATTCAGAACCAAAATTGTCATAATAATTCTGATGTAAGTATATATAAAATAAACTTTAATGACTGTCCTTTTCAATACGTTGATGTAATTTGCAAGAACGTGGAAAACGTATTCAGGAAAACAAGAAAGATCTCCTATCATAAGAATTTAACCAAAGCATTAATACGTTGTAATCATTGAATAAGAAAGTATTTTACTTAGACGAAAAGTTTTTGACAATATAGTTATTATTTCTTTCAAAAATATAAACTTATACTGTCGATATTTCAAATATTAAATTTTAAAAGAAATTCTTCTGAGATATATTCATGCATAACCATAAAATATTTCAAAATGAAAAGAAAACGGGTAATTTGGATTTTGAATAATAAAAACATTATTTAAATAAATATATACAACAAAATGAAATAAACAAAATGCATGAAAATTAAAAATATAAATATTAATTACATTAAAAAAGAAAGAAAAAAGAAAAAGAAAAGAAATCAATAACAATATAAACAAAATTAACTCACGTTCGTTTAATAAGCTAAAAAATTACGTCAATTAGTGTTCTCGATAGATTAGCTTAACTTTAAGGAAATAGTTTTAGAGTATCTCAGAGCATACTTCAATTATTTTTAATAATGCTTGAAAACATAACGTTATTTTATTTTTCTTCATGTAACTTTTGTTCATAAAGGCAAGTTGCAAAATAGAATTTCTCCATTTGCCTTGGCAAAGTTTCTCAGTAAACGAAATGATTTGCCAAAAATGAGTTTTCTTTGTATTTTAATTTAATTACATTGCCTTTAACCATTTATATATAGCTGAATTTTGCATGCAGACATACTCACACAGAGATACCCAAGAATACACACACACACACACACACACACACACACACACACACACACACACACACACACACACACACACGTGTGTGTGCATGTGTGTGTATGTGTGTGTGTGCGTGCGTGTGTGTGTGTGTGTGGATGTGCCTAGACATACTGATGAGCTGTGATACAGCGAAACAGGCTTGTATGTGGATGACTAATATATATATATATATATATATATATATAATGAACTCTCCCCTTGATTTCGACGTATGAGTGTCTAACTCAGGCTGCCACACAAAGAATTGTTAAGAGTGGTGAAGGATTGTGTAGCACCATCCACACTTTTTGGAACTACTGATAACAAACTATCGGTGCAGATGTTCGCCACAGATTGCATTAACAGCAGACCTTATTTAACCCATAACTGGAGGAAAAGGACGGCTTAATACCTTTCACAAGGGTACCAGTGCGTAAGTGAATGCAGAGTGTTCGACTGGAATTGGAACTCGGCTCAAGGATTTTTTCCAAGACGACATCCACTGCACCACAACGCACATCCATCGATTAACGCTTACAGCAACTAGTATCCCCAAGCAGTCACCCATCTAATTACTGACCAGGCGGTGTATTCCTCATGATATGACCGTAATAATGGATATACATATATATTATTACAGTCACAAAGTCCACCTCTGCTTTATGCTGCATCTATGCTGAGCGGAAATTAGTTACAGTTTCTGGGAGAGAGCGCGTTATCTCGGGTGAACAAGGGTTTAAACAAGGCCTAGACGCTTAAACATTTGGCCTCGATGATTGATGATTTCCAGCTAGCACAACCATCGACGCCACCTTAAAGGTAACAGTCTATCCAATTTCACTTCCAAGACTTCGGTCAACTCGTGTTATGGTCTCCAGGGCAAGTTTCCAAAGGAGCCGCATGCTCGGATCGCCTCTTCCCGACCGACAACTTCAAGAAATCTTCTTGAAAAATCGGTCATGGTAAGATTCGAACCCGAGCTTTAGAAAGAGAACGTTCTAACCTTTTCGGCTACGCGCTATCATATATATATATATATATATATATATATATATATATTGGTTTATAAAAGCATAATATCACTAGACAAAAATTTTCATGTTTCAGAACAAAACTGTTCCTCTTCAGCAATGTTAAATTAATAGTGAAAATGGTTTATTTTGAAAATATTAGATGAATTCATAATTATTTAGAAAGTTAAGTATTTAAATATCCCTGAATTCATCTTATATTTTCAAAGTTAATCATTTTCATCATTTATTTTATTTTTTATATTTTCTATTTTAAATTTTAAAAGTGGAACAGTTTTGTTCTGAAACATGAACATTTTTGTCTAGTGATATTATGCTTTTATAAACCAATATACACACACACGCACGCACACACACACACACACACACACACACACACACACACACACATGTGTGTGTGTGTGTGTGTGTGTGTGTGTGTGTAAGGTTACTATCAGCCGCCTATCCAATACTTCAATCACAGTAATACGCCATTTGACAGCTGTTCTGATGCACGCTGAATATATAATTCTAAAATATGTTTCTAATCTTGCAATCCACGTTGGACATATCAGCATATTTCTTGACCTCTCTGCCAGAGTCATCTGATTTGGAGAGTGTTCAAGAATCTTCGGATGAATATACGCATGCAGAAAATATTTGATCACAGAATGCATCTAATCTAAATCGACATTCACGCTTCGTGCCTAACAATCGTAACACAAGTTGAAGGTATGTGAAGAGCCATGATTGCCCAAGATCTAATGAGAAATAGTACTTAGAATTTGTAGTGTATGCACCTGAAATATTGAATACTAGAGGGACTGTGCCATCAGAAATGTGGGTAAAATATTTATGTCGATAAACCGTCAAAAATGACGGCAACATATATTGATGTATCTTATTACAAAAACACAAGAAAAAAATAATAATCCAAATCTCTTAGCGTGACAGGAGGGATATATATATATATATATATATATATATATATATATATACATATGCAACTGACAATAGAGAGGCTGTATATATTTTTCATTACTCGATGACGTATTTGTTGCAAAAAGATAAAATAATAAGCGCGGTTAAAGAGCGAACACGTGGCTAAGGCTTTCATAACTAACAGTAAAGTTCAATAACTAGTAGTAAAGAGAATGAACTCAGCCAACGCTTCCTCAATGTAATGGACTGAGTCGACACTGCCACGGTAATGTCTCTCTGTCCATGAACGTGACAGGAATTTATATATATATATATAGAGAACAATGGAGAAAACGTGTCTCAATCTAACATGTTTTACTTTATTTAAGTTTCTTCAGAGATTGGGTTAAAGATGAAAAATGAAATATTTTTACGAAGAGACAACACACTAGGATGTTGTCTGGGGTTGATTAGTATTAGTCAAATATGTATCACGTATATTGAAGCAATAGGCGATTGTATGTGTATTGTGGAAAATAACTGTACGTATAAGTACGCTTGTCTGTTTAGATCTGTGTGTGTGTGTAATAATACGCATATAAGGTGTTTTCAAACGATAGACGATTTGTTAGATATGTGTGAGAAAATCTTGAATGCTTCGTGTTTGTAGGTCGGTAACGTTAGTGTATGTGTGTCATAAAATGCTTGTAGATGTTTCCGTTTAAATCATTGAGAAAAACTTATATAATGTATGCAGACTATATATTCTCATTTATGGTCAAAGAAAAATCATAATAAAAGGAAGAATTCTATAAAGAAGCGTTTCTTTGTAAAATGCCTGCTGAGCAGAATTTTTCTTTACAATTAGAATTGTATGGGAATGACGAAGATTCGAACCTGTGTATGTGAAATGAGTTGTTGTTGTTGTTGTTATTGTTGTTGTTGTTGTTTTCCTTTTATGGGATATCACCCTCGGCAAGTCATTTATAGCCAACTAAATTTTATTTATTTATTGCTGGTAATACCTTTTTCTTTCAGCAATGTATTGTTGTTGTTTTTCTATATAAATTTTGTGCCTAGTAGTACATTTTCTTTTCGAGTATCAAGATTCATTGGGATTTGTTTTTAAGGACAGGGTCCCCAAATACTACCCTTGTTATTTAACCCATAACTGGAGAGAAGGGACGGATTGATACCTTTCCCAAGGGTACCAGTGCTTAAGTGAATGCAGGGTATTCAACTGGAATTTGAACTCGGCTCACCGATTTCTCTTTCCGAGACGATGTCCATTGCACCACAACGCACATACGTCACTATACGCTTACAGCACCTGGTATTCTCAAGCGATCACCCATCTAAGTACTGACCAGGCTCAACGTTGCTTAAATTCGGTGATCGAGCTAGAACCGGTGTATTCAACGTGAGAGGCCGTAAGCCCGGTATGTGAAATGATGCTTGGTTGCTGAAAAAAGGACCAAGGAATGTGTCCACCCTTTTAAAGTCAAAATAGGCAACGGTAAACACCACTTCTTTTCTAGTATCTTTCCTCGCACTTCCTCTGTGGAACCTTTTTCTCTCTGATTGCTTCCCTCTTAACTGAGTCAGTCAGTTAAATGCCATACGTGACACACAGTTTGACATGACTGACTTAGCAGAATATTTTCCCGCAGTAGGTTGCCATTACTTTCAGCAGTAGACCAGTTGCTAAACCAAGGCTATAGAATCCAATCTGTCCTATTATTTAACCCATAGCTGGAGGGAAGAGACAGATTAATACCTTTCCCAAGGTTATTTGCTCAAAAGTGAATGCAATGAATTCAAGAAGAATTTGAACTCTGCTTTCCGATTTCTCGTTCCGGGCCGATATCCACTGAACCACAACGCACATCCATATTGATACAATCCATTTCACCACGACGTAGGTCATGGCAGCTACAATCTCTAAAAGTTTAAATGCAGCGTCAACTACCATCTCCTATCTCCCACACCTCTCTCTTACTGTTCCTTTTACATCTACTTTACCTTTGATTTTTTTCTTTTCTGTCTTGTCACTGCTCTCACTAAAACCCTTGCGCATCAATGGCTTTACTGCCTTGCTTGCGGTTAAACAATTATATATCTGAACTTATTTATAAATGGAACTTTATCCGTGTGTGTGCGTATGTGTGTGTGTCCGTGTGTGTCCGTGAGATATAGATTCCGAAACGGCTGAACCGATTTTCTTGAAAATTTACGCAGTTGTACTATAAGCGACTGCGAGTGTTCTTTGCTAGATTTTGTGTTCAGGCACCCCCGATAAATATCGAAAATCGATAATAGAAAAAATCGGATTATAGAAGGAGTGGTCCGATTTAAATCAATTTTGATACACTCATCGTCAAAGACATAAGAAACGATATTCAGAAGTTTCATGGTTGCAGTTTTTACAATAGTGCCTTTTTATTTTAGTTTTTATATGATACCATTTACTCAGAGGACATATGTAGCCTTTAAAATTCGGTTTACGACGAAAAACCTCATTAGATATCGATACCAGGAAATCAAAATTTGATTTACATCCATTCATTTTTCTTTCAGTCTACGGTTTCACTTTAACTGGAAACAACTATTGCTTTTTAGTCTTTCGTGCCAACGTCCAAACAGTCTGAGCTCCAGGACCATGGATTAGTTTTAAAGCTTTCATTACACCCGAGCAACGCCGGGTTATACTGCTAGTAATGTAATAAACTTGAAATTATGATTATTCTCACAAAACCATTGATTGGTGTATTTTTTATAGAAACAGTACGTTTTTGAATGGACGCAATTTAACCAAGTCTTGTTTATGACAATAAACAAATAGCTTTGTAGATAAGAATTTTTTTTTTGTTCTTAGTGCAGTTTAACTTCAAATAAAAGTCAATACATAAACGCCGTTTTATTTTAACCCAAGTAGACGTATATTCTCCATGTAAAATCCGGTAAAAAATATTATTTATCATAATTTGTCACGCGTATTTGTTCTCTTAACATATAAACGAAACCTATAATAATACAGCTCACAACAATGTTTGGCCTATCCAATAATACCTCAAGATTTATTCCAGGAAGTCGATATGGCAATGTAGCAACTGAATTAATAAAGTTGTTGCGTTAAAATTATTGTCTCAGAAGAAATAAGTTGTATTATTGATTACTTGAGCTACTACAACATTCCAGGAGTACATATCTGGTCGGGTGTCCCTGCTACTCTCCTTGGACTTCTTGACAAAATACAAAGGAGAATCTGTAAAGTGGTTGATACTGACTTGGCAGACCGGCTGCAACTACTCTCTCACCGCCGTGATGTGGCTTCCCTGTGCCTCTTCTACAACTAATTTCATGGCTTCTGCTCCGATGAACTTAGATTACTGGTGCCGCCTAAGCACGAATTTGCACGAGATACTAGATTAGCAACTTGGTCCCACCCTTTTACAGTTCAACAGATAAGATGTAACCGTAATTTATACTCCAACAGATTCTTTTCTCTTGCTTCCCGCCTGTGGAATTCCCTTCCACAAGTCTGCTTTCCCGACAGCTACAATCTCCAGGTGTTTAAATGTAGGGTCAATAAACACCTCCTATCACACTAACCTCCAATTATTCTCAGAACACTCTCATCTACTCAACCCTCATTCTCGGTATCCTTACCCGCCTATCACCCACCCTCTGACATTTCCTAAATTTAACCATTCTCGGTATCCTTACCCGTCTATCACCCACCCTCTGACATTTCCTATATTTAACCATCCTTCCTCCACTCTATGTAGCCCCTTGCGCAGTAGTGGCAGTGAAATGCCTTGCTCGAGGTGAAACGCTTATAGAAAAAAGAAAAACATTCCATACAGCGGCAAGGTTTCACAGCATAAAAGTTGAAAGGTGTAACTGGAGCTCGTATCATCTTTAATGGTCAAGGTGCAGGAAAATAGCTCTAAGTTTTATGCAAAACATTATGTAGCTGCTGACCTCCTTAACATTTAGTATAGAACGAGTGCTAACTTATAACCACTGAAAAAAAATGACTTCTTTTAAAAGATGCGCTCTCTGGTTGTTTTTTGAGAATAAAGGCTAGTTTTCAACTAATTAAGCCTATGAAAAGGCAACATTTTGAAGAGATCAACTAAAACATACGGAACCTATGAAAGAATATATACGTATCAGCGAGCTCATGTAAATCGGAACAAGTTCAAAAATGGCTTACCACAATGTGTAGAGTTCACAGCAAACCAATATTTATATCATAATATATATATATATATATATATATATATATATATATATATATATATGAGTTGAATGCATGGATTGCAATTCGACAAGATGGATAAAACAAATAAAGAACAGGTAGGAAAATGAGTCCTTAATGTTTCACTTTAACAAGCTTCTTCATATATTTTTTAAAGACGAATGAATTAAATTTATTCTTTCTAGAATCAAAACAGACGGTATGTTGATTGAAGTTTTATTTCATTGGTCAGACACGTATCATATCTAAGAAAAAATAGATTAACATTTTTGAATGTAGAAAAACTTAGGCCTGTTTATATGGATGAGCCACGTGTAATAAAAACAATATATGTTTATTTTAAATGCTACAGTATGTATGCAAAAATAATGCTTGTGTCAGGCGTATTTAATTTATAGACGACATTAGGTGTGTTTATATGTCGGTAACATAAGTATGTGTGCGAATGACAAAAAGAAATACATTTCCTTTCAAAACTTTGGCAAAATAATGCATACAAGTATCAAACAATGGACAATCTTTTTTGTAAATATGTATATGAGATAATAATGTATGAATGTGTGTGTTTTTGAGTCGGTAAAGATAGTCAATAAAAGGAGATATCACGACATCTAGAAACGCGGATCTACGAACTAAAAAGAGGCGTACGCTTGGACAAATGTTCCAACTCACTTGTATTACATTGAAACAACGTAAGAAAGAATTTTGATTTCTCTAATGCTAGTTATATTTTAAAAGAACGTAACCTTTTAAGGAGAAAGTGTTTCGAAAATATTAATAAACCCTCGTTTAAATTATTATATCAGCTCTGCCTCTTTCTTCAAATCTATACTCCACGAATCCAAAATGCGTCTACTAATAGCTATAATTTAATGATACTTCCATATATTATCTCATATAATTCATAGCATTATAATGTTATTTTCTCTGCATGAATTACATTCTATTTTACTTCAAAATTAAAATCTTATAACTATGTTTTCTTATTATTATTTCTTTTTATTATATATTATTTTATATTTCATCCTATTATTATTATGTCATTTTTCATCATATTTCGATTTCTGCTTTGGTCTCACTACCAACCAAGTCTGCGGGGAGACCTAAGGCAGGTAGTGGCGTGTTGTTATGGCTCCATTTCATGTTTTTCTATCTTCCCTATCATCTCCAGCATTACATAGATAAAGTTTTCCTTAGTGTGTGGGCTGTACTTAATAAGACAATTTTTTGTATATCTCTTAAGCTGGGGTTTCAAGGGATTCTTTCAATGTGTTGTTTTGTTGCATTTTTTATCATTCCAAGTGCACCTACTATCACTGGCACAACTCTTGTTTTCAATTTCCACATTTTTTCTATTTCAATTTCCAGGTCTTTATATTTTGACAGTTTTTCAAATTCCTTGGTTGCTATGTTACAATCCGCTGGACAAGCCATATCAATTAATAGACAAGTTTTCTCCTTCTGGTTTTTAACAATAATGTCTGGCCTGTTTGCTTCAATTTTTCTGTCTGTGTAGATGGTGTAATCCCATAGAATGGTTACATCTTCTATTTCTGTAACCGGTGCTGGATGATGTTCATACCAGTGTTTGTTTACAGTTTTTCCATAATGTTTGCACATTGCCCAATGTAAATATTGCCCAACTCTATCGTGGCGATTTTTATATTCGTTTGGGGCAAGCACAGAACAGCCTGAGATTAGGTGGTCTATTGTTTCTTGGTGTTTATCACAAAACCTGCATTTTGGATCCATATTATTATGCATAATATTTGCCTGAAAGTTTCTAGTGAAAACACTTTGGTCTTGTGCTGCAAGAATAAAGCCTTCAGTTTCAGACTTTAATCCAGATGCACGTAACCATCGATGAGTATTAACTTTGTCAACATTGGATTTATTGGCACGTACTGGATATTGGCCATGCAGAGGTTTGTCTTGCCAGCGCTGTTTCATCTTTTCAAGAGCTTTATCTTTGGCTTTCATTTTCATATTTTTTGCCGCAATAGTTGGTTCTTGGCTACTGTTTTGCTTTTCTACAGAATCTACTAACTGTAAATCTTGTTTGTATTTACTGCCTTCTTTTATTATTGAATATTTTTTTTGGCTTTCATTTTCATATTTTTTGCCGCAATAGTTGGTTCTTGGCTACTGTTTTGCTTTTCTACAGAATCTACTAACTGTAAATCTTGTTTGTATTTACTGCCTTCTTTTATTATTGAATATTTTTTCTTTCTTTCTTCATGTTGCCTTACTAATTGTATCATCCAATCCTTTGTTGTTTCTATGTATGTTAGTAAGCCAATAGTTGTTGTCTTGTATGACAATTCCAGCTGAATAAGACCCCTTCCACCTTCTTTACGGGGTATGTATAGACGGTCTACATCAGCCTTTGGATGATGCATCTTATGCTTAGAAAGAAGCTTTCTTGCTTTAGCATCCATTCGCCTGATGTCGTTTAGAGTCCAGTTTAAGATGTTAAAGCTATATTGGACAACTGGGATTGCAAGGCTATTAATGGCCATAACTCTATTCTGTGAATTTAATTCAGTTTTTAATATCATTCGTAGCCTTCTATAGTACTCTTTACGCACTATTTCTTTCATTTTTTTATGGTGAATGTTTTCGCTCTCATTTACACCTAGGTATTTATAAGCTTCTTCTGGTTTCAATTCTTTTATTGTTACAGCAGTGTCTAGGCTAATTGAGGATGTTTCTTGTATTGATCCACGTAAAACTGTAGCTTTAGCACATTTATTCAAATTAAATTTCATTCCAATGTCTTCGCTGAAGCATTTTACAGTTTGCAGAAGACCTTCCAGCTCATTATCATTCTTAGCATATAACTTTAAGTCATCCATGTAAAATAGATGGCTTATTTTCTTTTGGCCTATTTTATAACCACATTCTGTCTTATTAAGTTGACTGGTTAATGCTATTAATGATATGCAGAATATGCAGAATAGTAAGGGATTATTATTATTATGTCACTTTTCATCATATTTCGATTTCTGCTTTGGTCTCACTACCAACCAAGTCTGCGGGGAGACCTAAGGCAGGTAGTGGCGTGTTATGACTCCATTTCATGTTTTTCTATCTTCCCTATCATCCTCAGCATTACATAGATAACGTTTTCCTTAGTGTGTGGGCTGTACTTAATAAGACAATTTTTTGTATGTCTCTTAAGCTGGGGTTTCCAGGGATTCTTTCAATGTGTTGTTTTGTTCCATTTTTTATCATTCCAAGTGCACCTACTATCACTGGCACAACTCTTGTTTTCAATTTCCACATTTTTTCTATTTCAATTTCCAGGTCTTTATATTTTGACAGTTTTTCAAATTCCTTGGTTGCTATGTTACAATCCGCTGGACAAGCCATATCAATTAATAGACAATTAATAGATTATTATTATTATTATTATTATTATTAATTATTAATATTATTAATAATTAATATTATTAATATTAATATTATATTAATAATAATTAATATAATATTAATAATATTAATATTATTATTATTAATATTAATATTATTATTATTATTATTAATTATTATTATTATTATTATTATTAATATTAATATTATTATTATAATTATTATTAATATTATTATTAATATAATATTAATAATATTAATATTATTAATATTAATATTATATTAATAATAATTAATATAATATAATATTAATATTATATTAATAATAATTAATATAATATTAATTATTAATATTATTAATAATTAATATTATTAATAATTATTGATATTATTATTATTAATAGATTATTATTATTATTATTATTATTATTATTATTATCCTATTTATTATATATTTAGTATATATTATTGCATATTCTCTCTAATACTTCCTTATTTTTATATATTCTTATAACGTCCTAGATATTACTTTTATTAGCTAATTCTTTGTCGACTCCATATATATATATATGTGTGTGTGTTTGTCTGTGTGTGTACATGTGTCATGTATTCTCTGTTTGTATATTCTAATTTTTATACAGTTTTATCTACTTTTCTATAAGTTAATAATTATAATACTAAATATAAATTCAATAATAAATTGCCAATCGCATTTTTTGGTTATTGTTTTAGATATTTTCCTTAAATCTGTGTGCATGCCTGTCTCTCGGCTTGAGCTATGTTTTGCTGTTAACTTCACCCCTAAGAGGATATAATCTTAACCTGTTTGAGTCTACGGTTAACCGTTATCTTTTATGTATATCTTCATTTATTCTGTAACTATAACCAGGGTAGATATTTTTTAAGGTGACTTTTTATTCAGTACTCTGAAATGGATGTTCCTTGTGGTGCAGTGGATATCGATTTGGACGAGAAATAGGAGAGCCGAGTTCGAATTTCAGTTGAATTTGTTGCATTCACTTAAACGCAAATATCCTTGGACGAGGTTTAATACGTCTCTTACTTTCATCTCTGAATCAAATAAGAAAACAGATTGGTTCCTATAGCCTTGGTTTGCAATCGGTTTACCGCAATAAATACTAGCAACCTCGAAAGAGACAGGATCGCCTCAGCGTGTATCACGTATGACATTTAACTGACTCCAAATCTATCGATATTTTTCTCAAAGAAAATAGGAACTTTATTAAATTCAAAGAAATAATTTTGTCATTAGGTTATTTGCGATTTTTCTTCAGGAAAATGCTTTCACTGTGCTATTCAATGTACAAGACTAAATTTAGATGGTTAAATTTTCTGGAAAGTCATTAACTCCTTACTATGAAAGGTTGGCGCAGTATTAACCTCTTGACACTGTTTTTCTTGTAGCAGAAGGATAAATTTAATTAGTATATTTGTATGTGTTTTTGTAAAGACTTTAGTCTATATAGGAAAGGAAATTATTCAACTATTAAAAATTTCGCAAAATCGATAACGATAAAGAAATAAAAAATCCTTACTCTAAATCGAATATTTACAACGGATCCTCTCCCTTTTCTATTTATATTATAACAATTAAGCTAAAGCCACTTAATCGCTTCATAATCGTAAATTTGTTTTAAAAAAATGGTTTACCTGGGTGTTTACCTGATATTTTGAAATATACTGCTAAAGACAGACATGAGGGTTTTTTTAATCTCTGAGTTGATATATATCAATAAATGTCACCAAACTCGGAAGTAATTCGTTCGTCTCTCTTCGGCCTTGTCCTTAAATCAGACCATGGAGCTAAACATTTTAACTCCGGTTGACCTTATACTTCGAATGAAAATCATTTTCGTAGATCACACGCAAACAGGAAAATTGGTAACTATCCGAAAAGTTCAGCTTTTAGTTAGGTATAAAGGCGGCCTGTGTAATAACATCAATAAAATGGTTGTCTGACAAAAAAGGTCAATTCCTGTAAATGCGTAAACAAGTTCATCGAAAAAAGGTTGTTTTCGTTTTCACAGAATTTCGGGAAATCTCACAGACTTCTTCCAGAGTTGATTTATCTTTGATTAGAACATCTGCTTGATACCTTTTCGCAAATGTCAGCAAAACTCATGTAAAGTAAACAATAACACCACTAATTTATTCGTGTAAAAAATAACCCAGTCGATAATCGTTAACTATAATAAAAAAGTTAATCTAAGAAATTGGTACCCCGACCTACAAAAAGATTTTCTACAGTTTATAAACTTTTTTATGATTGTTTCAATACAGAAAATGTTTTAGTTTATCAATAGTTTATTTCAAACACACAGATCCTAATTTAAAAGAAGTAAAATATACAAAACATTGCCCGTATAATGCGGATGATGAATTGGTAATACCATTTGTCGCGAAAGTATTATTAAAATAAGGAGAAATGCAGCTTACAAGAACTAGCATGGGAATTCGTACGTAGGATCATAGAATTAGAGATTACGACTACATAGAGATATAAATCGAGTAATAGACATGAAAAAAGTGAGATAGACTTAGTAACAGATAGATAGATAGATAGATAGATAGATAGATAGATAGATAATGAACAAATAAAGATAAATATGGGTAGACTGAGATAGATAGATAGATAGATAGATAGATAGATAGATAGATAGATAGATAGATAGATAGATAGATAGATATGTGCTTCTTATCTAGATTTGTCCAGGAGTATAAAAGAAAAAGAACCTTCAAATACTGTAGGTCATCTACATTAAATCAAAGCAATTCACACTTAATATAATTACATTTCAATTTGGTCATAACACATTACATTGAATTTAGACATATGGTTCTGTTTATCTTTCGGTTTCTTGCGCTGTGTGACTTCATAGAACCGCATTACAAATTTCCAAACTACATCTGCTATTCGGTGACTGTTATTGTTGCAGAGCAATGTTTTATGTCCACAGAAGATAAAATCATCTTTGATGGTGGATGTTTTTATGTTAACGTTCTTGTAACCTCTCTGAAGATGTTTAAAACGCCTCATGTTTAAACATAATCGTCATTCATTGTCCGTTATATTTAACAGTATATGTTTAGGAAATTATCTGCTGCCTCGATACACTATATATATGAAGATGTATATACAGAACTGCGAGTGTATTTGGACACCAATGTTTCCTTTTTACAAGTTCGGTTAAAGAACAGTTTTGGGTTGGTTTTCTTTTATATGCGTTGTTCTTTCAGTACATGAGCTGTAATTGCTGTTAACAACTTCCGTTTTTATTTTTAGCTTAAAGCAACGTTTCTTGTCTTAATATAACCCCCTCCCAGCTACTCTTCTTATATGCATTTAAACAAACGTATTAAGTAGAACACTCGATAATTTTCAAAGCATATCTTCTCTTCATTTTGTTTAGTTAGTGTATAATTCACAAAACCCCCTTTTTTTATAATTTTCCCAGAAACTTTAATTTTTTTTTCTTCTGATTGTAATATCTTTTTATTCATCTTTTCCCTAAAACTTATTCGTTGCTTACGAATTCCTTTCTTTGGAATTATAGGAATTCGCCTGTTGAATCACGTCTCTCTTTTGTCTCGTTTTCTATATTACAGAGTTTATAATACATCGCAGATCGACACTCTTTTATGTTTCTAATGAAATTATCATGTTTCTTAATTTGGGGCTTAGATTTTGCATTTCATCTTTATGTATTCCAATGTATTGTCGGATTTTAATAGATTAAACATTGGTTTGATTATGCTTCTGGCAATAAATGTTCACTGCAGAATAGTTTAAAATCCTTTAGATTTCATGTTTTCAAATTTATGACCCACACATTTTTAACTCTATAGTTGATAGGATATCGATCACGGGAATCAGAAAGTTATTTTATTAACCTCAGTTTATTTTTCCTAAACCATTCTGTGATGATTATTCAAAGTTATATTTCGGGTGATTTTTTACAGAAAGATAAAATGCTTACCTTGGATAACAACAGAATTTTGCAGTTAATTTACTTTCGCTCCAATCTTGACAAGCTGGTCATTACTTGCTGCCTTAAAGAAACGTCATTTCAATATGTACTACACTGTTAAGAAGGGATGTTTTACATCGATCGCTCTGTAATGTTTTTCTATAAAAATAATGTTGCACGTCAGATATTCAAAGGTCGTTTCTCTACATTTGAGTTAGAGTTTTGTTTAACGGTATATCAATTTCTGTGAGTTATTTAATACTAAATATGTGGGGTTTTATGTATATTTTTTGCTGTTCGATTATAATGAGAAGGTTGATTTAGTCACATTTTAATGAAAACTTTTTTTTTATTCTTTTTTATTTTAGAAAACTGAAAATGTTTTCCAGTTTGTAATAAAACATGATTTGCTGAGAGTAAATTGTTTCTTCAAAAATATGTTATGGTAATAATTTGTGCTTCAAAAATGTATTGTTTGAATTATTTTTCATTGAAAAATCTATATTTTTCTATAAAAGTCTATTTTTATTAATATATTTCTATAAAGGTGCATTTTCATGCTTTCATAATATTTTTACCCTAGTTTGGTGGGGTTAGCTATTTGCCCATTGCTGGGACCCTAACATGTGCTACTACTCCGGTTCAGGAAGGATCTGAGAACAATAGTAATTAAGAGGTAGTTCCCAATTAGAGACCTTGCTGCCGGATGCAGTTTACCGTCATGCCTAAGACCTGGAAGTCATGAAGTAAACCACAAATATTAATTCTTACCCGTAAATAATAGATAAACCTAAATGCCCTGAAAATAAAATGTCACGTATACTAGGGACCATGAATAACTAAAAACAGGCGAAATACTGTTTCTCTCCAAAAGGGTAAAACGATTAATATAAGCATTGGAAGATGGCATGGAAAAATACCTTTTAATGTATGCAGAAGAATTCTACAAATTATGTAGCTACATAACCAGTGTATATGAAATTTTGAACCCCCTCGATCACCCATATCTTGACAAATACGTCACATATAAGAGGAATAATCTCACTTAACAAATAAATATCATGTTGAGTTTTCAATAATTTCCGTTTTTTAAGAACCAGTTGTAATATAGAATGTATCCTTCAAATTATTAATGATATCACGGCTTCTGCTCCGATGAACTTAGATCACTGGTGCCCCCTAAATACGAATTTGAACGCGATACTAGATTAGCAACTAGATCCCACCCTTTTACAGTGAAACCGATAAAATGCAGCCGTAACTTCTACTCCAACAGTTTCTTTCCTCGCACTTCCCGACTGTGGAATTCTCTTCCACACGATTGCTTCCCCGACAGCTACAATCTCCAGGAGTTTAAATGTAAGGTCAATAGACACCTCCTAACACACTAACCTGCTCCCATTCTATCAAACACTCTTCCCATCTGCCCAACGCTCATCCTCGCTATCCTTACTCATCTGTCACCTTCCTCCTAACATTCCCTATGTCTAACCACTCCTTCTCTTTACCTTCTCCTATGTAACCCCATGCACAATAGTGGCAGTGGAATGCCTTGCTTGGGGTGAGATGATTAAAAAAAATATGTAATAATTAATAATATATTTGGAATACACTAAACGACAATGTTTTCATGACAGAGCCAGTGTAAACTGTGAATTTTAATTAGAACTATTTCTTCTCAAATACGAATCACACGAATTTGGTTTGTCTGTACTGTAGGGGCCTTGAGTCAAACATAAACGAGGTCCCCATAATTTTGAATATCAGAAGGGTGAATAAATGGTTAAAAAAATGAAAGTATTTTGTTTGTAAAATAAGTGTAATTTTATCAATAGAACTAAATAACAAATAATTGTAAAAAAATAAAATACTTGAATAGAAAATGCATGTAGTTAATTAATTTCTATGAGTAAAATGTTTAAATAGAAAAATGCACCTGTTTAAATATTCCAGAGAAATAGTAGTAAGTAGCTAAGTGTTCAGGGGCGTATACTGATATTAAAAGAATGTATGTACTTAAAAAGATTAAAAAGGCTGCTAATAAAAGTCGGTGTTTTTTTTTCTTTTTTTATGGCCGGAGAAAAAGTGAGGAGGAAAGTCAGGCAATAATAGGGATTTTACTTATCGAAGTTAGTTCAAGTATCTTGTTGTTGGTGTTGTCTTTGACGGTGTGTGGTGAAGACGAAAAAAGGGAAGAGTGGCTGAACGAATATTTGACGCGCCCATACGTCCGGGTCGACTTCTTGAATTTTCTTTTCTTACATTGCGACAAGGTCCGTTATTTACTCGCTCTCATGTCGGACTCATTTGACCGGTCGAGAGATGTGGTTTAAGTAGTAGATTTTAGTCATGTGACCGGCTGCAGTAGCATAACCATTTTTTCTTTTTTTTTTTTTTTTTTTTTTTTTTGGTGTTAAGAAAGATTAACTGGCGTCATAATTCAATTTGCTATTTCCTATCTAATCAGAATTCAAAATCTTAGTTTTCACACTGACTTGTGAAATTTGCTCTGACCTGGTGTTTTCCAAAATATTTTAGTCGTTTGGATCCGATTTTGCGGGTGTGCAATTTTACTTTGTGTGTTTTAGTTAACTGTTAGATTATATAGGATTTGTATCCTATAGTACTACCTTAACAGAACGATTAGATCTGAACTTTCAATAACCTCTTTCGATAACTGCCGAACGCTTTTATAAAGACAAATGTCTGTATTTAAAACAAGACTATGTAGTTCGTCGAAAACGTTTCCTCATCAAAACCTGTCAAATTCAATCAAAGGCTTTTAAAAAACTGCAACAATAATGGTGAGTAAATAACTGAATAAAATATAAATGTACTTTAAAGAATAAAATTGGTAAACAAAAAACTTAAATTATTTTTCAGTCGACTGAAATGGTAATAATGACGTTCGCAAATTTCCCAATACAATTTAACAAGTAGAAACCATTTTAAAAAGTGCAAACTTAATATTACAAAATAAGGCCGTTAATGCCAATTGCAATTCTCAACATGCATGCAACGATCTATATTTGCCAATATGAAGTTAGTTTAACAAACTTTTAAAGCGAAGCAATAATGTATTAAATGAGGTAATGGTTGACTGAGACTCAGTTGTCTTAAGTCATTTTGCTGGCCATGGTTCTACAGATACATTAGAACTTAAATCACAAAATTCTCTTCTATGTCGTCATTTTTATGTGCCAAGTGTTTCAAATACATAGCTGATCATGGATTTACACAACTTACTGTCTTTTATGAATCTAATATAAATATATTTTAATCGATATTTTATCATCCTTCATTCATACATTTATGCTATTAAGTAGATTAACATACGATGTTTCATGTTTGTATGGCTTTTGATAAATTCTGTAAATATTCAATTCTTTAAGTCAGTAATTTCCAAATCTCACTGGTACAGCGGAAGCGGATAGCAGGTGAGGCGGAATGAATGCCAAACAATCAAAGATTTAGAAATACATTAAAAACATTAATGTATCAAAAATAAATATTGTTTCAAATTTTTATATACTGTTATAGATTACCTGACCGTTATTATTCATTGTGATATTATTTTGCATTTAAGCAACTATTAAGAATATAGCAATTACGGTCTGCAATTTGAAGGAGATAGAGTTATCAATGATATTACTCTAACTTCGAATCCGTGGTTATCTTCTTTTATCTGTTTTTTTTTTTTTATGTACGTGTTATCACATAAAATTTGGTAAGACACAAGCAAGATTTAATTCCGAAAACGCCGCCCAGAGAAATATGTTTAGGTGTCTAACTTCTTTTTCTTCATGTGTTAGAAAATTTTCGGCTGTCGTGTTTAGATTTAAGTATAATTTTATTTGTTTCTATCATGTTATCATCATCATATTCTCACCATTCGTCGATGGATCTGAATGTATATCTGTACAAGTCTTTTTTCGTTTCTGAAGAAAATGCCCAGTATTCACTGCTGTCCGAGACAATTAGATATGGCAATGCCACTGATAACATTTCTCTTGATTTTTAACAATATTTCTAATTACATGTTTCTTAGTACTTCGCTTATTTTCTCGATGCTAATTTGTCGTATTCCTAAAAACATTCAAATTTTACTTTTGATGCCGTCGTTTTCTATATTAACGCGAAATTCCTTCCAGAAAAAAACAGAAAAATACAAAAAAAATACTGGAAATGTGGATTTTCTAGCATTTTCCCCGTCTGACCGGATATTGGATCCCAGAAAACTCAGAACCACATTTTCTTTCGTAAAAAAAAAATATATGGTGGGGATAATTAATACTGCGTCAATAGATTCTAACTCTTTACTGGCTGGAAAGTAAAGATGTGTCAACATTAGAGCAAATATTGCAACAATTCCCTATATTTGATCTAATCTGTCCCTTGAATATACTTTCTAGAGCAGTGGTAGTACAGTGGATATCGGCTTGGAACGAGAAATCGTGGAGCGAGTTCGAAATCCAGTTGAATTACTTGCATTCACTTACGCGCAAATACCCTTGGGAAAGGTAATAATTCGTCTCTTCCTTCCAGTTATGGGTTAAATAACAGGATAGTTTGGGTTCTATAGCCTTAGTTTACAACCAGTCTACCGCAGAAAGCAATGGCAACTTACTGCGGAACTATCTTCTGCCCAGTCAGTCATCTCTTTCGAGACATATTCGCCTAAGCGTGTATCACGTATGGCACTTAACTGACAGACTGAATTGAGATGAAAAAAGAAATTACACAATGCTGGAAAAGGAACTTCCCAATATGCTTGGAATAGGTATGTGGTGAGACAGGTGAAGCTGAAAAGTTCAATCTATTGTTTAATGCGTTTAAACTCTACGACGCTTCTGATAGATAGATAGATAGATAGATAGATAGATAGATAGATAGATAGATAAGCTTGCAAAGTTTCATTATTCACCCATGACTGAGTACAAAACCGTTTGCATAGCCTTATGAGTGATGAATAATCTCCAACAACTTCTTACTGACGAAACTTTGGTAGCATACTGCCACTCTGTTTTCATTGTAAATGTTCAGATGTGCAAAATTCCTTAGTTTCACTAGCTCTGACCATAGATATGACCCATCATAGAAAATATACAGCATCAACTAGTCTTCATTTGTTTTATAGCCCGTTGGTATAAAGAAAGACCCACTGAGACAGCTTGTTTCCCCAGAACCTTTATGTTTAGTCCTGGGAGGATTCTTACTGATAACAAAATCAAGGGTTAACCACTATCTGTCCTATATATCCTCATTTTTTGTATGTCTTATTTTTTTCTTTTAGGTCTCATTCAACTTGGTTGGTTGTTGAGTCTTTATTGAGTGAAGAAAGGTGTAACAAAAACGACAAATAACCAGGTAGATATGAAAGTACAAAACTATTATTTACGGTTAATAAATAACCGTATCGTTCATTGTACAAGTGGCACTTTTTCCTTTAAAGTTTAATGTCAAAATCTGCTTGCGCTTATATACAAATTTACTATATATATATACTAGCAGTATAGCCCGGCGTTGCTCGGGTGTAAGGAAAGCTTTAAAAATAATCCATGGTCCTGGTTCTCAGACTCTTTACACGTTGGCACGAAAAACTAAAAAGCGATAGTTGTTTCCAGTTAAAGCGAAACCGTAAACTGAAAAAAAATGAATAGATGTAAGTCAATTTTTGATTTCCTCGTATCGATATCAAATAAATTTTTTCATCGTAAACTGAATTTCTGAGTAAATGGTATCATGGCTAAAAACTACAATTATACCTACTTAGAGCCAAACCAGAAGCAAAAACTAAAATAAAAGGGCTTAAAAACTGATTTTGATCATCGGAGTCAAATAAGTCATCGAAAGATAATACTGCAACCTTGAAACTTCTGAATATCCTTTCTTATGTCTTTGTCTATGAGTGTATCAAATTTGATTAAAATCGGAACATTCCTTCTATAACACGATTTATTCGATTGTCGATTTTCGAAATTTCTTTGGGGTATCTCGACACAAAACCTAGGTAAGAACACTTGCAGACGCTTATAGTACAACTGTGTAAATTTTCAAGAAAATTGGTTCAGCCGTTTCGGAATCTATAGGTAACGGACACACACACACACACACACACACACACACAAAGTTACATTTATAAATAAGTTTATATATATATATATATACTGCCGGCCAAAATTATTAGGCCACCCCAGTCATTTTTAAGAAATAATGTATTACATACTATTTTTAGTATTTATTTCCAAGTAGATAATTCTAAATGAAAATAGAATGGTTATTTTGTTATTATTACTTTGCAAAACTTTTTAAGGCATGGAAACAAAGATGAACTCGTCCGAATCACCCAAAATTTTCTTCATTCTTTCATTGATTATACTGCAATATAGGTAATTATTAAATATTTATAAATTCACTTGATGCGCATGTTTTTGTATTGTATTAACAAAAGAACCATTATATTTTCATTTACAATTATTCACTTTGCAATTAATACAAAAAATAGCATGAAATCAAACACTGTATATATATATATATATATATATATATATACGGTATATATATATATATATATATATATATATATATACGGTATATATATATATATATATATATATATATATATATTATTATTATTATTATTATTATTAGCTACTTGATCAGACATCGTTCCTTCAATGTCGAAGCAAAATGTACTATTTTATAGTAGTTTGGTAGTTTGTACATGTACTAAATTAATGATTAATAATGAATATCTATCTTTCTATTTATCTATGTACACACACACACACATATATATACATATATATATATATATATATATATATATATATATATATAGATAGATAGATAGATAGATAGATATATATAGAGAGAGAAGCAGTTTATTTGAACGTGTCATTTTTGTAATCATTTCACTCCCAGGAAAGGAATAAAACCACTAAACCTCGGCTAACTACTGTGTGAAAGAATACAAGAAAAAGATGAAAAACATTATTAAGAAGCGGCCCTAATAAAAAAAAGCTGGAGTCAAGAAAAAAGAACAGAACGATTGATATTGCATATAAATTAAATAACAGTATATAAATTAATTGCATATAAATTAAATAATAGTATATAATTTCAAATGTGAATTGCATATCCATAGACAAAGAGGTTAATGCGGTTAAAATGGGTAATACTCTAATCGATATTTCAATTTTTATCCGATATTCTGCAAATCTCTCTTCAAAAAAGGACGTGTTTTATACAGCTTGTGCGTTTCGGTGAGGTGGATATCGACTCTGAACAAGAAATTCGCGTTCGAATTCCAGTTGAATTCACTTTGGAAAGATAATAATTCATCAGTTCTCCCTACAGCTATAGTTTAAAGAGTAGATTGGTGCTATAACCTTGGTTGTCAACCACTCTACCGCAGAACGTAATGGTAACATACTGTTCGAAAATTTTCTGCATAGTCAGTTCAAGATATGATTGCCCAATCGTCTATCACGTATGGCGCATATCTGACTGACTTATACACCGGTGTGTTTTATATTCTGAAAAAAATTATTTTGTATTTCAGTATATTTTTTTAAGTCATAATTATTTACTACATTTTATGAACTGGCAAACAAAATATTTTATTTGTGTAGTTTGCTCGCATTTTATGTTTAGAAAACATAATTTCGCTTTATAGTTAATTTCTCAATCTTAGCTGACACGAACAGTATTTCAAGCAATGAACATACTGAAATGGTTTCCAATCTCAACTAACCCGTTAGGAAATGTGATTAACTATTTTTATAAGCAGCCATTTATATCCAGTTGCCTTCAACAAGAAAAATGCCGCCGAAAATTCTCGTTAACCGTTTCGTATGTCAATGGAGATTTCCTTAATCTTAAATATAACAAAAGATATTTGAACACAAATGAATTTTTCTGACGTGGGGGAAAATAAGAGATTTCTACTTTTATGCATTTTTTCAACTTTCAGCTAATTGCGTATGTATGTCCGTATACGAAACAGGTCAATAGATTTTTATTTGTTCGTGTATCCACAAATATTTTCTACGCCAAAAGGTTAAATTGAAACATTTAAAGAATCGCATAAATATTTATTGTGCATTTTCAAAACACGATACCCGTGTGGGAATTAGTGACGTAAGATGCCAAAGGACGAAACATTTTTCTATAAACATGTTTACTAAATATTTTATTTGCGTCTCGCTCAGAAACATTTTTCCTTAATAATTTTATCTGTTTAATTTATTTTTCTCACTGTCTATTTCCATTTGTCCTCTGACACACTGAAGTATACACATACATATACAGACACACACAAACATATATATTGGCTCACTGTTAAAGTGGATAAAAGAATTTGTAGAGAAGTATTTTGATGAAATTTGACTATTCACTTCCATGACAGGAACGAGACATATTTCTAAATATCGAGTGACTCAGTATAATATAGGGAATAGTGGATGCATGCCTTTCTAAAAGCCACTAAAAATAAATAAAATTAAACTGGAATCTATATTAAAAATTAGTTAATCAATGTATTTTTCTTTCAATCTTTCTTTCTTTCTGTCTCAGTTTCTATCTATCTATCTATCTATCTATCTATCTATCTATCTATCTATCTATCTATCTCAGTCATTCTTCATCTATCTATCTATCTATCTATCTATCTATCTATCTATCTGTGAGTCTGTCGATCTCTTCCTTTTTATGTTTATATTGTAGCTATAGGGAGCTGGTTAATGCTTCTTTGTTTCGGCCTTGTGTCATACTTAACCGAACTCTCTATAATTTACAAATTTTCACTTGAGTTATCATCATCAGAATAATCATCATATTATTTTAAGAACATTTTCATCAGAAGGTTCCTTGGTAGCAAGTTAGAATAGTATAGAATAGTAGAAGAATAAAATACACATTTTTCATGTTCAAATAGAAATTTATTAAAGAAATAAATAACAAGAATTCGTAGAAATTAATCTTCAATTAGAAACATTATTAAGAACTTAAGGGTAGAGTTCAATGAGAAAGTTGGAATTTGAGGGTATCAATAGATGCAAAAATATTCATAGTATTAATTGTTGAAAGAGTATATGCGTACATACATATGTACGTATTTAATAGGAATGTCTTTGGTTGGTACTGAAGAAGCAAAAAAAAAAAATCAGCGGAAGGAAAGAGAAAGATGACAAATGTCCGGGTTAGCTTAAAGCTTATTTCATTACATTTTAGCTTGTCGTCTTTGCTGCTTCCATCCTTGACTAACTCACTGATGTTGATTGCGCCTCTTTTATTGTTATTAGATTGTTCACACTGACTCGCGAAGTCCTCAAGTCTTGCAAGTCGCCTCCATTGGTAAAAAATCAATTTAACACTTACTTGCGAAATCTGGTTGACTATAATTCTTATTTTCCTGTTGGCTACATCAGTCTATGTCGCTATCTCATCTTATTTTCTCTGTATATTCTATAATTCTTCGTAGGAATTCCCATGCTAGCTTTTGTAGGCTGCATTTTAAGTACAAGTCTCTACTCACTGTAATAGTCAGTCAGTCAAGTGTCATACGTGATACACGCTTGGGCGATCATGTCTCGAAAGAGACATGACTGACTGGGCAGAAGATTATCCCGCAGAAGTTTGCCATTGCATTCTGTTGTAGACTGGTTGCCGACCAAGGCTATACAATCCAATCTGTCCTGCTATTTAACCCATAACTGGAAGGAAGAGACGGATTAATACCTTTCCCAAGGTTATTTGCGCGTAAGTTAATACAACGGATTCAGCTGGAATTCGAACTCGGCTCCCCGATTTCCCGTTCTGTGCCGATATCCACTGTACCACAACGCACATCCTCCACTGTACCACAACGCACATCCTCCACTGTACCGCAACGCACATCAGTACTGTAATAGTACTTTATCGAAAGATAGTATCTTCAATTTGTAATACTCATTTGTAATACGCATTGGATTACATATTTATTCATGATAGGTTTGTTTGGCAAGTCAACCATGTTTGTTATATTCCCTACATACCCTAATGAAAAATACGAATCAACCCCCTCATCATCGATGTGTAAAATAGCAAAAAGAACCATTCTTATTCTCAAACGACTCTCAATACAATACTCCATCGCAAAGAAAGACGTTTATTTTTATAACCCAAAACATATTTTGCTTCTAAATAACTTTCAAGAGATTGATCCAGCGGAAAAATCAAATCAACCAATCAAAAAAAAAAAATACTTCACAACAATCACAAAAAGACGCCTCGAGAGTTTAGGATTTAATACACTATTAAATGATTTACTGCAACATTAGTTTAGTAAATCTTACTCTATGAGAGCTTCTCTCATCAGAGCTTCATCAGACCTTATTCATGTTGTAGTCACCATCTACGTAGTGGCCTCGGTGATGCTTGGTAATTTGGCCTTGTACCAACCACGACCCAAGTCTTCACAATTTAAATATCAGAAGGTTGAAGGTCAGATGTTGAAATGTGGAAGGATAAAAGACTTCGTTTGTTCATCAAAGTAAAGATTTTGTTAACTGAATAGCAAAATTGTAAGAAGAAAAGTATAATTGAAATTTGTTACCTGAACACTATAACATACATGTGAGAAGAAAAATGTTCATTGAGAAAATGCATGTAGTTTTGTAGTTAAAATTGTTCACAGAGAAATGTACGTATTTAAAATGTCCCACAGAAGTTTAAAGGTAGTAGCAGAATGTAAAGTCTTATATTCCTTCCTTTTTTTTGTAATCTGGCGACAGGGTGAGAAAGAAGGTGAAATAATAAAAAAACTGTACTTAGAGTGTCGTGTTGCTGTTGTTGTTTTCTTTGGCCGCGTCGCGTGAAAATAAACAAAAGGAAAATTGAAAAAAACGTCGAGTGAATCTATGACGAGCTCTAACGTCCGGATCGGCTTTTTGAAATTTCTATTGTTACATTACCACAAGGTCCATCAGCTAACCTCTCTCACGTCGGACTCAATTTGACTGGTCAAGTGATGTCGTTTCAGTAGTCGATTTGTCTAACCCAGACCCAGTAAGCATTTCCTTCTTTAAGTGTGAAAAAAATTAACTGACATCATATATAAATTTTCTAATTCCTATCCAATCAGGATCCAGAATTTTACTTTTCACACTGACTTGTGAACTTTGCTTTGGTCTGGGTTTTGCCAAAATGGTTTAGTCGTTTGGATCCGATTTTGCGCGAGTGCAATATTACTTTTTGTGTTTTAGTTGACTGTTGGATGGTATATGATTTGTATCTTCTAAATTACGTAAATTTAGGGTACGGAATACCTCCTTAAATACATCGAAAACTATCTACTTTATGTCTTCGGAGTTTGATGTTTATTGAAAGACGGAAACGTTGGTTAAGTAGACAAATGAATATAATGCAATTAGACAGAGCTGATCAAAGAATGTTAGAGAATCCACCAGTATTCAAGTTCAAGTTAACAGAATGTAAAAGAATAGCTTTAACCAGCATTATTAATGAAGTATAAATTCAAGCATCTAGAATGATACTACATAAATGTCATCTAAATGAATGTTTTGAAGAAAAAAAAAACACAGTTGGGGCGTTTGGAATTAGAAGGTACGTTCCCCGGTAAAAAACAACAACTAGAAAATCGTATTTACATTATTTAGACTATTATCCTCATCTTTCTTACCATTTTTACGACATTTCGGCCGCTGTATGCTCCAACCTTCTTTAGGTGCTAGGTATTTAAAACCAAAAGGCTTAAGAGATACTTGTAGCCTGGAATATGCGCTGATTCCTTAAATTTACTTAAACCTAAGGAATAAGCGCATAAATAGTTGACCTAATGAGTGATCTATCCGTTAAGCCGGAACAAATTAATTATCAGAAGATGGGAGAATCAATCAATATATGCTAGGGGATCGATTATAGATTTATAGCTAAATGATATTAAGAAAAATTAACTATACTTTAAGGCATATTTTATACTTTAAACTATATTTTAGTTTTTCGAATTTGATAATTTGCAATCTTTTCTCTAAACATAGAAAACATGGCTTATGTAAAGACACTCAGATTCTTTTTATTTTATTTAAAAAACGTAAAACGGATAAATCACTTACTAAGTCAACTGCATATGTTTGACATGCAGTGTATTTTATAAACAATAAACAAGAAACCTTCCAGTCTTTGTCAATTCTTTACTACTTTAAGTGAAAAATATAAAGAAAATTCTGTAATCGTTGCTGTAACTTTCAGACTTGCTAAATGCTACATATGTATAATTTACATTCTTTCACCACTAACATAGAAAACGTCTGGGTCTCAAGTCATTTGAAGTCTCTACTCCCTTCACGCTTACAACAAAATTTCTCCTATCATGATCTGACTTTCTACTGGTTCATTGAGATAAATCCTCTGAATATCTCCTCAACTTAATTGTCTGGATATGTTCAAAATTGTGTTGTTATTATGTTTCTATATATAATGATTTGTAACAGTAAAATATATCCCTACCTGACGAGTTGCTAACAAGATAGTACAAGATAGTACAGAATATAACTATCAAGATAGTACAGAAACAAAACTTGTGTCGCAGTAAACTATGTTTTTTTTATTTTAAACTTACAATAAAAATATTGTCATAAATATAATTACTTTACTAAAGTTTCATCAATTTACTAGATATAACGGAAGATGAATTATTTCAACATGATGGAATCACATTGCGAGAAATTGTGTATGATGTTGTCAAAATCTTGATATTCCCAAAGATCCGATATTGAAATCATTAAACCTATATGAAGAGAGTTGAAAAACATCGGGCTTATAAGACATAGCCAAAGAGTTTTAGGTTTGAATTCAGACCTTGGGAGAGCATATCTTATAAAATAATTTTAAGTTTTTTTTTCCCATCCAAAGTCGTGTTAAGGCTTTTGATTTTGCCAAGGGCGTCAATAATAAATAGTGATTAGAATTTTGAACATATTTCTAATAAATAAATAAAATTCTGTTGTACTTTTTGGATTTGTTACTAAACAATAGAATCAGTAAAAGTTACGTATCTTATAGTATCTCATAAATTTTGCATTATTTATTTTCAGTATCACAATGTGTTTAGGTCTGCAATTCTCTACGTACTAATTTCGCCACAGATAACAATTACGAAAAATATTACTCCTGTAATTACATTGACTCATTCGAAATGCCTGAAATGTAACGGGACTAGTGACACAAAGAATTTATTTCAATTTAAAAAAATATATATGGTTTCCCCTTCAAAGTAACTTACCACCAGTCTAATACAATTTCCCATCTTTCTCTGCTACAGTTCTATGCACTGCTGAAAGGTTTCTTCTTGAATGCGCTTTAGCGCCCTCAATACGGCCCTCAGGATGGCGTCAAAGCAAAACAGATCCCAATGATGATCTCCTTGAGTTTTGGGTAAAGAAAAAACTCACACGATGCAAGACCAAATGAAAAGGGAGGTTGTTCCTGTACAGCTAGATTATTCTCAGCGATTAACTGTTGAATGCGCAGGACGTTGTGATCGTTGTTGTGCTTTGTACTGGAGAAGCAGACACGATTTGTCCTGCTACAAAAGGATGTGAAATAATGAAATATTAAGATTACGGTTATATACACCTAAGAATTGCGTTGTGATGCATTGGAAATCGAGAAATCGGGGAGCTGAGTTCAAATTCTAGTTGAATTTGTTGCTTTTACTAAATATTCTTTGGGAAAGGTATTAATCCGGTTCTTACGTCCAACTATGGGTTAAATAACAGGACAGATAGGGTTCTATAACCTTGGTTGGCAACCAGTTTACCACAGAAAGCAATGGCACTCTACTGTTGCAGAATCATCCCCCCAGTCAGTCATGTATCTTTCTAATGGGTGTAAAACTTATGACAAGAAGAATTCAGGCAACAAAAATGTTCTACAGAAGGATGCCCAGACTACCATATGGACATGTATGTAAGGATGCTCTGAATACGATGGATGTGTTCTACAGAAGGATGTCTATAATACCATGGACTGGTATGTGAGTTTGTCCTCAATACAATGGATGTGTTCTACAGAAAGATGTCCAGAATACCATGGACAGGTATTTGAGAATGTCCTGAATTCAAGGGATGGGTTCTACAGAAGGTTGTCCAGAATACCATGGACGGTTATGTAATGATGCTCTGAATATAATGGATGGTTTCTACAGAAAAATGTCCGAAATAACATGGACGGGTATTTAAGGATGCTCTGAATATAATGGATTGGTTCTACTGAAGGATATCCAGAATACCATGGACGGGTATGTGAGGATGCCCTGCATATCATGAATGGGTTCTAGAGAAGTATATCCAAAATACCATTGACATGTGTAAGCAATGGTGAAGTTAAACGCAAACAAACAGGTCATTTATACTTGGGAACAAAGAAAAAACTACTGGACTGTTATGTGATATATGACCTCTTACACGGCAGCGAATATTAGACAAATTGATCAACGGTAAAGGAAAGACGTGAAGCCACTGAAATATGGTTCAACAGACGTATGCTGAGGATACCATGGACGGAACATGTGAGCAACGGCAACCTTTTGAAGACTAAGAAACAAAAAGAAAAATTATGATCAACATCAGGAAGACACAGTTAACGTTTGTGGGACACGTAATACGGAAAGACGGATTGCAGAATCTTATACTCACATGACGGAAAGAGGGAACGATAGACAGAAGAAAAGCAACTCATCATGTACTTGATGGGCTTGAGCAAGTTAATGGTGGAGAAGTGTTTGAAAGATATAACATGATAAAATGTATTGAGAGTATCTACACGAGGGGGTGCGGAACGTCATTATCATCTGCGTCCTGAAGGCACACGGCACATTAAATAAGAATATATTTAGAAAGAGAAATCTGAAATTTCTAGGACCCATATCAAGAGACGAGGAATGAAACCCGAGACACCTTAATACTTGTACGATATATCGAAGTCAAAAGGGACATTGAACTGCGTGCTATATAATGACAATTTTCGAAGGGAAGGTAAAATAATAAAACGTTATAAAGAAATACAAAAATAGCAAGTTGTTAAAAAAGACGAAGGCCAATGTCCAAAAGGGCCACGACCCTTAGAAGGAATTAGTGTAAAATAAAAAAGATACAGAATGCTCTGCTATATACCCCAATTTTCTTTATTCTAGGTCTGATGAATAAAAGCTAGTGACGTCTTCGCTGTTACTTCGTTCTTCTCTCGGAGTTGACTAACCGGCCCGGTCTTCCAGTTGACAAGAGAGATTTCGATCTGTCTCCGATCTTACTTTTGCTTTAATCGTTTTCTTTGTAATTCCACCCAATAGGCGGCTTCGCTTTTTATTCATTCAAAACCTGTATTGTATTTTCGATATACATGACGTTGTCTTTTAAGACAGAATGGTGTTTTCTATGCTTAACTCAGTATAATACCACAGGAGTTGGCCTGAGTAACTTGAGCTTAGTAAACAGTATTTTCCAATTCAGTAAACGTCGTCGTTATTACTGTTTGTTGCATAAATCCAAAACTTTTTGTTGAGAAACGTGCTCGATATTAAGCTTAGAGGTTTAATATTATTCTCGAAGCCCGCTGACGACAACACTAATAAAACGTTGCAATAATCCGATCATGACAATGTTGGCTTTTTATTTTTGCTGTTTATCGCAATTCTAAATGCTACAATAATACCAGATTTCTACATTAATTTATTACGTAGACTGTGCGAATAGTTGATTTTGCTTTTGATAGCCGCAGTCATAATGTTGAAGTGGTTGAATTTAAAAAGACTCTTCTGTTCACTGAATCTAGGTTGTTTCTATGGTGAGTTTGATCATCTTAACAATTGCTATTACTTACTATTAACCAAGTGACCAATCAGTTTTTTCAGGATTAATCGAGAAGTCTTTAGATAACTCTGGCAAGAATTTCGGATTTTAACAATATTTTAGTGAGGTCCCTGCAGTTTTATTTCTGAATAAATTACAAAACAAATAGTGTCACGCACTGACTTTCCTTAAAATTTGAACAATAGAGAACTACCTAATTTGAAGTTCTTTTTTCATATATTATTATTAATTAAGCAATCAAGATTAGGAATTTCAATATTTGCATTATTTTTTCATATATATATATATATATATATATATATATATATATATATATATATATATCCGAGTTAATACAGAACGAAGAAAGAATTCTTACAATGTCCAAAACATTAATTTAAAACAGTGCTCGATATATAATATATAGAGCTGTGAATATTTATTATAAATTATATTTTAGAACATGTACATAATTATTCTATATATATCCACTACAAAGGTACGTTCGTTTCTATCTTTGTAGTGGATATATATAGAATAATTATGTACATGTTCTAAAATATAATTTATAATATATATAGTCATCCGCAGACAGATCTGTTTCACAGCTCATCAGTATGGTTAGACTCCAATTGCTTTTAACCCAGGATTGAAACCCGAACGCAGTGGCGTCAGTCAGCGATTCTACCTCTGAGACATGGGCGCACGGTAGAAGAAGGTATACTTTTTAGCATGTATATTGTTATTAGTGTATAATAGCCAGAGTCCTCTAATTCATTAGTGAATGTGCGATGCGCACATGCCAGGGTAGCTACTGTTTATATATATATATATATATATATATATATATATATATATATATATATATGAATTTACTCGAGCCACAAGATTAGTAACTAAGTCCCACTCTTTTACTGTGAAACCAATAAAATGTAAACGTAAATTTTACTCCGGCACCTTTTTTCTCGCATTTCCCGCCTGTGGAATTCCATTAGGTATACTTGCTTCTCCGACAGCTACAATCTCCAGGAATTTAAATGTGAAGTAGTCATTTCCTATCTCACTAATTTGCATCCTCTCTCTCATACTCGTTTTTCCGTTCACTCCACTCTCATCATTATTCTCATACTTCTCTTACCCACTTCCTGACAGCCCCATAACCTGTCACTCTTTCTCATAACTTTCCTCCTATCTAACGCCCTGCACAACAGTGGCAGTAAGATGCCTTGATTGAGGCAATATGATTATTAAAATAATGTCAATAAATCACATTGTAGGTGTATATTTTCTTGAGGATTCAGTAGGGAGTGTCGAAATTTAATGAACTTATATAGCATACTTGATAACCTAGTAACTTTTACAAAATTTAATTAATATTCTCTGATATGGCGTGCTTAATATTTAGCAATACAAGAGAAAATGAAAATAGAGCATATTTACTGTTAAATGTACAACTCTACCGTAAACTATACATAACCACTAAACGCATTTTTGTTAGTTGACTTCAATAGAACAGGATCTGCAAACATTTTCTCTTATCTCAGTATATTTTAGTATATATCGAAAAGTTTTGTGTTTTTAAATTTTTCAAAATCACTCCATGCAATGCAGTAAGGCAACAAGAGTTTGCGGGATTTTGAAGAATTATAAACAGAAACAAGAAAATAAACTGGAATAGAAAAATAATAATTAGGACAGGACATAGCGATTGACATTCTATTTAAATTTGTGCAGATTACAGTTGGATGGAAAGCTTGGAGACTGAAGGTGTTTCTACAAATAAGAAATCAGAGAAAAGAATCTGCTAACATAGAACTAACTGCTATATCTCGCCGGCTCAACTGCAAATTGGTGAGATTTAATTGGAGTAGATAGACTAAACTATCGCCCGGTTCACACTCCATCCACGTCTATTGAACAGGTGAAGAGGCTCATCCCTTGTTCCCCGTTGAGGATGTGGTTTCCTGCTTTCTCTTTACCAATCTTTTCACTTCTCTTCTTTTTTTTTTACTTTTTTCAATTGGAGTAGATAGACTAAACTATCGCCCGGTTCACATTCCACCCACGTCTATTGAACAGGTGAAGGGCTCATCCCTTGTTCCCTGTTTAGGATGTGGTTTCCAGCTTTCTCTTTTCCAATCTTTCCACTTTTTCGTAGCTTCCTGCGCTTCAGTGCCGTTACCGCCTTGGTCGGGGTGATATGATTAAAAAAAATGGAAGCCACTGAATTGACACGAATCATAGACGTTATGCGCTTAAATTCCAAAAGTATAAGTGCCATAGCAAGTGGTCATTTAAACAATTACCGGAAAAATACTTATAGAAAAGACACAGAAAGCTAACATTATTGCAGTAGGAAATGAACTGAAGCTGAGATGCCAGATCAGAACCAATAATGTTTCTGATTCTTCTCTTCTGAAATAGAAACATGTATTTAATATTCCATTACATCCAAAATAAAATAAAAAATTACTAATTCCCAAGTCTTATATTTACGAAATTATCTCAGTCAAGATCAAAGTGTTTTAAATATTTTATTTAAAAAATTAGATTCAAAATTTACTTAGTAAAAAAAAGCCTGACAAATTGCTCTCGTGAAATATAAAGAACTTTCTCACCACGTGACATGCGTTAATAATTTCTTGGTTAATAATTAAGAAAAGACACACACGCACACTTATATGTATATACATTAGTCATCAACATACATGCCTATTTCGCTGTATCGCAGCTCATCAGTGTGCTGGACATTCACTTGCTTCCATTTGTATATGTTTGTCAAAGTTTAATAACCAACAATTAACCTGAAGACAATCGTATTTCATATTGTGAAGTGGCTTTCGATTAATCGCAGTCACTCAAGAGACGCTCCTGTTATGAGGCTTGTCCAAAAATGAAAATATTTTATATCGCATTTTAAGGTGTTTTTTTTTTCAAATGGCTTACCTTTGCTGGCAATAGTAGAAAAATCCTCTGCAGTCGGTTGGGAAAGGTCAAGTTGTGCTCGATATCGGGGTGAACAGAGAGCGTTGATAGATTTAATGATGCAAAGAATTTATCACTTTAATCCGCTAAAAAAAATTCAAACCTGATGAGTGATGGCATCATAACGGTGTCCTCCCGAAACATCGAAGTCGGCATGAACCTCCTCCGTTAAATTGCCAAATTCTTTACTTTAAACCCACCTCTCTCTCTCTCTCTCTCTATATATATATATATATATATATATATATATAATATATATATATGTATGCATGTATATATGTATTCATGTATGTGTGTGTGTTTATTAATTCAAAGTATGTTGTTTGTTAAACGTTAGTTTTAAAGTGGATACACTTATTTCAGTAGACGCCCAGTTTCTCAAAAACCTGAATAAACGGTGAGTCTACTGTGCTCATGTAATATATATGTTTGCGTATATGAGAGAGAGAAAGATATATATATATATATATATATATATATATATATATATATATATAGAGAGAGAGAGAGAGAGAGAGAGGCTCAATAGATATGTCGGAGAATCATATTGAGTTACCACGGAGGTCACCAGACATCACACTCTTAGATTTTTTTCTGATTACATTTTGAATCAATTTTTTCTATATTTCTATGATGTGCTATTTAAATAATTTACATTGTTCGGACTAGTGTGTGTGTGTGTGTGTGTAGTAGTTTTATTTATTAATACAAACTATGTTGTTACTTAAACATTACTTCACTGAACAGTTGTCCTCATCATTATTGCCATATTCACGACCTTTCAACCGACTTCTTCAGGTGACTGGCATATTGAACCGAAACATTTATTTCGATCACTGGGTTAGATTTGTTCTCGACCCATGATTTATGCCACTTCCAGTTATCTTAGTTATCTTTATTTAACACAACTCTATTTCCTTTTAATTATCCAATACTGACAATAGGTATTGAACTCACAACTTTTGGATCATGTCACTGGATCCCGCCAAGGCTTTTATCCACTCGGCCATGTGTCCTTCAAGACATGAATTTTTGGGACTTCTAAAACTGTAGGAACACAAAAGGCGCTTATCCACTTTTGGTCGAAGTAAGACAATTGGGTCACATTTCAGCTGATTCGTGACGTCACCCCACATATTGACCCAAGCGTTAGTCATTAGTCAGTTCGTGAACAGCAACCAATCAAGAAGATTGCCTTAGCCCAGGCTGGGGCAGAAATCTGCTACAGCAACAGATTGCAAGGAAATAGATGAATCCGACCGCGTCCTGCTGGAACAAACAACTTACATGCACATGATAACATATTCCGCTGAGATATAATATAAATGAATCCAACCAAGTTCCGCTGGGACATAAGATGAATTCTGCTCTTTACATCTAGAATCATAAAAATGGATTTCATAGATCAGAAGTATCTTCAACTATATTTAAGACCTTTCTTTTTGTTTTTCTTTATATTTTGCTTTACCGTAGATATATGTGATATCTATTTCTTTACGCGTGGACACTTGCATAAATGTAAAATTTTGTGTATGTCATAGTATATAAAAGTCTCATTAAGAAAAATACTTCATATTTTTTCTTCTATCCAGCAATACAGGTTACACTTGTGACCACAACGAGATTTATTTTTCTGACTTACGTGGGAAAGTATTTTACAAAACTAACATCTCAGTTATCATTTTTAACAGGGTTCATATAACAAATTGAAGTTTGTAATTCGTTTTCTCTAGCAATCCAGTATTAGTGGTTTTCATATTGTATTATATTTATGCCTGGTGATTTGGGAGATGTTTCTGGCCTAGCATATGCACTGATTCTTTAAGTTTTCGTATTTTTCATTGATGTTTTCTATTTGTTAATTGATGTGGACCGGTGATGGGACCACGAAATAGTAACTCGAAACACAGCGGTAAGGTTAACAACATATATGAAATCAAAAATAGATACAAGAGAACAGAGTAAATATAAGCTTGGCTTACTAATGACTGACAGACAGACTGTGCTGAGCTGAACTGAAGCCAGGAGAGTGATTAACTCTCAGTTAATATACTGGTAGGAAGAGCCCATAGTTAAGTGGATAACGCCCCACAACATTAATTCAACTTCTGATTAGTACTCTCTTCCCTCTCCAAATTTTCCCTTCTCCCCCACTTGATAGAGATGTGACACAAGGTCTTTTTTAACGTGGGGAACCTGAGCGCGTACGCCAGAATACTGGACAAAACATTAACTATTCACCGTGGTGGATAGGTTCAAAACCGGTCTTAACTGGTCTTAAACTGATCTCGGATTGTGACAAGACAAATCCCGCTCCTACTCTCTTCCTGACACCCCCTACAACCTCTCAGTCCTCATAACATTCCTCGTCGCCCACCCCACACTCATCAGTAATCTCTTCCCTCTCCTACTCTTTTCCTGACACCCCCTGCAACCTGTATCTCTTCACAACATTCCTCCTATGTAAGCCCTAGAACTACAGTGGCAGTAAAATGGCTTGCTTGGGGCGACACGATTAAAAAATATAAATAAAAAATAACACAGGAGACGAACATTTTCCTTTTCCCACCATATATGGTCCGTTACGCATGATTTTTTTAAAATTCCCCTTGTCTTGCAATGTTTGTGTAGCTTTATTTTAAGTGATGTAACCCAATGATTCGAAATAAAAGGTTCGTGTCAAAATTCCAGTCAACTGATCAAGGTTGGGACGTAGAAACGTCTGGAATATGACAATAAAGATGAGAAAAATTATGTAAAAATATTTTATCATAATACAAGTATGTTCCGGATAAGGTTTGTTATTTCTCAACAACACAAATATCATAGCATCATCTACTTGCCGATATCCTAATATCTAGCACTTTACGATAAAAAAAAGCCGCTTGCCCAAATATATCTGAAAGTACTAAGAAAATAACTTTGGCCCTAAGCCTTATCACAATTAAACTCTATATATTCGGCATGTGTGTTGTAGTACAATAGATATCGAATCGGAAAGAGAAATCGGGAGCCCAGTTCGAATTTCAGTTAAATTCTGTGCATTCACTTACACGCAAATACCCTTGGGAAAAGTAGTAATCTGTCTCTTTCCTCTAGCTATGGATTAAATAAAAAACAGATTGATTTCTATAGCCTTGGCTGGCAACCAGTCTACCGTAGAAAGTAATGGCAACTTACTGCTGGATAATCTTTTGCTCAGTCAGTCAAATCTCTTTCGAGACATGATCGCCCAAGCGTTTATCATATAATGCCACTTGACTGACTACTGACATATATATATATATAATCATTGGGTGAAAATGTTCAATATATCTTCAGTCAACCAACGTAAAAATTTAACGAGTATAAAATAAAGAATACAGTATATTTTATGTAGGGATTTTACATATATTTATATGTATTTTTTCCGTGGGGGTTGGTTCTGCGTAATCAATCACTTAAAAGACATGTTCTTATGCTGCTTTTACTTGATTAAATTTCCAAACAACACGTCTATTTCTCTATCTCGCTCTTTCTCGCTCCCTATATCATAAACACACTCACATATAATGTAATATAACATATATATATATATATATATATGTGTGTGTGTGTGTGTGTGATTGTGTGTGTGTGTGATTGTGTGTGTGTGTGAGAGTGTGTGTGTGTGCCTGCGTACGTGCATACATGTTACCGAGTTATTAAAATAGATTTTAATATACACAGATGCATTGTATATGGCTACCTTTGATATATGGAGAGGTATACTGATGGAAAATTAACTGAACTGTCTGGATCGGTGCAAACATAAATCAAAAACAGTTAAAAACACAAATATTATTAGACCTGTACATTATAGACCAATGCAGGAATCATTTTAAACGAAAAAAATTTAAGAAAATACATCCAATGATTTATATATATATATATATATATATATATATATATATATATATATACCTGTCTACATGTGTATGTTCATTAATTATCATCTTTCAACATTTTTTTTCACTTCTTCCTCCTGCCGGGCAAATTAGTACACATTGTTTCCAATGTCTACTTTGCTAAAATAAGTCGTTACATATGGGGTGGAAGAATTGAAGGTTACAAAGGAAAATGCAATATTCGTGTCTTGATAGAGTCGAAGTAATCAGACACCATCAAACACGAACTTTGAAAGACATAAAATAGATGCGCAGTCATGTTCACGAGCGCTTAAACAAATCACTCGACACAGTTTTGATGAAACATCACCTGACTAACATGCTTGTTCTATTAAATAATAAAAGGAAAAAAAGTCCTCTCAAGTAACCTACATTTAATGAACAAACCTGATTTTCCAGACGTGTCTTAATTTTCCTGATTTGAATTTAAAATCGATTGGAAGCAAGAAAACACAAGCACACATTAATATATTTTTCGGATTGTGTCCTCAACTTTATTGTCATATCCATGATGTTTCGACCGTTGTACGCCCCGATCTACTTCAGGTGATTGGAATTTTGAAGTGGCCTCTTTATTTTGATTACTGAGGTAGATTGATCTCGTTCCATGGGTAAAGCCCTCTTGGTAACATTTCGCTTCAAAATTTGACAATAAGGACGCGGTAAAAGACCGAATAATGTCATAACCTACACGTGATAATATATATATATTTATATAGACACGTACATAGATAATGTATTCATTACAGTTTTGAATATTTTATATATATATTTATATTACGCTTTTAAATGGGCGCCGGAGAGAGTCGTCAGTGATGCAAATTGACTTGGTTCATCAAGGAGCTTTAGAGTTTTTCAGCATCATACTCCCCATCACCAGACCATGCCCTGACCCCACTCCTCAATCCAACGCTAGCGGAGACTGTTGCTTTTGTAATACCTTGGACGAAATTAGACCACGTCTTCCGTTCACCTGACTTGGTGTTCGTGACAAAAAAATTCCACTGTGCAAACTGACTTCAAACGGTCCACGGCGTGACTGGCTTTTTTTTTTTTGTTGATAGCAACTTCGTTGCATAAGGAGATAATTTCACATTTTTAACCTTAACTCTATATTGCTCACTAAACACGGTCTGGTTACTTAATTTATTAATTTCAGTTTTAATTTGTATTATAAAATCTATGACTTATACGTATTAAAAAATATATAAATCGAGGATCGATACAAGGCTAATCAACTACACTAGATACAAATTACAATGGCTAAATATACGAATTAATTTTATGTACTGGCAGCTAAATTTCGAAAAAATGTAAGAAAGAAATATATGGAAAGCAAAATGATATGCGATATATACGGCACATAAAACAGCTAAAAAATAACGCCTATAAATATTAAATATAACATACAAATATATACAGCTTAAAAATAACACGTTTGACAAACTGATATGAGATGGTCATAAACTGTACAATTCAAGTCGGGTATTTAAACATTTAAAATGAATTTTTATTTCAGTAATTATTTTTTTATTTACACTCCTCTTTTTCGATCATTTTCTAAAGTATTTTGTTGCATTGGGTTACAAGAAATATTTAGTTTAATCCCTAACCATTTTGCTATCCTTTCTACTGTATTAGTTATGGCTCGAATTGTCTTCCTTTTGTTAGCTCCTACTAAGCTAATATCAGGGCTTTGCATAGAAACCTTGCAACAAAATCTCTTACGTCCGCTTTGATTGGCAGACAGCTTGCTTTTCTATCCATTATTTTTACTATTCGTAAGTAAACTCATCATATTTTCATCTCTTCCGTTCCTTGATCTTTTTCTGCATGCTCTTCCAAAATTCCTGTCAGTTCCTGTTTTCGTTATATTGTTTGAGAAGAAGACCATATCTAGGTGTATTGATGCTTGAACGATGTGCTCAATGAATTTTAGTCTTGTGCCGAAATCGGCCCTTAATAATAAGTTGATATAAATATTTACTTTTTATTTTTTTAATCATATCACCCCGACCAAGGCGGTAACGCCACTGATGTGCAGGGGGCTACGTAAGAATAAAAAGATTGGAAAAGAGAAAGCCGGAAACCACATCCTAAACAGGGAAAAAGGGATGAGCCTCTTCACCTGTTCAGTAGACGTGGGTGGGTGTAAACCGGGCGATAGTTTAGTCTATCTACTCCAATTGAAAAAAATAAGAGAAAGCCGGAAACTACATCTTAAACAGGGAACACGGGATGAGCCTCTTCACCTGTTCAATAGACGTGTGGGGAGTGTGAACCGGGCGATAGTTTAGTCTATCTACTCCAATTGAAAAAATTAAAAAGAGAAGTGAAAAGATTGGAAAAGAGAACGCCGGAAACCACATCCTAAACAGGGAACAAGGGATGAGTTTCTTCACCTGTTCAATAAACGTGGGGGGAGTGTGAACCGGGCGATAGTTTAGTCTATCTACTCCAAGTGAAAAAAATAAGAAAAAAGAAAAGAGTGAAAAGATTGGAAAAGAGAAAGCCGGAAACCACATCCAAAAGAGGGAACAAGGGATGAGCTTCTTCACCTGTTCAATAGACGCGGGTGGAGTGTCTGTTTATTTCTTCTATATGTTAATATCGATAAATAAATTTAGTTGTAATAAAATACATACGATTTTTCTTTAAATCCTCAGCCCAGCAGTATTTCCAATTTTGGCAAACTTGTTTTAAGATTGCCGAAAGGAAAAAAAAACTTTCCCATGTCAATGACATAAGTCAGCTGGATGTCCTGCTTACAAGAAGGTGGGCGAACGCTCTTCCCTGTAACAATATTATCTCATCATTTTCTATAGTTGTATCAGCAAAATTCTAAATTATCTCCAAGAAATATGTTCATCAACGATGTTCTGAGCGGAAAACAAAGTGGATTTTGCTCTTGTAAGTACACTGCTAATGTATTAACTATCATAATGTATAAAATCAGTGCCAAAGTTTGATAATTAACGTCAGGATACCAGAGCGACTACTATGGATATCTCAATAATCATTGAAATCATGCCGCATAGAGAGTTAAAACACAAAATCATAATTTTCAAGTCCTTCTGACAGTTAAATCCATGAAATCCATGAAAATTATTGTTAATGTCTGCTATTCTGAGGCACAAGAGATAATTCAAGTGTCTTGTTCTTACCAACTTTCTACTTCATATTAACGAATTACCGAAGAAAATACTCAAATTATTTGTATATATATATATATATATATATATATATATATATATATATATATAATCCCCAGAAATGGAAGACCTTATAGGCAAAATCCCCAAAAAAATATAAACTATCAATATCAATTTTATTAAAATTAAAAGTGATCCAGGTGGAGGGTTATATGTAAATAGTATCACCTATTTACAGAGACAAATATGTATATTATGTGAAAAATTCCCGAATTCTACATTCGTTGAATAACTATTTTAGCGAGAAAGTTCTCGCTTCTTTAGCCACGATCAAAAACAAAATTTTATTAATTCAAATATGGTACAGAAATTCAAATACAGGAAGAAGCTAATATAGATATCCATACACTCACACTTATTCAAACTTTTGAGGAGCACCCATAAACCGTAGCATCGTCCACACACACACACACACACACACACACACACACACACACACACACATATATATATATATATATATATATATATATATATATATATATATGTTCCCTGACGATCCGCTTAGGTGAAAACTTGGTAGGTTTGTTGACTCACTAGGTTTACTTTACTTATTCTGCTCTACTTAAGTAATAAACGGTTTTTTGTTAGTTGATTACTCGTCTCGGGTTTTTTCCTTGGGCTACGTGCTGACTCGGTCCGAATCCCTTTGGTTGATGTTTCTCTTTTTACAGCCATTTTTTTCCACGTCGATACGAGAAGGGTTTTTGGAAACGAGTATAGTTATAAGTTTATATATATATATATATATATATATATATATATATATATATATATATATATATAGGGACAATGTTACGGTTTATGGGTGCGCCGCCAAAATTCTAATAATGATTATAAGAGTTTGGAGACACACCCAAAATCCGTAGAATCGTACATATATATATATATATATAGGAACAATGCTATGGTTTATGGGTGGGTGCACCTCCAAAATCCTAATAATGGTCTACCGGTTTATCTATTATCTTATCTAATCTAATCCGCACAGTTAAATGAGGCAAGGACGCGTTTGTATCATTCAATACATCTAAATCCAAGGTCGTAATGTTTAATAACTTGGCCGACCGTAAATTCTCCCACGTCTGGTTGCCTCTTAAAGAAGGTTCTTGCATCGAATGTATCTTAAGACTGAGACTCACTACAGAACACAGTAAAATAAACTGACCGAGAATAATAATCGAAAAAATGTACGGTTCATTGTCAGTCTGTTAAGTGCCATACGTATACACGCTTTGGTCATCATGTCTCTTTCGAGACATGACTGACTGGGCAGAAGATTATTCCGCAGTAGGTTGCCATTACTTTCTGCGGAAGACTGGTTGCATGCCAAGGCTATAGAACCCAATCTGTGCTGTTATTTAACCCATAACTGGATGGAAGAGACGGATACCTTTCGCAGGGCTATTTGCAAGTAATTCAACAGGAATTCGAACTCGGCTCCTCGATTTCTCGTTCCGAGCCGATATCCACTGCACCACCACTGCTCTAGAAACTATATTCAAGGAACTGATTAGATGAAATACAGGGAATTGTTGCAATATCTGCTCTAATGCTGACACATCTTCACTTTCCAGCCAGTAAAGAGCTAGAATTTATTCACGCAGTATTAATTATCCTGACTATACAATTTCTAATTTAAGAAAAAAAAACTACTAGTCTGTCGCTACTCACTCACTAATTCTATCAAAACTATTTAGACGAACCACATTTGTAGATACACCTGTCGAGAATTTCAAAGATAGGACACTGCCAGGTCACTTTATACCATAACACGCAACGTACACGGTATAGAGTCATCTGCATTTTAATCTTGGTATGAGGGATATTTCCCTCAAAATACTGCCTCAGAACTGTGTATTTTTCTAATCACTACATTCCTAATCCCCTGAAGTCAATGGTCAAACATTATATATCCTACATAATCTCGTAATATCATACTCTTCTAAACTCTTTCCTTTATCCACTAACAAAAAATTACATTTAGTAAAGATCTATCTTGATTAACGTTCTGTTTTATATTTTGTGAACAAAAGTATAAAATGTTTTTCCCATCCTATAATTCCATTAGTCAATATATATATATATATATATATATATATATATATATATATATATATATATATATACTACCGGCAATAATTATTAGGCCACGCCAGCTTTAAAATATGATGTATTTCATACTATTGTTTTAGTATTTATTGATAAGGCAATAATTGCAAATGAAAACAGAATAGTCCTTTTGTTAATATTTCACATTAACATGGGCATAAATTAATTTTTAACTATTTAATAATTACCTATATTTTAGTTTCATCATTGAAAGAATGAAGAAAATTTCGGGTCATTCTTTGCTTCCTTGCGTTGTAAATGTTGCAAAGTAATAATAACAAAAGAACCATTCTATTTTCATTTGGCAATAAATACTAAAAATAGTATGAAATACATCATTTTTTAAAAATAAAAATTGGTGGTGTAATAATTATGACAGCTAGTGTATATATATATATATATATATATATATATATATATATATATATATTAATTAATATACATATTATCCCTTGTCGATAGCACGATTCGGAGTTGTATACACGACACAAACTTCAGGTAGTGTGTAGAGACTCACTGTGAAGTAACATAAATATCTGGTTTTGGCAATCTTAGTGTAGCTATATATTATAATGTGATTACCATTTTGATTTGAATAAATATATTTGGTATTTAAAATATACGTCCTATACATATGCAAATAAAATGTAATTATTATAATTGTGAATAATCATTTTATACTCTTATTAAGTATAAAAGATTACTTGATTGTTTAAAAGTAAATCAATATTTAAAAATTAATCACAGCTGTATCACATCTTATCAGTACGGTTAGACATCCGATTGCTTTTTCTTTTTTTCAGGATTGAATCCCGACCGAATTGGCGTCAGTCGGCGATTTTACCTCTGATGAGCGCTCGGTAGAGGGAGGCAGCCTTTTATCATGTAATATACAATGTATTCATACGCCAGTCGTGAGTGTGTTCTAATTCATTACTGAATGAACGATACGTAGATGCGAGAGTAGCTACTGTTTTTTCAAACTCTACCATTCTTACAGAGTGCTCAATCAGTGTGTGAGAGCTTATATATATATATATATATATATATATAGGAAAAACTACTAAAAAGTTGTAAGTTTAAAAATATATTTTTCTGACAGTATATATTTATTTCTATTATTATAATTCATATTTCAGACCGTCCTTGGCCTTTTATCAGAAGCAAATGATTTTAAAATTTAAATTAGAAACATATTTCGCGAAAGCGTTTGTGGAGAGATTGTTTACATCACGGAACGCAGAAAGCGACATATTTTTTTTAAAGATTTGTAAATTTGTAAACCGATCTTTAATAATATTTATAAATTTTGTTTTAGAGAAGAAATTTTAAGTGTATCTAAAAAATGTTTAGCTATTGAAATATTTATAAAGATTCAAAACACTTAAGTCCCTAATTAACCCTAGCCTATTATTAACCTTAACCTATTTAAACTTAAATACACACAGGCTAGGGTAATTAATCAGACAGTATACATGGATCATCACTATGTTGTATATATATATATATATATATAAACAAACTGGAATTTTCTACTTTGAGATACTGTTCACTGACTGAAAATTCCTACTAAATGTTCTTTGGCCAAATCATTATGTATCAGTTTAATGGCTTCCAATCGTTGTTGGCGTCTCAGTTGATAGTTCGCTCATCCAAGCCACATGTTTCACGTTTTAGAACACAGCTGAGAACCAGATCTAGCTTAGCTGAACTGTTCTTCACCAACATAAAACTTTTCTACCATTATGCTTTGACAGTAATGGACTAACTTCATCAAACTTTTCTCATGGCGTTCGTAACGAACAGACAGTATCGAATGACCACCATGTTTACCTGACATGATATCAATGTCTTTCATCTTTTTTTCTTTGCTTTTTTTGGGTGGTGTATAGAAAGAACAATGTTTCTGAGAGAAATCCTTATACAATAGATGAATTAAAAGAGTACATTTCAGAAGTAATTATTGAAATTATTGCAAATCGGGATTTGTGTCGTGTTGTTTGTCATAGAATTCTAGAGAGGTTTAAGAAAATTTGAATGTTGAAAGAAAATATTTTTAATACTTAAGTGCTTAAACTCTGCTAGAATAATGCAAATAAAATATTAAATATTCAGTTTTGAACAAAAAAGATTGTAAAAATAAATATTAATATAAAAAATGTAAAGTGCATACGTAGTTAGTTTAAGACTTGATCTGCCCTGTTTGAAAATAAAATATCTACATGCTTTATTTGCACGCATTAATATATATATATATATATATATATATATATATATATAGTTTCATCCCAAAGAAGGCAGTACTGCCACTGCTACGCAGGAGATGCACTGAGAGAAAATTAAAAAAAAACGGAACAAGGAACAAGTTACCAGGAAAGTAGAAAAAAACAAGAGAATTAAGAAGATACATGTCAGTTGACATTGCATTAAACTTTGTAAGATTGTAGATATCAGGGAAGCAAGTGTTTGCAAGGGAGTTCCATAGGTGGCAAGTGCAAGAAAAGAAACTGATGGAGTAGAAGAGGTGGTTATAGTTGAATATTTTGACGGTAAATGTGTGGGTTCGAGTTGCCAATTTAATAGCACGGGTAAATTCGTGTGGTCGGGGCAACAGGGAAAGAATCCGGCCAGTGGAGAGACTGGGTTAATATTTATAAAAAAAAAAGAGGAAAGATACATCCCGTTAGTGAGTAAGTGTGTAAAGTCGAACTGCTATATCAGGATCGATTACATTACAGATTTTTCTTTGGATTTTATCAAGAACCCCGCATGAGCACCCGATTAGATATTGCAACAGCATTCACTGCATAGACGAACAACAGATTTATAAATGTGCAAGACGGGTTCTGTCGAAACAAAAACACCTGACGTGACCCAGTGTCCCAAAATGTTTTAGCAATAAATGTAGTTAATGGTTTAATGTAAATCGTTCCACTTGAGGTCTGTTGAGAGTGTGAAGCCAATGAGGAGCAGTGTCTTGCTTTCTAGAAAACTAGTGTCGTCCATAAATTGGAAGTAAAAAAGGTTATATATGGTGATTAAAAGAGAGCAGCTTCGTTTTAGAAGCATTAAAATTTACGAGTAAATTCTGACCTTAATCCATTACAGATCTCAGGTTCTTTCCGAGTTTACTTTGTCATTCATTGAATATTTCTCAGAGGGATAAGTATAAATTGTCTTTTCATCTGCAGAGATGCCTATTTGTGAAGCGATTTCATCAGAAAAATCATTAACGAAGATTACAAACAGCGTAGGACTTTGGATAGAGCCTATTGAGACGGGAGTAGATGGTAATATCATTTGCATAAATACCTACTTGTGATATCATGACATCAGGGAGATAATTGACGAAGATTAGAAACTGCGTAAACCTTCGATAGAGGCTATTGAAACGAGAGTAAATGGTAATATCATTTGCATAAATGCCTATTTGTGATCTCATGACATCAGGGAGATAATTGACGAAGATTAGAAACTGCGTAAAGCTACGATAGAGGCTATTGAAACGAGAGTAAATGGTAATATCATTTTCATAAATGCCTATTTGTGATCTCATGACATCAGGGAGATAATTGTCGAAGATTAGAAACTGCGTAAACCTAACATAGAACCTATTGAAACGGGAGTAAATGGTACTATCATTTGCATAAATGTCTACTTGGGATCTCATGACATCAGGAAAATAACTGAAGATTAGAAACTGCGTAGAAACTAGGATAGAGCCTATTGAGATGGATAAACGGATCTGGAGGCTTGTCCGTTCAAGACGTTCGACATTTCGCGATTAGATAGAAACGATTTGAAACTATATTTTTTGTTGGGGATCGTCCCTTACTTTCACACTCAATGGACTCGTCGAAGGTATACTTATAATCCTGCCTACAGAGAATAGGTATGTTAGTGAGTTGTTGTTTTTGTTAGAGTTGTAGTGCTTGTCAGAGCAGTTAAACCGCCGCTCGTTGGTCAGCAAGAAAATAGACTTATTACCCGGACTTACTTCTTTGTATATATTTGACTCCTACTAACAAGTATTCCTGAATCTACTAACCGTGTACAGTTGTATATCTTTTGTTCAATATACTTACATTTAACTCCTATATCTGTGTTGTGTTATTATTATAAAGTGTGGTTTTCTAAACAAGAATCCATAACAATGTTAAATTATATTTCTCCTTTGCAAAAATAACAAATATATTATAAATGGTATGGATCAGGTATGGGACCATAAAATAATAAGTCATCAAAGTGGTAGGTCCAATAACATATGTTACGCCAAGAAGAAATACAAACAAATACAAAGAGATACAAAGATATAAAGAGGATGAGCTTAAGTCACTGATGCCTCCTCAACAGGTGTTTACCCGTGCAACCAGACTGGCAACTGGGTCCCACCCATTCACAGTCAGGTTAGTCAAACGCAGACGACAATTCTACTCCTGCAGCTTCCTCTCTCGCACTTCCCGCCTGTGGAACTCACTCCCGTATTCTTGCTTTCCTGACGGCTACGACCTCCAGAAATTTAAAAGCAAAGTTAATACTCACCTACTAACCACTGGACTCTAGCTCTCTCCCCTCCCCTGTATAATCTTCACTTTCCCTCCGCCCATGTATCTGTCATTGCACCTGCTTTCTCAGCTTTCTATTGTTCCTTTCTAACTAGCTTGTACTCTTCACTCTTTTCTAATTAATCTTTCTACATTTATGTAACCCCCTGCACATCAGTGGCGTTTCTGCCTTGCTCGGGGCGAAATGATTAAAAAAAAAATAATAATAATAATGGCTTGCGCTGAACTGAAGTCGTACTGGGTACCAGAGCCTCTGTCGCCCTTGCTCACTCCACACGAAAGTCATCACGATATTCTCTCTCACTCCTGCACACGTCCTCACGAGAGTCTCTCTCACTCTTGTACACGTCCTCGAGAGTAATTAACTCTCGGTTAATATAGGCAAAGAAGAGTTCATTATTAAATGGGTAACTCCCCACAGCAATAAACAAATCAGAATCATACACTAGTTCACTTGTAGATGGTCGGAGAATAAACTGGAGTATCATACTTAACAAGGAATACGAGAGCATTAAAGAGCAACATATCTGGACTTTTCTGAATAATAATTTATGGTTCTGCACAAATAAACGAAAGAGATCACTGATTCGAATTGATCATCTCTTCCAGCACAAAATTTAATTGACAGAACATTCTACACACGATGCATACGAACATACTATAAATACAACACACGCACACACATGAATATGTATAGGAGCGCACCAACAACTACCCACGCAGGAATATACTGAATTGGAATTACTAAGCAACTAATTCACAAAAGAGAGTGCTGGGGATGAAACGTAGATGAATGATATCGGAACGTCAAATCAGGCCGAGACGGTTTCACGGGAAATCGACAAAAAGCGAATATCGTCGGAAGGCAGAAACAGGGAAGAAATGAAAAAAGAAATAGAAAAGAGTGATAACAAGGAAGAGAAAAGTTTTTTCTCTGTTCGTAATTTCTCAGCGAGTAAACGTGTAAAACAAACAAATGCGGAAATGCCAAAGTCGAATCGACTCAGCAGAATGTTCAGAAAATTAGCAGGAAAAAAAGTCAGAAAAGCTTGCAATAATAATAATAATAATAATAATAATAAGTCCCTTTTGTTGTCTTTTCATTCTTCCCAATAAATTCATGGCCAGGAAACAAACGAGTGTAAACATAACAACGGGTCTGAAAAGAGGAAACGTGTAGACACAAAAAGAAACAAGTAATACTCAGGTTTTTTCTTCATTAGTTACGAAGAAATCCGTACAGGACGTCACGCGCACGAACGCACGTGCGCGCGCACACACACAAACACACACACACACAAACACAAACACACACACAAACATAAAAACACGTGTATATATGTATATATGGTGCGATGGGTAAGTAGTCACAATATTATATTTTTTAATTTCGTGCACACACGTTGTTTTTTTTTTTAATTTTGTCGACATCACTGGATAGTAGGGTCTGTTGGGCACTATCTGTGAGAAAAATACCTACAATATTTGTTGTCTTGGTGGGGCTTAGGTTTATAAGTTACGACAGATTGAAAAGAGGTATGTGCATCATCTGAAGAGTTCACGTGGAAATTGCAATAAAACAATGAAAAGTTTGTGACACTTCGTTTGTGGGAAAGAGATTGTAGGGTATAAAATAATTCATCACCCACTTGGACGCGGAGATACTTCGTAGTTTATCGAGGCTTATCGTGATTTTCTGTATATGGCTTTATTACTTCATTTTCGGCACGATGTGGTTCTTACAAATAATATCAGGAGTAATTAGGTACTTAGAAAGAAACTGGAATGGTGGATCTACCAATCAAAACTGTCTGTAGACGAATTTTTGCAGAAACAGTTAAAGCGCATATTTATTACATAGGGAGTGTTATTTCTTTTTATCAGAATTGGCAAAGATCAATTTAGTCATTTCAATAATTTTGTCACAATTACTCATAATTGAGTGTTGTCAATATGCGTGGTTCTGAAAATTGCGCGGATCGCTCCATCTCCTAAAATCAGTATTTTAATATTGGTCATTAAATTCCTGCATTTAATAAATTAGTCAAGCAAAGAACCCTCCCCTCCAACCCACCTGCATAGAAGCATGAAACAGGATGTTCGTGCGCGTAGTCTGTAATTAATGTTAGAATACATTAAGTGCATTGCCTGGGAAGGAGATAAGTTTGGATTTTACGCTCGGCACACTCGTTAAATAAAATAATTTCTAAACGGGACAGGGGTAAACTTTTGAGAACAGGAGACTGCATGATCGCTGACTGATACAAAGATTGGCCGCACTACTAAACATATTCAAGGTAATTTCGAGTAGTAGGTACATCAACTATTTTCACTACAGATGACCATATGCATATGCATATATCTTTCAAATGAGAAAATTCATTTTTATTTCTTTGGAGAAAAACCACTTCCCCATCGTCGAAAGGTGGCCTCCTTTGTCTGTTTTATAAATACTTTCATGGCTTCTGCTCAGACGAACTTAAGTCACTGATGCCTCCTCAACAGGTGTTTACTCGTGCAACCAGACTGGCAACTGGGTCCCACCCATTCACAGTCAGGTTAGCCAAATGCAGACGACAATTCTACTCCTGCAGCTTATTCTCTCGCACTTTCCGCCTGTGGAACTCGCTCCCTTATTCTTGCTTTCCTGACGGCTACAACCTCCAGAAATTTAAATACAAAGTCAATACTCATCTACTAACCACTGGACTCTAGCTCTCTCCCCACCCCCATATAACCTTCCCTTTCTCTCCACATATGTATCTGTCATCGCACCTGCTTTCTCAGCTTTCTATTGTTCCTTTCTAACTAGTTTGTACTCCTCACTCTTTTCTGATTAATCTTTTTACATTTATGTAGCCCCCCGCACATCAGTGGCGTTTCCGCCTTGCTCGGGGTGAAATGATTAAAAAAAAAAAGAAGATTTTTTTATAATTAAAAAATCGAAGACTTCATATAGTATTATTACAACTGACAGTGTGATTAACAAATGTCGCAGCGTTGAATTTAATTTTTATTAAATGGTTTTAAAATGATTTATTCATTTTAAAATATAAAAAAAATTCTTCTACTTATAAAAAATCTAATGAATATTTCCTGTTTCGAATGAAAAATATGACTACACATATTATCGACGAGGGTCATTCAATAAATAAGGTGAATTTTTCAGTATAATGACTTCTGATACAGATAGAAGCTTACTTTATTTTAATGTTAAAATAAAAAAGTAAGCTTCTATCTGTATTAGAAGTACTTGTACCGAAAAATTCACCGTAATTATTGACTGACACTCGTACATTAGTGAAAATTGCCAATGATTTAACATGATAAAAATGTTACTTTCTATAAAAGTTACCAAAATTCAAGAAATATTTTAATTAATCATTTATGCACGAGAGAGCGTGTAAGTGAACATGTGAGAAGGAAACAAAACAAAGTTTTAAGACAAGTTACTTTTTTCTTTATGAAATCACGCGTGCTATGAAGAAAGACCAACTGGCCTGAATACGGCTGGAGAGGCACATTTTGTCAATAAATGACTTAAACCTAGAAGAGCACGCAGTATTAATTTTATTTTCTGAATGGGTTTACTTTATCAAATCAGACGCGTTATTCTTTGTAGAGGTACGTCCACACTATCAATGTTCTAACAGTGCCACATATCCGATTAGATTGAAGCTCTAGTGTCGGATTTGAGAATGTTCTAAAACCATGAAGTATTATCTTAGTTCAAGTTCCGGCGATTAATTTTAAAGATATTGAGGAAAAGAAAAAAAAACAAAAAAACAAATAGTAATTACATATCGTAAAAACGTGCAAATTTTTGCATGACAAAACTTTACATCGCTTGAAGACGATCACAGGTATGTGGTATTTAGCACCATCTTCTGGCTTCCTGATTTTTATATTTTTCTTTCTCTTCACAAACGTCTTCTCATCGTCATTCATTCTCAGTAACCACTTGAGTCTTAGTGGCATTATCGCCACGCTTAGGATTGAATTATTAAAAAAAAAAGGATTATTCTAATAATAATGTATAACATTGTATTTTTCCAAATACAATGACTTATTAACAGTCAAAAGAAAAAAAATGGTTAATTTGGTTTGTGCAAGATCAATAGCTATATCCCCTGCTCCTGGCATACCTCTCGAGTTCCCGACAAAATTCAAAGAAGGATCTGCAATATAATCGGTCTTGTTTTGACATCTCGATTTCACTCACTTTCTTACTGTCGTGATGTTAGATTTTATGTGTATGTGTGTGTGCATGTGTGTGTATGTATGTTTACTTCAACTCAGTACTCATATATATATATATATGTTTACTTCAACACAGTACTCACACACACACATACACACACATATTTGTATATATATATATATATATATATATATATATATATATATATATATGTAAATACTGAGTTGAAGTAAACATACTCGGTTTATCTCGGATGAAGTGAAATAAATTTGATAGCTGTCAAAATTTCCCGACTTAACCATTAAAATGTGAAGAGATATAATATGTTTTATAATACAATTTCCGCTAAAATTAAGTTGTTCTCTTTTTTTGAAAGGAAGAAACATTATCCGTTTATAATTCAGTTTATAAGCTGAATCTCAGACAGGTTTGATTAAACATGATGTCTCTATCGACAGATCGAAAAATTGAATTTTGATGGAAAAAGAAATTCGCTATAATAATTCTCCATGTTGTTATTTGATTAGTATTTTTACAGGCATAAAAAAAAACCCACATTTATAGGCAGCAAAAGAAGGGATATATATATATATATATATATATATATATATATATATATTTGTGTGAGTGTGCTTGGTTATCTATATGCGTGTATATGTGTGTGTGCGTCTAAATGTATAAATATATAAATATATTTGCATATTCCTGTGTGCGTGTATATGTCTATTTGTGTGCACCTATATGTGTGTATAAATATATGTGTGTGTTTCTATATCTGTGTGTGTATGTGTATGCGTGCATGTAGGTATGTGTATTTGTCTATATGTGTCTATATATATGAACGAATATATATATAGTCATCCGAAGACAGATCTGTTTCGCTGTATCACAGCTTATCAGTACGGCTAAACTCCGATTGCTTTTTTACCCAGGATTGAAACCCGACCGAATTGGCGTCAGTCGGCGATTTTACCTCTGGGCTATGGGCGTTCGGTAGAAGAAGGCAGACTTTTTAGCGTGTATATTATCACTATACGCGCCCAATACATACATATATATATATATATATATATATATATATATATGCGTGTATCAGTATGTATGTGTTTGTGTGTCCGTATGTGTGTGTGCTTGTCTGTGTGTGTGTGTGTGTGTGTGTGTGTGTGTGTGTGTGTGTGATCGTTGCATTTAGAATAGTATCAAGGAATAACTAGTAGGAAAAATGCGAAAAGTGGAAAAAACTTTTTAATGACAAGGGCTTTCATTCGATACCGAACCTGCTCTGAGATTCTGGTGCAGTGGTGTGTGCGTGTGTGTGAGTGGGTTGCATTGAAATCGTTTGCGTTATGCAATCAAAATGCACGAAGAAACCTGTATTAATTTATTTTTGTAAGATATTTTAAAGAAATGAAATCTCCAAAAACAAGGCAGGAAAGCCACTAAGACAGAAGAGGTGAGTGGGTGTGGAATAATTAGAAGACAGAGACGCTACTAATAACCGAAAATCATAGCAGAGTAATCAGGAAGGTAGTAGAGAGGCATTGACTTTGCATTTAGTTTTTTCTTGTTGACTGAAACCATGGAACGTATGAGGGTTTTACAAGAGGAATGAGTGAGGAAAGAAACTACTAGCATATCATTTACGGTTGCATCTAGGTAACTCAACTGTACACTGGGGAGACTTCGTTGATAGTCGAGCTGTGCGCTAAGATTCATACATTCTACAATCTTGTGTTAATTAATTAAAACAAAACGAATAATACCTTAGGATATTTCCCACTTCACTCATCATGTATACGACCTGACTTGAGACCATTTTTCTCTTTCGACCGCATTTTTCTTTACGTTATGGGCTGATGTATCTAGTTTGTTTGTTCACATTGATTCACGACTGACAGTTGAAAGGCTGGCACCAACAATGTCCGCGATCTCTCTGTAAGGCTTACCTGTTTGTTCGCACAGCAATTTTCGTATGCTTTCTTGGAGTAACGTCCATCGCTGACAATGACCATTGGACAACTAATCGATAGTCGAAAAAATAGTGTCTGGGTGTAATAAAAATCTGATGTAATCACAGATGACGTAATATTTTTAAAGTCGAAAAAGAGATCCTTATTATTGCAAACCATTTCAAATGACCTTTCAATGGCATCTAAACTTTATGCAAATTAATTAATAAAACTCATTTATTTTATGTTATTTCAGTATATAGTCCGTTCCACTGGAGTTAGAGAGTATAATCGATTTCTATTTTCATGCATAAGAAAGCAAATTTACGGAGGGTGGGGGCGCAGTGACTGACGCTGAGGCGCCAGATCATGACCAATAATATTGCGCATTCTTCTTTCTATTTTATCATGAATCTCTAAATGTATACCAAGAGCAATAAATGATATTGCAGCAATATTTGAAGCAGTGACTAATGGTCGAATTTTAGATATAAAGGATAGATTCTGGAGATTAATTGTCTTACTCGATACAGTTCTTACTGGATGACCTAGCGATTGATTAAATATAATCTTTCCTCTTCATGTCAGTATTTTTCAGGGAGTTTCGATTTGAAATTAGGTCATTCTGAGTAGATCTATTTTATTCTCGTTATTAGTTTGAATAGCGCGTTGTGTTTCTATTGATGATCGGCTATAGAACCCAATCTGTCCTGCTATTTAACCCATAACAGGAAGGAAGAGACGGATTAATACCTTTCTCAAGGGTATTTGAGCGTAAGTGAATGAATTGGGCTGGAATTCGAACTCGGTTCACCGATTTCTCGTTCCCAGCCGATATCCAATGCACCACAATGCACATCCAAGGGATATCCTCACTGGGATAGTAGATCATCTGCTCATAGGATTATCATCGAGAAATTTGAAATCAGCACATTCTTGATGCATTTTCTTCTTAGTGAATCAACAGTTCAACACTTGAAACTAAGCAAACTGACTACCCTCACTGGTTCTTAGATTACATGTGTTGAAACTTTGTGTCTATGTAAATTTCACCCATTGCTGGGTTAAAAATAGGGAGTATTCATATATTTCTCAATATATCTGCGCGAAAGTGACTGTACACGCTCACATACACACGCACATACACTACCTTCATAATTATTAGGAAACCCCAGTTCTTTTTAAAAGAAACGATGTATTTCATAGTGTTTTAGTATTTAATGCAAAATAAAAATAGAATGTTTTCTTTTATTATTACTTTGCAAAATCTTACAAGATAAGGAAGCAAAGATGAACCCGAAATTTTCTTCATTCTTCTAACTAAAATATAGGTAATTATTAAATATTTATAAATTAATTTTATGCGCATATTAATGTGCAGTATTAACAAAAAGACTATTCTATATTCAATTACAATTATTCGCTTTGCAGTAAATACTAAAACAATAGTATGAAATACATCATTTTTTTAAACGTTGGGGTGGCCTAATAATTATGGCCAGTAGTATATATATTGAGTAATGGAGTTATAGGATGGAAAAAAAACATTTTATACTTTTGTTCACAAAATATAAAACAGAAAGTTACTCAAGACAGATCATTATTAAGTGAGATATTTTGTTAGTGGATAAAGGAAAGAGTTTAGAAGATTATGATAATACGAGAATACGTAGGATATATAATGTGTGACCATTGAAGGCAGCAAAGATGAACTCGTCCGAATCACCCTAAATTTTCTTCATTCTTTCATTGATGAAACTGCAATATAGGTAATTATTAAATATTTAAAAATTCATTTTATGCACATGTTATTGTGCAGTATTCGCTTGGCGATAAATATTAGAAATAGTAAGAAATACATCATTTTTTAAAACACTGGGTTATCCTAATAATTATGGCCGGTAGTGTATATATGTTCGTACATATGTGTGTGTATTAATATATATATGCATATGAATATGGGCGAGTGGTTAGACAGTTCGCTTTTTGACCAAGAAGACGGGGTTCGAATCTCACCATGGTTGATTTGTCAAGGTGATTTCGTGATGTTATCGATCTGGAAGTGGTGTACCCAGGCCGATAACATCCTTATTTTTTAAAGTGCCTGGAAACCATTCAACGGGTTGTTGGTGAAGTTTGGTAGATTGCTCACTTTGAGGAACCATCGATGATTGTCCTAGATCAAAGTCATATGTCAGCATGACCGAGGGTTTGATCGTGCTGGCTTTGTTCAGACTTTTGTTCCCGTCAGATAACTCGCTCTCTCCCAGAAACAGCATAGTTGTAGTATAAATCACAAGAAGGCTCTATGGTTGTTGAACAAACGCAAGTGTGCCAGAGCAAACGTCTGAAATGGAGATTAAGTAGCCGCCCCAGTAGAGGGATATACACGAATACGAGTGGCCAGCAATTATTATGTATTATGTAGGAAAGAAAAGTAGAAAGGTTTTCTTGTTAATAACAAGAAAACATGTTACTAACATTTTACCAATTCTTGGCAGATGATCTACTATCCCAGTGAGGATATCCCTTGGATGTGCATTGTGGTGCATTGGATATCGGCTGGGAACGAGAAATCGGTGAACCGAGTTCGAATTCCAGCCCAATTCATTCACTTACGCGCAAATACCCTTGGGAAAGGTATTAATCCGTCTCTTCCTTCCTGTTATGGGTTAAATAGCAGGACAGATTTGGTTCTATAGCCTTGGTCGGCAACCAGTCTACCGCAGAAAGCAATGGCAACCTACTGCGGGATAATCTTCTGCCCAGTCAGTCATGTCTCGAAAGAGACATGATCACCCAAGCATGTATCACGTATGGCACGTAACTGACTGAAGGAGCATGCTGCAAACTTACTGTAGATGACCTTGACATCGAGATATTCTTTATGTCAAGAATACTAACCATGGTTATACAGTACCCAAGGCAAATGACGCCATTTTAATTACAATTTAATGACAATTTTCCGTACCTGATTTTCTTGCCAATATAATATGTTTTTCAGTTCTTACTAATGTTAACTCAAAGTACAATGTTTACAATGTTTGAAGTGCCTGCATGTCAAATATTTCAAATAAAGAATTATATTTAATTTCTTTTATTTTTTTTTGATATTTTTCAAATTGCGTATGATATATTCATGGTTACTTGTGGTGTAAATGTAATTGATGATTAGTGTTCCAGGGTTAAGCATTTTAGTCTTAGTGGATTGTTTTCTCATTGGATTACCATTTGTATGTCGAAATTGTGGTCAGTGAAATGTAATTCGTCTAAATCTTTGCCATGGAAACGTCGATGCAAAAACGAGAGCGTAGAGAGGTTAGCGAGATTTCTTATTAAAAACGTTGCAAGGAAGAAAATAACTCATCACCCACGAGGCCGTGTAATCGCTTATTTTGTGAGTTAATGGTGTTATTAATATGAGTATTTCAAGACCAGCTTACTTTTAATGTTCTTCTATTAAAAATATTGCTTCGGATTTCATCTTCTCATCTGATATAAAGTGTTAAGTACTTTCTGTGGTGGTAATAGGGATCGAATATTCTTTCAGCATCTTTAGTAACATTATGAATATACGTGTCTCAATGTATTTTTTAAATCATTTCACCCAGTGCAAGGCAGTACTGCTACTGGTGCACTGGGTGTTACAGTGAGAGGCGAGATAGAAAAAAGTAGGTGCAAGGCATATCGAAGAAAGGATAAGAGAAAGATGGGAGTCAATAGAAGATGGCAACTGATGTTGCATATGGAGATTGTACCTATCAAGGTAGCAAGTATATGGAGATTGTAGCTATCAGGAAATAAAGTATACCGAAAGGAACTCTACATATGGGAAGTGCGAGAAATGAAAATGATGAAACAGGAGTGGTGGTTACATTTGCGTTTTTTAACAAGTAGCACTTGTAAATTCAAGTGGACAGAGTACCAAGGAATAAAACCGTGAGAAAGCCATAAGGAAGCTGTAGGTGAGAATGTGACTGAAGTCGAGCTGCCAAATTTAGGACCGATTACATTGAGGATCCGTTTTTGGATGAAAAGCAGGAACATCCAACCACATATGACAACAGTATTCCATGCACGGTCAAATGGTATATTTACAAATATGCAAGATGGAGTCTAATGAGAAAAGCATGATTCGGTACAGAGGTCTTAGCAGTTTATATAGGTCTTGATTCGATGTAGACATTGTACTTGGGATCACCTGGAATAGTGAGCCGAGGAGGTGCAATGTATTGCTTTCTGGGACTCTAGCGTGATCCTCACTAAATTGAAGGTAGGGAATATGCTCAATGGTATTTAAAGAGGAGTAGCTTCGTTTTAGAAGCATTAAAACTTACGAGGCATTTCTTACTCGAAACTATCACATATTGCAGGTCGTTTCCAAGCGCAGAAGCAAGGTTTACTTGGTCAGCCTTGGCAGATTTCTTATTAAGACGGGAGTATATGGCTATGTCATCTGCATAGATGTCTACTTGGGAACTGATTACATCAGGAGAACTACTCATGAAAATCAGAAAAAAAGCGTGGGACCAAGAAAAGAGCCTTGTGGGACACCGAAGCTCCCATTAAAGAATTTGGAAACATGACTGTTCCTAACGACTTTCATTTTACAACATAACAGGAACGATTGGATTAAATCGAACAGACGTCCAGTTATAACATTGTCCTGTAACTTGCGTAGAAGGTCAACATGCAAAATCCTGTCAAAATCCTTTCAAGATGTCCAGGGCAACTGTTCGAGCTTCAGCGTTTATATCATGTGCCTGATATATATATTCGGTGACGACCGTTAGCACATCACCGATACATCTGGCAAATCGAAAGCTATACTGCTTGATGGAGAATTGATAGTTGGATGTGAGATCATGAATCATTTCAGCATAGATAATTGCCATGAACATTTTGCCAAAAAGTGGTAAGAAAATGATAGGGCTATAGATAGAGGGGTCAGATAGAATATTCAAAGTTATTTTTAAAAACGGGAACATCCAACAAACAGGGAATCAGGAAGCAACTATGTAATTTGGTGTCTACGATGAGTTTTAGTATTATGGACATTCGCGGCAGAGACCCTCATTGAAATTATAAATCTCTCATCAGGTCGGGAGTATATTGAGGCTCTGCTAGGTGTTGATAATTTAATTCTGTCGCTTATTTCATTCACTTTTTAAAGAATGTTTTAGATATTTTCTATTGTATTCTAATAAGTATTTCTCCTGCAGTTCCATCCTGTGAAAGTATCTTCCGTCATCAAAATTATAAATTCAAGGCCAGTCGTCATCTTCTGTCTCATTAAATACTGTTATCGTTATTCTCATTTCCACTCTGTAAAGTTTTCTCACTTTTTCCCAGTCTCACTAAATGCTTTCGTCTTAGTGGCTTTATCTCTTTGCTTAGAATGAAATAATTAAAAAGATCCCAACATTTATTTATTTCATATATGGACATAATACGAATAAGAGAATAATGAGAGATGTAATTATATATATATATATATATATATATATATATATATAATAATAATAATAATATAATATATATAATATATAATATATATATATATATATACATATATATATATATATATATATATATATATATATATAAACTTACTTTTCAGAAAAAATCAGCAAAAACTCATACACGGCTATAACAAACAAACACACACACACACGCACACACACACACACACTCACACACACACACACACATATATATATATATGTTAGGATTTTGAATAAACTGTAGCTGAATGTTTCATGAGAAAGTAACGTTTTAATTACAAATGTTTATAAGAAACATGTTACTGGAATTATTGTCAATCATTAGCTCATATTATTTTCCATTTTACAGCCAGCATTTGAATTCCCCGTTGGAAAAACGACACGCCTTTTGAGGCTAACCATGAGTCAATTCATTTTTTAGCTTCTTCATAAAAATGGATGTGCTGTTCAAAAAGGTAATGTGCTTTTATTTGGAACAAGAAATAATCGAACGGGGAAATGTCTAGTGAATACAGTGGCTGAGGTAGGGCCTTGCGTTTATGCGTTTTCAAGTAGGCTTCCACCCTTTTACAACATGTTGCTTGGCGTTGTCAGGTTGCAAAATTACATTGTCGCGTCTCTACACGTATAGCGACTGTTTTTTTTTCAATGCTCGCCTCAGACTTATCCGTTGCAGTCGATAGTTATTTTCTTGTGACATTTTCGGTCATTTTAAGCAGTTCATAATAAACTATACCCAGCTGATCTCACTAAATTTCGAGCAGAAGTTTTGTTTATGGATATTCAGCTTTGCCGTCGATGTTGATGCATGGCTGGGTTTATCTTATGGTCCTCTACTGTTCGGCTTATGTTAGTGTCTCCACATTTCATCGCCGGTCACGATTCGATGCAATAAAAATGTTTTTACATTGTCGTTTAAGCAACAGTCCCCACATGTCTCGCGGCTTTAACCCGTACGGCATCCAATGTCCTTGCTTTTAAATAATTTCTAACGCATTCAAATATTTGGAAACTGTTCTATGATCAACTCTTAATGATTTTTCAACATCAGCTTGCGCCTGACATGTGTTTTTATGAAGTAATGATAATAATCCTTCATCTTAATTTTTCTTCTGTGCGTCTGAGCGTTATTTATCTGCAACATCAAAATCTTTATTTTTGAAGGGACTTAGCCAATCTCTGCCGTTTCTTCCAACAGAGCATGGTCGATGTAAGTCTGAACAAGAGTTCTTTGTGCTTTAGCTGCAGATTTCTTTTGAATAACGTTGTGCAATAAAATCACCCGCAACTACTATTGCTATAATAATAGTATACTGCAACTCAAATACTACCAGTTTCGGCGCTAAGTTCACCATTATTATAGTTCTGAGTTTCAGTATGCTATTATTATAACAATTATAATAACTATATAAATGTTCTACATCCGTATTGAGGATTTTATAAAAAGTAAATATTAAACTGGAATAAATATATATTAGTTTAAACTATTTATATTACGTACACACAAACACAAACACACAACACACACATATACACATATATGCTGACACGCATGAATTGTGGAAATTGAAACCCAACTATGACACAGTATTTTGTGTCCTTTGATATAACGAGTCCCTTCGTGAATGTTCCAATTGATGAAACAACTGTCATTTGTACCGACTTCTTTTATCGTGGCCCCTTGAAGTTCCTATATTTTCCCGAGAATGTTTTTGATGAGTTGATAGAGATGGCGGTTTTGTCTGTCTCCTTCAGCTTTGCCAATTACATGTATCAACAACTAGACGGAGTAGCAACGGGTAGTCCACTGGGTCCTTTAATTGCCAATATTTTATTGGTTATTATGAGAAGCAGCTTTTTGATAGGGCTGTTAAACCCTACTATTACTTGCGCTGCGTTGACGATGCGTTTAGGTCGTTTTCCAACAGGTGTAAAGCGGAAGAGAACTTTTTCAATTTGAATAGTCTCTATCCAGCATTAAACTATGGAGAATGAAGAAAACAATCAGTTATATTTCTTGGATCTCCTAGTGGAAAAAACAGTTTCTTTTTTATCACTAGTTTTTTCGTAAACCAAGATTTTTTGGGCTTTACTTAACCTGGAATTCCTTTGCTCCCAGAACAAAGAAATTTAAGCTTGTTAGCTGTCTTACTCATTGGGCTTTAATGATTTGTTCTCAGTACAAACTTGATGCTGAGCTAAGGAAAATCAAAGAACTGTTCTTAATGAATGGCTATCCAGAATGTGTGGTTAAATCTGTCAATGAACGTAAAATTTCTAAGTTCAATAAGACTGAGAATTTCGTGCCATCTAAAATTTCTGTCAATGTTAAACTAACGTTGATTGGTCACATTAGTCAGAAATACAACCATTAAAATTTCTACGCCAGTTAAATGTTATAATGACGTTATGATTCGGTACATTTTTACAACTAGAAATTGCTGTAAGGTTATTTTGCTTGCCCATCATAGTAATTTAGTTATTTATCAATTTAAGTGTAGTTGTCAGGTCGACTATGTGTGCAAAACTATCTAGAGGTTGAAGTTAGAATCACCCAACATGTTCCGGAGCAGATACGTAGGCATGAGCCTGTGATATCCGGGTTTTTGCAAACCCATGCCTCTGAAATCAAAAAGCATTTATTAAATTCTGTTACTTGTAGGAGAAATAGTTCTCTCGATTTTTTTCGGTATTGTACAGCGTACGGAACAAATTCCATCTTGATAGCCTTGAGTCTGTTATCATTAATATGCGGAAGCCAACTCTGTGCATAAAATGAGAATTGAAATTGAAATTTGCCCTCTTTGGGGAAGCCATTACATAGTGGAGGAAATTTTTCTCCTCTCCCTTCAATATGTATATAATATTAAACTCGGTGTATATTAATCAAATTTCTTGTTGATCACTTGGTTTTAATATTTATCGACCATTGTCATTTGAAAAAGTGTCTAACATATTATATACGCCGATATTTTTGTAACTACTTTTAGTTTAATATGTTACCTTTTTTTCTTCCTTATAGATAGATAGATAGATAGATATTTTAGCCTTTAGAATATCATTACTAATCAATAATAATTCTACGTTGATAAAAACGCACAGTGATAAATATGATATTTCTATGGGTGCATTTGATTCTACTTAAATTTCAGATTTAGTCTGAATTCACATTTTAAACATCATCAGTAGGATATTTGACTCCTGACAGATCGGACATTATATAAGTATGAAGGACTTATTGTTATCTCTAATAGTACTTGTCCACTATCCTCTTTGACAAATAACCTTTTAGGGCTTTCAAATTAGTTGGAATTAAGATAGATATTCCCTTCAAAGTTAAAATAGTTAACGTTTTAGATATTAATTTAAATCTGTCGAGTGAAAAAATTAAACCCTATAAAAAAACAAACAAAAAACAATGAAAGACAAACCTACATTAACGTTTACTCCAACCATTCCCACCAATTAATCAAAGAAGCTTCTGCAATAATAAATGTTAGTATCAACAAGAGCGTCTTTAGAAAAAGTGGTTTTAGACTGGAGTTATTACACCTAAGATCCTCCAGAGATTCCAGAGAAAATGCACCTAAAATTAAAAAAAGAAGAGTAATATTGTTCACCCCCACCATTTCTGTCAACTATCTAATAACTACATCGGTCAAACTGAAACATATCGACAAACATTTTAACCATAATAATCAATTAAGTAAGTTTTGTTGTAGAAAACAGTAAAAATAAGATAGTCTTGCAATAACAAGATTAAAAACATCATTAACTCACATAATAACAGTATACTAAATTATTAAATTTTAGAATAACCAACAAATAAATAGTAAAATATTTTATAAATCTAGAGTCAAAAACAAATGCCTAGTCAGTTAAGTGCCATACGTGATAAACGCTTAGGGGTTCATGTCGCGAAAGTGACATGACTGACTGGACAGAAGATTATCTCGCAGAAAGTTTCCATTTCTTTCTGCGGTAGACTGGTTGCCAACCAAGGCTATAGAAACCAATCTGTCCTGTTCTTTAACCCATAATAGGAGGGAAGTGACGGATTAATACCTTTCTCAAGGGTATTTGCACATATATTTTGATAATCTTTGCGTGTTGAAAATTTGCGATAAAGTTCTATGTATTTAATATATATGCCTGTGTATGTGTATAAATACTTTTCTATTATGCATCGATTTTTATATGTCTTTTTGTGTGTATATGTGTAGAATTATGTATATATGTGTTAGCATATACGCGTATATATCTGGTCTTCATAGATGAGTATGTGTGAATGCGAGGGTGTATATATAAGATATTTTATGTATATATAGATGGATAGGTGTATATATATATGTGTGTGTGTGTATACATATTTGCATATTTGTAGGCATGTCGTTGGGCGTATACCAAACACTAATACAGTTGTAGATCACCTTTCTTATTTCTATCAACTACGCTTTGAATATTTTTAGCGTGTTGAGAAAATTGTGGTTGAAACCTCTGATGTAGTTGAGATATATGCTTGTAAATGTGTACAGCTACTTTATCTTATGTAAGTAATTGAATGTTGGTTCTTTCGTGTGAATATATGAAGTTTGTTAGTATACTTGCGTATACATGTGTTAGTATTAAGTATACGCGTATATGTTTGCTCTTCATAGGTTTGTATGTGGGTCTGTGAATAAAATATTTGTATGTGCATTTAAAAGGTTGTGTCTTTATGTGAATATATATGTGCATACATATGTATGTATATATGTGCATGCGTGTATGTGTGTGTATATGTTCATGTTCATATGTATATATATATATATATATGTGTGTGTGTGTGTGTGTGTGTGTGTGTGTGTGTGTGTGTGTGTGTGTGTGTGTGTGTGTGTGTGTGTGTGTGTGTGTGTGTGTGTGTGTGTGTGTGTGTGTATACGTATTCGGGTGCTAGAAGGTTGGTGTATATGAGTTTATGATCACTCATTCTGTCCAGTGAACCTTTTTCCTTTAATGTTGGTGACCATTAAACAATAAGACTAGCAATTTGTATTCTGGGTCATGTTACTTGATTTCTATTTTGTTGAATTTGAGAAAATTTGATAGCAAATAATGATGAGGTTTTCGAAATAGATTATAATTTATAAAAACTTTAAAAGATGTGTTTAGTTTTCCTTTATACAAATATATATAAAGGAAAACTCAACACATCTTCCTCTCGTTTCAGACATTTCCACTTATCTATCTATCTATCTATCTATCTATATATATATATATATATATATATATATATATATATATATATATATATACAGAGAGAGAGAGAGAGATTAAAATTTGATAAGTGAAAATTTAGCCTGAAACGAGAAGAAAGCTTTGAAATAATACATTATACATTTCGCTATTCAACGCTTCATCATATCTAAAAATATAGAAGTTTAAAAAATAGAACACACACACACACACACACACACACGCACACGCACACACACACACACACACATATATATATATATATATTATAAAAATAATGTTCAAAATAATTTATTACATACACACACATATATATATATATATATATATATATATATATATATATATATGTATATTATTGGATAGTTTAATAATAGTTATCGCTTCGGGAAAGTATATCTGCACAATTCCATTTAATTCAATTCATGAAAAATTGGCAGTAAAAGATTTTCCTAAAACTCTTGGTTAAATAGATGGATAAACATGACTATCTTTTCTTGTGTGTGTGTGTGTGTGTGTGTGTGTGTGTGTGTGTGTGCTTGTCTATCCCAAGCTTTAAAATTTATATCAGTCAGAAAGAAGTACCACTCATTTATTGATTAAGTTTCAGTTATTGGGAAACTAATTGATGTCATCTTTTGAGGTACACTAGAAAAAAATAACTTCAGAAGATAATTCTATCTCTTTACATAATCTTTAATTTCTGTTCCTTCTTTTCTTCTATGTTAATTTATAACTTTCTCATTCACTCCCGTTCCTAGATAGAAATTTTGATGAACTGTCTTTGAAAATAGTATTGATGTTTTATCTGGTTGTTTGCTTCTGCTATACATCTCAACGTTCTCTGGAAAATTCAAAGAAGAATCACCTGATTTAATCGGTCCTGATTTAACATCTCGAGATCAGTCAATTTCTCCCCGATGTGATGTGATTTTTCTCTGTATTTCCTATAAATATTTTCATGCTAACTACTCTTACAAGGTGTTTTTCCTGGTGCCTCGACGAAGTTACTTTAATCGTTCTACTAGATTGGCATCTAGGTCCCACCCTTTTACTATTGAAATAGTTAAGTTTAACCACCACTTTTGCTCGAACAACTTTTCTTCTTGCACGTTCATATTTTATTCTTGCTCCAATACTCACTCTACTTAGTCTTTTCTATCACTGTAAGCCTCTGCGCACTAGTGTTGATCCCAAATTTTGCTCTTGAGGTAAAATGAATAAAACGTATGAATAATAATAGCATATTAATTCTATGCATTTAAAGATGTAATAGAAAAATACTTAAAAAGATCAATATTTTAAATTCATACAAACTATTAATCATGTTCAAATAGAGAAGCAAAATAATTCTCTGATTGTTCTGCCTTTCCATATCCTTGTACCAGACTTAAAGTCACTGAATATACACTGATATCAGAGTGAGAGCGTTGCATATTGACTGAATTTTTTCCGTTATAGTCTATATCTTCAACAAAGATTCTTCAACAAAATCTACCTTCTAGTTTTGTCGGGCAATGAAAAACACAGACGTCTACAAGCAATATTCACAAAATCCTCAGTAGCATCAAGTAAGCAATTGACCCAGCAATCTATAACTCCGTCAGGAATATACTCTTTTGGAAGGCTTGCCGCTGAAAACCTGAGAAAAACCAGTGTGAGTCCTGGAAAATATCAGTCGAGAGTAGAAGAATCAACGGAATTGACATGAGGCCAAGTGAGGGTAGTCATTATGCACATTGCCTACTGACAGAGTGTATTTGTAGTCTCATGGAATGTGTATAGATATAAATAATTGCATTAAATACCATATATACATAAACAGGCCTATTGTCTTTATCAGCAAAGCTTGCATTTTATCATTAAAATATGACAATTTTTCTGCTTTTTAGATCAATTTTACTTGCCTGGCCAATAATGGCTATACTTCTCTCTACTTCAGTTACTATACACGTTTATCTTTTAACGGAGACGGGCTTCTATGATGAAGAAGCTTACATTCAGTCAGTTAAGTGCCATACGTGATACACGCTTGGGCGATCATGTCTCGAAAGAGACATGACTGACTGGGCAGAAGATTATCCCGCAGTAGGTTGCCATTGCTTCCTGCGGTAGACTGGTTGACGACCAAGGCTATAGAACCAAATCTGTCCTGCTATTTAACCCATAACTGGAAGGAAGAGACGGATTAATACCTTTCCTTAAGGGTATTTGCGCGTAAGTGAATAGAGTGGATGCAACTGGACTTCGAACTCGGCTTCCCGGTTTCTCGTTCCGAGCCGATATCCACTGTACCACAACGCACACCCAAGCTTACATTATTCTGTTTATTACTGTAGTAAGGAAGAAATTGTCAGTTTACATTTGGGTAACCATCAGACTGAAGTAGAAGCCGGATATGAAATGAAATAATTGCTTGTTTATTTTTTGCTAACTAAACGAATTAATTACCGTCAACCGATTGTATCGTTCTTAATTATTCCGATGTATTTGCACACAAAATTAATTTATATTTTTTCGATACATTAACCAAAGAAACCGGAATATTGGTTTAATGCCTATATAGAATAACTAAGTTCCTTGTATGATATAAAAACTTTTTAACACTTCTTATAATGGGAATTATTTCACAGAATAAATTTGTGGCTAACAAAGAATTAATAAAAAATAATTCCTACACATCATATTCACCATAAACAACGGAACCTACCAACTATACAAAAAACAAACAACAATCTAACGTGCATTAACAAAATATCCCTAAAATTATAACAACTTAAAATATTCAATGACAGTAAAAGATATATGAATCAGCATTAAGAAACAGTTTTAACCAACTAGCATACAATAACCAAAACTATCGAAACAAAAGCAACAGAAAAATTAATATCATCAGGTTTAATAATATGCAATAAAATAACACCAATAAATGCAAATTTCTAAACAAAGAAAACTTTAGCTTTAAAAAATGCCTAACCAATAACATAATATAAAAATGCTACTGTACCAAAGGATATTAACACAGAAGAAAAAATTTACATAGGCGCCAAAGAAACAACATTTAACTGCAAATATATCAATCACAAAACATCATTTAAAACAGAAAAACAGAAAAAAACATAACTCTATCAGAGTAAATAAAGCACCAAAATGAAAATGATATCACCTCCAAAATCAAATGAGAAATTATAAAAAAGCCAGCCTCACACAATATCAATCGTAGAAATTGCAAATTATGCTCAGAGGAAAAATTAGAAGTAATTACATTTAATAAACAAAATAACTTCTTAAACAAGAATAATGAAAAATGAATAAATTTAAAAACATAAATAAATATTTATTTTGCCACTAAACCTCTAATTAAAAGAAAGCATACAAATAAAATTAATATGACATAAACTTCAAAACCTAAACAAATAAAATTAACATAATATAGACCATAATATTATACATACATCTTACTACAATGAAGACTTTGTATCCACAAAAATCAAATGTAAAATCAATTAGGAAAGAGTATCCCCTTATAATGTCAATAAAAATTTGTAAATAATGTGTCAACGAAAAGTTAACAATAATCATATCAAAAAGAAAAAAACAAGAAAACTTAAAATAAACTCTGAAAAAGAAAAATTAAATAATAGAAAAAGGATGAAATAATTACATAAACAAATAACTTATTAATCACCTAAACATGTAATTCTAAATAAATTAAATATAAAAGATATCCATCTAATAAAGGATTTTTAAAAACATTCAATCTATTACTTTTACAAGTATTACAACACAAAAACATGGACATGTATATGTGCGTATGCGTGATAATGTACGTGCATCTATCTATCTATCTATCTATCTATCTATCTATCTATCTATCTATACACACTTATGTATACGAATGTGTGTTCGAATGTACAATCATTCAACTTTCAAAAGTTAAATCTAATGATACTTCTTCCAACAATATGTTAACACAGAAAAGATTCCGGAGAGAAAATTAAAGAAAGGAAAATAAAATAAAAAAGAAGAACAATACATTACAAGTGAGCAAAAATAACTATGGCAGCTAACACCTGCTAAAACAGGAAATATGCAGAAACCCACAGCAGTAAAAAAATTCAAAACAGTAAAGAAAGACAAAAAATTGGTAACATTAGCAGGAAATAGGAAAATACCCCTGAAGAGTAGACGGAAATCCGCCGAAAAAAACCCTGAAGTAGGGACACACTCATTAATTATGCACAGACATACAGATACATACGCACACACACGAACCCACAGATAATTATATATATATATATATATATATATATATATATATATATATATATATATATAGTTTTAATGTGATAATGTTTAGCGCCAATGTTTTTATTTTTATGTTCTTTCACTGATAAAATATATTTTGGCAACCTAGTTTTTTATCGAAAGTCCTCGATAACAAGTTGGATATAAAGCGTTGATAAGTAGAAAGATTGTATGTCTTTAAGTGAGCAGATTCATGCCGACTTGAAAGTTTCGTGATAAAAGCGTTATGTTGTTCTTACTCATCAGGGCTATTTGCCACGAAGTACCGTTTTCTCCTTGTTTATATAGAACATGGTATATTTTAATTTTTTTGGCATTAGTATTGTTTATGATTAGTTGATTTTGATTTTTCTTTATTTTTTTAAGTTGTGTGATTTATTTTCTATTTTTATTGCATTGTTTAGAGTACGCGTGAATGGCTGCTTGTTAAATCCTTTTGTATTGGGTTATGCTCTTTTGTTTAATTGACCTGTTTTAATTGGTTTCACTTTTTTCTCAATGTGTTGGCATGTTTAGCTACGTGGCAGTTTTTTTCTGGGTTATAGTTACGTGTTTCTGTGTATATTTGTATTTGCGGAGTTTGTGTGTGTTTCTTTCAGTTTTCGTTTAATGTTTGTTTTTACTATATATATTAATCATTTCTCGCCAACAAGGCGGCGATCCCTAACTAATAAGCTTCGCGTTACAGTGAGAGAAATGACGAAGTAAGAGAGCAATATGTAAATAATAAAAGATGAGCAGGATTCAAGAAGAAAGAAGATGGAAATTGCCGTTGAGATTAAACTTTTGGATATTGCATTTATCAGGGAAGATAGATGGGAGTTCTACTGGCGAGAGGTTAGATAAGATAATGTATTCAAGTAACAGCGGTGATTACATTTAACTATTAAATTGTAAAATATGCCAATCTAGTATTACACTTAAATGTATGTGGTTGCTGCACCAGGTAAAAAGAGCACGTCAGGGCAGTAATCTTGTCGGTGAGGAAGTCGAAATTCCAAATCACGTACGATTACATTGCAAATCCTTTTTTACATTTTATCTAAGACCTTAAGATGAATACCAGGAACACCAAACCAGATAAGGCAACAGTTTTGAATTCAAGGGCAAAGGAAGGTACTTGTTTCACTTCAGGTCAGTTGAAAAGTTGAGGCCAACGTGTTTCTCTCCAGAAAACTATCATCCATGTAAATGGTAGGAAGGAAATATTCATTATGGTTACGAATAGTTTTGTCTTCGAATCATTTACAAAGCATTTTCCGCCACAATTAATCACTGATTATATATATCTATTTAGGTTTAGGGCATATATATATATATATATATATATATATATATTATTGTACTTTAACCATACATTTGCGTTGTGGATATTCGTCGTCAATTTGTTGTGTAATTGTTGTGAAACTTCGCAAATTTGTAGCGACACAGAACAAGAACGTAGGTTCAATACAGTGTATTAGTATAACAAGAAAGAAGATATCCAAAAGAAGTGTTAGTCATAAGTATATATAGAAATAAATAAGTCCCAATGTATTATTACGCTGCCTGATTTGTAGCTGCCGTTAACTGCTCTCGTTAGATGCTGTACTTGATTGCTCTTTAACTGCTGTAATTGACTGCTCGTAACTGCCCTCTGGAAGTCAAGCAGGTAATTTATATATAGCCAGAGGAAGAGTTCATTCCTCGTAGAAGGGGCAACATAACAATTTGTCCCCTATTCCTCAATCATTATACGCACATAAATATAAGTGCGTTCGTCCTTCTCTGTATGGACATGTAGCTCTGTCTGTCTCCCCATCTCTTTCTCTGGATATATATATATATATATATATATATATATATATATATATATATCCGAGTGAATACAGAACGAAGAAAAAAAATTTACAACGTCCAAAACATTAATTTAAAACAGTGCTCAATATATAATATATAGAGCCGTGAATATTTATTATAAATTATATTTTAGAACATGTATAAATTATTTTTAGAACCTGTACATGTAACATCCCTTACCTGCTCCTCTAAGAAATCCAAAGGATAAAGTCTAGTTGCAAGATAATAAAAACTTACATTCTAACTGCTAATGTTAAATCTGTCTACAAAACTCAGTCATTAATCAACCATATTCACTACCCACACCACTTTCTTCAAACTTATAACGGTCAATCAACAAGACTTATTCCCTTATTACTAACCCCCACCAACATCCCACACACAATTGAAAAATATAAGAAAAGAGGCTTTCCATTCCTGTCCACACCGCCTGATGAGATATTGTAGTTTCAATGTCGAAACAAATGAACTATTTGTAGTGGATATATAAAAAATTCTGTACATGTTCTAAAATATAATTTATACTATATATATATATATATGTATATATATATATATATATATATATATATATATATATATAGATAGATAGATAGATAGATAGAAAACGTGGAGAAATTTGTGACTTAGCTGAGCAGTGCTATTTCAGTCACGTCTTTTCATCATTAAATTGCTAAAAAATTTAACATGACAATTTAACATTATATATATATATATATATATATATATATATGTGTGTGTGTGTGTGTGTGTGTGTGTGTGTGTGTGTGGGTGGTTGGTTGTTTGTGTGTATTATTTTCGATGGATAAATTGTCGTCTAAATAACGCAAAGATTAAAATAATACTGTCATATTCATCAAAATTACACAAAAATATTTCGAAATTTTAAAGAGTCGATTAATTCTTCAGAATTGTTCAGATTGCCTATAGGTAACCATCAGCCTGCATTAAAGACCGGATATGAAAAGAAATAACTCGCTTTCTTTCTTCTTTTCTTTTATTAACTCAACCAGTTAATTGCTATCAGCCGAATGTATTGTTCACATCTATTCCGATCTATAAATTCATATACATTATTTTTCGACAGTTTTACTAACTAAACCGGCATATTGCTTTAGCTGCGAGTGGTTATATCGAATAACTATTTTCCTTCTATGATATTAAAAAATGTTAACGCTTCATACATATTATAATTTTACCATGGATTAGTCCACTGTTCCTGACTCACTATACAGATATATTTGTGTTCTTCTTCTCTGTACGGGTATGTATTTGAATCTCTCTCTAGCTCTAACTCTCACTCTTTCTCTCTCTCTATCTCTCTCTCTCCCTCTCTCTCTTTATATATATATATATATATATTATATGCATTCACACACACAAACATCACATATTATATAAATTTATCAGTCGTTGCGTGTCATCTTCAGTTGGACTACATTTATTCTGATATTGGCCACCAGAAAATAAAATCTTCGGTTAAGATATATTTTTGTCTTTATTCCTATCGCTCTTTTAAATATATATTTTACTGACATCAAATTTTTTTACACATTCATACCTACTTTTACACACACACGCCACACGTATACACACCTATATACAGTAATAACCTGAGATACGAGCGTTCAGACATACGAGTTTCTTAGATACGCACCTAGGCCTGACGTAAGATACGAGTTGAATTTTGAGATACGGGCGAGTTTTAGTTAAGCATTCTTTAGTTGGCGTGGCTAGCGGCGAACATCGAGAATATTTCCACTCGCAGTAACCGTTTTCATCTCGCTCATGAAAAATCTCACTTTTGTTATGCCATTTTTGCTCTTATTTTACATTGAACGCATCGGAAATAGTCCTATTAATTTCAACTGAAAGAACTGATTTCAGACACAAGTCTTCTGAGTTACAAGCTTGGTCGTTACTAACTCGTATCACAAGGCATTACTTCATATATATATATATATATATATATATATATATATATATATATGCAGGATTATTAAAAACACGGTATTATCATTAAAATTTTAACTAATTTTTCATGTGTTCTTACGATTTTTTGTTTACAGAACTCAAATTATACAAAATACATACACATCACTCTATATCCATAAACATTACAAATTTATTTACAAATATAACAAAATCAATTCTTGATATTTGTTAAAGTATATCTGAAAGTGCCCGAAAACATAAAACGTTAGGACAGTTGTTATATAGTTTTAGTTCTGAAAAGAGAGGAATATTAAGAACACAGGAAAATTTATATAAAAACCTTAACCCTCTAGGGCCATTCGTATCATATTTGATACAGTATTTCCCTATAAGGAAACATTTGGTATTTCCTTATAAGGAAACATTTGGTATTCATTGACTGAGCAGTCAGTACTGCTTTCATTTGAAATTTATAAAATATTTCTCTTAAAAAATTTTTCAGGAAAATATTTCTTTCAAGGCTTGTTTTCATACTGTATCAAATATGATACGTATGACCCTAGAGGGTTAATGATAATAACTTGCCTGTCATTTTTATTGAAAAGAGAGACTGTTGCCGATATATATATATGACAACAATAAACCCTCTATATATGTAAGATACATAGATGACATCTTTGTTTTAGCTAAGAATATCGATCAAATTAAATATCTGAAAAACAAATTTGAAAGTCACTCCGTCCTCAAATTTACATTGGAACTTAATATTAATAACAAACTCCCATTCCTTGATGTATTCATTGATTCTAGCACACATAAATTTACTACTTCTCTATATAGGAAACCAACTAGCATAAATTCGTGTCTTCTTAATTATAATAGTGAATGCCCCCAATAATATAAGTTAGCTGTTATAAAAAACTTACTTCAACGCACACAAATGATATCTTCTTCCAAATCCATATTTTATAAATAATTACACAACATTAAGCAAACACTAGTCAATAATGGATTTCCTAACTCCGTTATTGATCAACAAATTAAAATGTATCTCAACAAAATTAACAATAGCTCTAACAATAATGATAATATTAATATTAATGGTTTACATCAAAATAAACATAACACTATTTGTAATATAACAATCTGGCCCCACCCGAGGAAGGCTGATGCAAGCGAGGGTGTTTCCGGTCGTTGAAAGGAACGGATATTGTTTTGACCTTATTTCCGGCAGCAGCGGAAATAACTACAGAGGCAAACAGAACAGGTGTCTCTGAGAATTACGTGGGCGTGCGTGGGCGAGGCAAAACCGGAAGAAAAAGTCCCGGTTTTGGAAGATTATAAAAAGACCTCGTCACACGGATTCGCCAGTAGTAGTAGAGGAGCGACAGAGATCGGCCGGTGAAGAGAGACACAACAGATACGACTACACTCCCGTCAACCCATTTGAAGCGCGCTCTCTCAATTCTCTGTTCCCTATTCTACACGGTCCATCGTCATTAATAAAAATATAACTTCATATTTTTATATATATGCGTGTTTGTTGTTTGTCGATATACAACATATTAACTTATACTATTGCAACCAAATACATAATAATTGTAAACAAGATGAAAAAACTCTCAAAAACATAATACGTAGAAATGTTAAACCAGTGGAAAGTAATAATCAAATTAAACTCATTATATATTATAAAAAGTTTAAAACAATTGACCTCATAGTCTATAATAACCCAACAACCACTAAACTAAATTCTCTACAAAAAAAACAATGTAGTGTCAATTTACATGCCCATTCAGAGATTGCATCACTGATACTAATCAAAAACCTAGTACATATATTGGTTTTACTACAACCACTCTCTCCCGTAGACTTACATGTCATCTTTCTGTTCAGAGTACTATTAAACAACATTTCTCTGAAAAACATAAACATGTAGGTAATATCAGACAGATTTTGGTCAACAATACGGTGATCCTTACTCATACACACAGTAAGAGGAACCTGCAGATATTGGAGGCCATGTACATCAAATCGAAACAACCAACACTCAATAAAATCAAATTTAAAACAGGAAATAACATATTACATTGCATTTGACTACATGGTTTTGTTGTCATTTCGCGCTATCCCGCGGTGTGACGTCATAAAACCGCATCGCAAATTTAAGAACTGCGTTTATTATTTTTGGTAACTATTGCCGTTGCTAATCGGAGTTTTATGTCAACACAAAATAAAATCGTCGGTGATGGTGGATGTTACATTTCAGTTTAAACAACCTCTCTGAAAATGGCTCATGTGAGCCGAAAGCTTAGAAGAAAATCAATAAATAATTATCCAATTAGTAAAACCAATATATGTACTAAGTTTTTGATTAGTATCAGAGATGCTATCTCTGAATGGACATGTAAATTGGTAAACTACATTGGTTTTTTGTAGAGAATTTAGTTTAGTGCTTGTTGGGTTATTATAGACTATGAGGTCAATTGTTTTGAATTTTTTATAATATATAATGAATTTAATTTGATTATTAGTTTCCACTGGTTTAGCATTTCTACGTATTATGTTTTTGAGAGTTATGTTGGAGAATTTTTGTCTTTATTTTCAACTGAAATTAAAGCAAAAATATGATGTTTAGAACGGCTCATGATTAAACATAATAGACATTCATTGTCTCTTATATTTAACAGCATATGTTTAGAAAAAAACATATATATATATATATATATATATATGTGTGTGTGTGTGTGTGTGTTTTTATATGTGTGTGTGTGTGTGTATGTATATATATATATATATATATATATATATATATATATATAATGGAATAGCCGAAAATCCTTACACCCACACACACACACACACACACACACACACACACACACACATATATATATATGGTCCAACGAAAATTCAAGGTGTTGATACGTCGCTAAACAACAAACAAACATGCTTGTATTTATATACAATGCTGCACTAAAGTTTTGGGGAATTATACAAAATGATTTTATACCTTCATTTTAATAAAACATGTAGACTTTTTAGCATTATGCTTTAAGCGTTAAGGTTTATGAACGCTGAGCATTAGAAAATAAGCTCTCTCGTTTCCATATGTAACATAAGATTTTCTTCTTCTTCTATGTGCCCTGCCCTTTCAGGACGTAGGCGATCATGGCTTTCCATGTCTCTCTATCCCTGGTGGCTTTGTAGTTGCTGGTGACTATATCTAGAGAATAGCGTAAATGCGGAAGCAATTTGAAGTGCGTGTAGTTTTGCCATCGCTGCGATCGCTTTCTGATACGTTGCGTTGTCTTGGTGAGAGATCACTGTTTTTTTTTCTTCATTTGTGGCCCTTTTTGGCGATTTCTTTCTTCAAACGCGCTAATAATGCTATATAATACTTGTTAGTGATGGTTCTTCCTTTCCCAAGATAATCGATGAACAAAATACCTTGGGCATCCCAAAATACAGAAGCCAAAACCACGTTGCCTTCTGACGTTTGCGTCTTTGGTCGCTTTGGACGTCTTTCACCTTTACTGTTCTCTCAGCTAACTGGCAATCTGACTCCGGACTGAAATGGTAGATCCTTGTTTTATCCATTGTCACATATTTACGCAAACAGTTGCAAATAACACTCATAATAGATGACGCTTGTTGTTTTTGATCGACTGTGAGCAAATGCGGTTTCCACTTTGAACACGGCTTTCTCATTGACAAATAATCATGCAAAATGATATGTTCAAATCCACTGCTATCTCACGTAACTTCAATTTACGATCGGCTAAAACGAGTTTGTAGATCTTTTGGTGTTTGCGGGAACTCTGTCGATTTTGGGCGACCTGACCATTCAGCAAATTTTGTGTCTTGACGACCACGTTTAAATTCAGCATCCCAACTTTTAACCGTTGTTTCCGACGGAGTAGAATCCGAATAACACAGATCACGAATTGCTTTGTTTGAACAATATTTTTCCCATCAAAAAGCAATTATTTATGAAGACACGGAATTCACATTTTTCCATTGTTTTGAAAATTTGCAACAGTAACTTCAGTTAAATAACTGTAATTTGTAAACTATACTTCCTATTGGGCCCAAATATTTCACGTGCTATTAGAAGGTTAGTAGCTCATTAAAGCCATATAGGTTTAAGTGGCGCCACCTATATGTTAGATCTAGGGCTTATTGAGTGATGTGCTATTTTTTAAATGTCTTTGTACTCTCAGAAATATTTCGAAAAAATGTTTCATTGGCTGAATAATTTAGCTATCTTTAGACATTTTATATATCGTGTAAATATATTAAAACGAATATATTATATTTAATCATATTCTAAAATGCAACATTAAATATATCATCATCTCTTCAATATATTCATGAGAGCGTGCAGAAAATCACTCAGCCCAAACATGAGCTACATTTTCTACGGGAAATGTCTATCTATTTATTGATTTACCTTTGTATGCATTCCAATGCAACAAACGGTTTTCACGTTACACTTTATCAAAAATTAGGTTTTCGGTATATAATATGTAATCTTTGTTAATACATTAAACCCATTTTGGGGAGACAAATAAACAACAATTTTTGTTCTCATGATTAAGACATGCACTTTTTCATGCACACACGTTTCTTTGTAAATATCTGTCTAGATGGTCTAGGCACGAAGCACTTTAATTTACTGCATAGGTAGTTGCTTACTTCTGATCTTTTTTCCTTTTCTTGTTCATCTTTCTTTTCATGTCTGGTAATTTTTCGTTTAATGTTTTAGATTTTTCAACAAGTTGACTGTTGGTGTAACCAACAGTGTATATATATATATATATATATATATATATATATATATATATATATATATGTGAGTGTGTGTGTGTGTGTGTGTGTGTGTGTGTGTTTGTGTTTGTGTGTGGCTTAATATTACTTGACATTCTAAAAACGAAGCAACAGGTTTCGTTCCCAAGCGGTTGCTTTGGTTTTAGAATGTCTATTAATATTAAACTGGATAATTTCGATAATTATATTTTATACGGAAACTAACGAAGATTAACGAAACTAGGTATAAGCAAACTGAAAATTTGAAATTATTGTTTTTAACATTATTTTTTATGGTATTTAAGTAGATGTTCTGTTTATAATCAAACAATATTATATATTTATTTCTACCGGCCTGATTATTTTTACGATAAAACGTGTCTTTCGGCAGGAATTGAATCCACATAGACGAAGCCACTAAGTGATCTGGCGCGTCTTAGAACTCTCGACCACGAATGGCGATCAGTCTAAACGAAGTCAAATTAAGCCTATAACACAATTTTCGATTTATCGTAATAACCATCTCTGCTCTGAAATGTATCGTAATGTCAACAAATGTAAACATATTAAGGACATTAACGAAACTGATTTCATTTATTTATGAAAATAACGAAACTGGTTATAAAAAATCGACAATTTGAAATTATTTGTTTGAATATCATTTTTGATCGCTACTTGTATTTAAGTAGACATTTTGTTTATAATCAAGCAGTATTATATTTATTTTTATCGGCTTGATTATTTAGAATAAATCTTTGCTACGCAAATGTGTGTGATTCGGCAGAATTTGAACCTGCGACCCCTATCCAGACATGTGCGAATCCTGCCGAATGACACGCATTTTGGTGACAACAGTTTATCGTAAATAATCAGGCCGGTAGAAATAAATATATATAAAACTTTTTTTATTATAAACAGAATATCTACTTAAATGCGGGTATCGAAAAAAAAATTGAAACAAATCATTTCATATATATATATATATATATATATATATATATATATATATATATGAATGAATAAGAGCGAAGAAAATAATTGTAACATTCAAAACATTAATTGAAAACAGTGCTCAATATAAAACTAGACCAATTAATATTTATTATTAATTATTACATTAGAACATGTGAAAACTACAAACTACTACAAAACTGTATATTTTGTTTCGATATTGTTTATTACCATCATTGTTAACTACCTGATGAGACATTGTTCTTTCAATATCGAAACAAAATGTTTAATTCTGTCGTAATTTATAATTTTCATATGTTCAAACGTACTGATTATATAAATATATATATATATATATGTGTAAGTTTGTGTGTGTGTGTGCGCGCGCGCGCGCGTGTGTGTGTGTGTGTGTGTGTGTGTGTGTGTGATGTCTAGCCACACTGATGATATAGTAAAACAGGTTTGTTTGTGAATGACTAATAAATTATGCTCTCATTAAGATTAAGCTCTCTAATGAGAAAGGTTTTTAATAGTTCCTATTTCCCCGATTTACGCGTTAATCTGTAGTGAATAATTGAGTTCTCGCGGCGGCTAGCGTGTGTATACACCGCACATATATAAAGCGCTGTAGTTTCTTCCTGTATCACCCATGCGCCGATAGCTTATGGGGTAGGCACTCCGACTGTCGCGAAATCGATCGAGTTTTGATTCTAGCTGGAAACAATTGGATGTCTGGCCATACTGATTGGCTGTGATACAGCGAAACGGGCTTACCTGTGGATGGCTAATATATATATTCTTTCTTTCAAATGCCTTTCATTAATACGGCCAAAAAGGAAAATTTTAAGTCCTCCTTATTGTCCTAAGCGTTTTCAACGACTTCTATAACCATTTTCAAGGGTGTCTCTGGTGTTGTTAGTTTTTTCATGTTTATTTAACCGGAACTTTCTTTCCTTGCTATCGACTGTTGCCTGCGGCTAAAATTCGCATGGGCATCTCTCTCACTCTCTTTCTCTCTCTCTCTCTCTCTCTCTATATATATATATATATATATATATATATATATATATATATATATATATATATATATATATATATAATATATATATATAATTTATGTATATATATATATATACTTGTTATATATATATGTGTGAATGTGTGTGTGTATTTCTATCTGTATAATCATTTCAACTTTCAAACAAAAGCCTTTTTCTGCAAACAAATAGGTTGATTTTTTTTTGTATGTATATTAAAACATTTCCATTAATAAATGCTAATCTGTTTCCTTTTCATGTAGCGATTTCTAATATCTACTTTTGATATGTTCTTTGTTTTGCATAGAAGGGCAAAGTGCCAAGATCGTGAACTTATATTCCGTGCTTTCTGAGCGGGTAGTTGGCATTTAATGCTGTGAAACGCGTGATCCAGTAATCGAAAATGCTACGGTATGAAAATGTAGACGAGTATTTTTCTTCTCTTCATTTCTTATTCCGTAATACTTGACAACGGGCTTTTTTTTTTATTTCATTTTATTTTTGTTATAATTTACTCGATCTGAAAGAATTATTTATTTTGCATGCCACTCAATAATTCCGTAATTTTTTTTTCATTGCTATCATACCTGAGTTTGCGAAATAATAGCTTGTTATTTTAGGAAACGTTCAATTCCAACGTTTTATTTATTCATATATTGAAAATATTTTTGTCCAATAATCTTGAAGTTTATACTGCAAAAAGATTTCTCTGTTTACAATGTATGATCAGAGTCCAGGAAGCTAATATTTGATATCATGGAAATGAGGTTATCAATCCGACAGAAACTAACTGCGTATGCGTGAACAGGTCTTATTCTTTAAGCTGACGCAACTGGTATCATTTGATAGCATTTACAAAAACAGCGTCCCTTTCTCTCTGACTCGTTTTATTAGAGTAAAGGGACATAAATGTCAGCTTGTATTCTAAGAGGCAGCAGAAGGAAGGACTTTAAACGAATGCTTGCCACCCATTGGCTTAGAACCCCTTCGTGGGTGGTCTCCCGAACCTAGGATTAAGAAGCGTATCGACGCTACAAACTTCCTGAGATCCTCTGTTGTTTTCGTGCAGTTTTAGGACTGGCATTGGCCTTTGAGAGAATGACGACTAGTGGTTTCTGCAGGAACTCCGTAGTAGTGCCGTCGTGATACAGAATACACAAACTTATTACTTTTATCTGCTGTTTAAATTCCACCAAGTTTCATTAATATTTACTTATTTATTCAATGTATTATATTGCAGTATAAAAAAATATATTTGTGCTTTTCAGCATTATCAAATACATTTTATTCAATTATAAATTTGAAGCCTAGGGAGCTGGTTAATGTTTCTTTGATTCGGATTTGTATCAGACTTAACCGAACTCCCTACAGCCTACAAGTTTATGCAGAACTATCATCAGAAGGTTTTCATCAGTACGTTGATTGTCGGCAGGTTGGAATATGTGGAGTTGTGTGGAATAGCGTAAGAAGAATAAAATATATATTTTGTATGTTAAAATAGTAATTTATTCAAAGAGGGAATAACAAGAATTTGTAGAAATTACTTTTCAATGAGAAAGTAAAGCGTATCAAGAGTTTGTACAAAATACTCGTAATAGTAACTGTTGAAAGAGATAAGGAGAAAGTGAAAGAGGACAATGTCCAAGTCGCTTAAAGCTGAAGTTAAATTTCCATCTGACTGACGTTGATGAAGTCCTTTTATTGATTTTTCACACTTACTCGCGAAGTACTTTTTGATCTTGCAAGTTACTCCCATTCGTCAAGAATCATTTTAACACATACTTGCGAGATCTGGTTTCGACTTTTTCCTCAAGCATATGGTCAATCCTTTTTCTATTAGGGAAAACCAGGATTTCACATGTCATTGTGAAATTTTGTAGAAGAAAGTTGATTTTAATTAATTTTTTATCCGTTACAAATTCATTATAGTTTGAAAAAAAAACTGTGACATCTTATCGGGCAGCCTTTTGATAAGTTCAGAGTAAACTTAATTATTTTTAAAGTTTTTCGATAAACGTTTGAATCTTTTTTATAAGAGATTATTGACAAAATACAATCAAGATTCTCAAAAAAAAAAATCGATCTTTACTGGGCATCTCAGTTTTGGTCACTTTCTCCTCGACCACCGTAGTATCTGTCGGTATTTTCTACAATTATTATCATGAGAACTACTCTGACGAGTTTTTTAACTGGTTCCGTGAACACATGAATTTAAACGTGCTACCTAATGTGCGTTGTGGTGCAGTGGATATCGACTCGGAACGACAAATCGAGGAATCGAGTTCGAATTTCAGTAAAATTCGTTGCATTCACTTACACACAAATAACCTTGGGAAAGCTATTAATCTGTCTCTTCCCTCCTGTTATGGGTTAAATAATAGGACAGTTTGGGTTCTATAGCCTTGGCTGGCAACCACTCTACCGCAGAAAGCAATGGTAACCTACTGCGGGATAATCTTCTGTCTAGTCAGTCATGTCTCTTACAAAACATAATCGCCCAAAGCGTGTATCATGTAAGGCACTTAACTGACCTAATTGGCATCTAGATCCCAAACTTTTACTGTTAAAATAGCTAAATGCAACAACTAATTTTACTCAAATATTCACCTTTTCCCACTTCCTACCTGTATGGTTATTGCTTCCCTGATAACTACAATCTTCAAAGCATCAAACAATCTCTTCTCTTTTTTGAACCCGGCTCATCTATTGCCATTTTCCCAATCCTTGCTATTTTCAGTTTTCTCTTTCACTTTTTCTTCCTTTAATTCCGTGAGGATGAGTGGCATTACCGTCTTGCTTGGGGTAAAATTATTAAAAAACTGAAGTTTTTTTTAAAATAAAACTATTACGAAGCATAATTGGCTACAACAAGTTTTGTAAGATGTATATGGTCAGTGGAATAAAAGAAAAATTAAAACAATATTTTTGCAATTTATTTTTCAATTTTATTCTTGCTGTATGTAGCCTTGCGTTGTCAGCAAGGAAAACATCATTTTTCTTCTTCGCGAGCACGTCTCAATTTTCTTCTAAGCCTTCTCATGGACACGTTGCTATTGTCGAACGTATAAATGTGTGAATCTGTCTATATTTCTATGAAGTATTTACATTATTCGAACTGTTGTTCTCATCTTTATTGTCATATTCACAACATTTCAGCCGTTGTGCGCTTCGACCTTCTTCATGTGAATGGAATTGTAAACCGAATCTTTTATTTCGGTCAGTGAGATTGATTGTTCTCGTTCCATGAGTCATGACACTTCCAGATGTCTTAATTATCCTCATTTAACTCATCTAAGTTTTTGTCGCCAGGAACTGAACTCACAACAGTCCGACAATAGTAGTGAAAAAAAAGTTAAAGAGTTGAGTTAAATCGAAATAACTAAGACATCAGGAGTAGCATGACGCATAGAACGAAAACACTCTACGCAAGTGCTCAAAATAGCGAGATCAGTCCAAACATCCAAGCACCTGATACAGGTCGGAGTGTACAATGGCCGAAACGTCGTGAACATATTAATAACAAAAGAAATGATGACAACACACCGAGCAGTGTAAATAATATGAATGCGCGTTTAGTTTTGCACTGCAATTTAAGTCTCTAAATAAATCATACCCCGATAGTTTCACCAGACACTCAAGAATATATATTCAGGTTTTGGTTGTGTGAATTTTATTCTTGTCGGAATTGCACGTTATCATATGTTAATCTTTTTTTCTTTTTTCTTTTTTTTTTTTTTTTTTGCCCGGGCACACTAATACGCCCTAAACAGTAGCAAAGCGCGTTCAACTTTAACGGAAGAGTAGTTATTATTATTATTATTTTTATAAAGCCACTCAACACTTTGCTACCAAGTTTTTGTCAAGTCTTTATCATTTGATATTTTGAACTGGATACTAAATCTTTTCTTTTTTGCCTTCTACAAAAATTTAAATCACTCATTAATGACCTCTCAAAAAATAAATTATTCATAAATCCATTTAAATGAAAATTGTATCGCTTATCCTCTTAGAAATGCTAATCCAAAAGCTAATATTTTAATATTTCATGATTAATTTTTCCTTATTAAAATTTGCAGAACGCTCAAGGGTTGTATTTATTTTAAAAGTGTGACCTGTAGTACAAAAAGTATGAGACTCACTTATATAAGGCATAGTCAGTTAGGAATGCTGTATTTTCTTCTTTTATGTACCATGTCCTTTCAGGACGGAAGCGATCATGGCTTTCCACATCTCTCAATCCTTGGTGGCTCTTAGCACGCTTTCTCATGTTACACCACGCAACCCTCGTTCCTTCATCCACCTGATCAGGTCTTTTAAATATGTTATCCGCTGATTTCCCTTGTCTCTTTTCCCCTCTATCTGACCTGTTAGTATCAGGTTCCCAAAGCCCTCCTTCCTCATTACATGTCCCATTAACTCTCTTTTCCTGATGCTCAGTATTATTTTCCTTTTCGTTTCAGTCCTTTCCAAAACCTCATCATTGCTCACATTAATACATTGGGTTTGAAGAGTAACATTATTTTTTAACGGTGGTTTTTGGCCTCAAACGTACATTTATAGTTTGACCACGCGATCTACGCTAAGATTTGTTCAGCGCAGCGGCATAACTTTGGGTTACTTATGTGTGTGTTGAACACATTATAGGCGTAATAGGTTGCCAAGAATGGGTCTCTTTCAACCACACGGGAATACACCAAATAAGAGATTTTTACTCAGGATAGATCAGCACCGAGAAAAAAGAAATCGTGCTGAAGACGATTGCATTCGAGAAATCTTGTAAAACAGGAAGACCAGCTTCGATATGTGCACAAACATATTTTCATAGCACGGTTTAAAATGCGATTACTTCTAAAACAGTAACTACTTCATGAACGAAACCTTAGAATAGATAGTAGCTACGAGTGAGAATTCCTGATGCCAAGTTCAAATTCTAGTCTAGCTTGCTGCAATCATTTATGAGGAAAAACGTTTGGGAAAAGTATAAATTTATTTATTTCCATAACTATGGGTTTAAATAGGAGGAATTGTATCTGGATAAATCATTGATGTACTAAAATGTTTCGAATTAAATAACTCCTAGTAAAAGATTTATTTTTATTTTCAAATTATATGTTCCCGTTCTAGTTAAATGTGTTTATACTGTTGTCATATCTGGTCAGGTGCCCCTGCTGTTCGTCTCAGTCTCCACGACAGACCCCAAAAAGATTCTGTAATGTAACTGGTCCTGACCTTGCAGTTCGACTCCAGCCACTGTCTCACCGACAGGATGTGGCTTTCTTCTATCTCTTCTACAAATATTTTCATGGCTTCTGCTCCGACGACCTTAAGTCACTGGTGCTGCCTCCACAAGAATTTACTCGTGTAACCAGACTGGCAACAAGATTCCACTATCTTACAATTAAATCAACCTAATGCAGGTGACAATTCTACTCCATCATATTCTTTTCTCTCACTTCCCACCTGTGAAACTCCTTTTCATATACTTGCTTTCCTGACGGCTAAAACCTCCAGGAATTTAAATGCAATGTCAATTCCTTATCCACTTGTCTCCAGTCCTTTCTACATCACCCCGTGTATCTTGTTCTTTTCTTTTCTTTCTACCTTTTCTGTGTTCCTATCCTTCTCTTGCTCTTTCTCTGACACCCACTGTCCGTCTTTCTTTTCACTCTTCTCCTGCCTAAACGTTTACTCTCCTATGTAGTCCACTGCGCATCAGTGGCAGTACCGCTTTGCTTGGTGTGAAACGATTAAAAAAACCATGAAAAATCAATTGCAAACTTTGAATTTTGGTTCATATTAATTGTTACATCTTCAGTCGATAATGCAAGAAGCTTTAATCTTGGAAACACGCACTGGCGCAATATCTCCAATTGCACTAGTATAGTACATTTAGTTCTGGTTTATGATATATTTATAACAGTGACTGAATGTATTAGGGAATTTTTTTCTTTGTCCACAGGTACGCATGTTAAACTCTATATTATACTGGCCCTGTGTCACGCTCATTGATCGCAATTGTTTAACGAAGTTTTAATTTGATCACACCATGTCTCGATATGTCTATGGCTATATCGTGTTGAATACACCTGTTCCCGTCCGATCACCGAAGTTAAGCAACATCGAGCCTGGTCAGTACTTAAATGGATGACCATTTGGGAATACCGGGTACTGTAAATGTAAGGACCAAGTTCACCGGTCCTCCAGGTTTTTTGGGGGGGAGGTCCAGGGCTAACAACCCTGCCCCATAAAAAACAGTTGTTACAGAAACAGCAAAAAAAAGTTGCTGCCCTATGCACCATCTGGGTGTGATGAATAAATGACGATGATGATGATGATGTCTCGATAACTGTCGACGTATTGTAGGAATAGGAGCACATAGGTGCGCTTTTATTTCTGCCTTATGTCGACCGATATCGAGATATGGTGGATTCAAACTTTGGATAAAAATCAGTTGCAGTAAAACGGAGCGTTTTAGAACTTTCATGACTAAGTAGCATCGGTTTGTGGGTCTTCACATTAAACTGACCCAGTGCTATATTTACCCTTGTTAGTAGAAGCTGAATACGATTACCTCGATTCACCAATCGATATTTTCGCTAAATCCGAATATATTTTGATGAGTAAAAGAAAAGTATTATTATGGAGAAAGAACAATAAAAGAACAGGATTTAATAAGATAGATGATAACGGTTGACATTGCATTTAAACTTGTGGGCGTTGACTTGAAAGCAACAAACAGGAACAAAGTTCCACCAGGGAGAGAAGAAACAGTTAGCATAGAACTTACGATTACATCTAACAATGTCATGTATAAAATAACGAGAACCAATTGTAATAAATTAATGCAGTAAAATTCTAGGTACTAAATAAGAAAGCTCATTGGACAGTGTTAATAGAAAAGGCGCATAAAAGTTACATCGAGGCGGGGAGAACTGATTGAAGCCAAGGCGTTATGTCAGAGCCAATAACATAGCATATTCTGTTCTCAGTACTCTCTAAATACAGAGCAGAAACACCACACTAAAGGTGAAATAATTTTGAATATTTATTAAGTTTCGGTTTCAATGACACAAACACTAATGAAATTTGTACTGGGATAATAAAACAAATAAAAATGTCCCCCAGTTTCAAAATTCAACATTTCAAATCGTGGATTTTCAAACCTTTCAAATCTACGAACCGACTATTTCCAAAATGAATCCCTTAACCTTATCTTGCTTTATTAATCCACAATTCTATTGCGAATAAACTACTCCTTTCGCCATCCCAGTACTTAGTCTTTGAGCAGAAAAACTGTTTCTATAGACTTAGTTAATCAGAAACTACCTGACAGTTGCCGTTATATCCAAAAGCCCCTTTCAGCAAGATTAATTAAATCAAGTGGAAGAGACTATAGCAGCTTCTGTTATGAGACAAATAGTACAATGTTGGTTCACTGGGTTTTCATTGCATTTTTCTTTTGATGTACCACTTCACGCAATATTATTTGAACATCAGATCACAATCTGAATACTGCATTACGTTCCACATAACTGATCAGCAGGCCGAATTACTACTTCTCTTTCTGGGTTTGTTTATAAATAAAGAATTCTTAAGATTAAATTTGATGCTGGATAGTCACGTTACGCCATGAGTTCCATAATCGATTATGATCGTTAGGGGAGAACATTTATTACGGCCATAGTATTAGCGATGTCTTTTGGGCAAGATAGCCTGATGGATCCTATCAAGTCATGGGTTGGTTTTTAATTCAAGGTTTCCCTTGTCATAGATTGGGGGTTAGTGTAACTTTGTGTGAATAAAATAGAAGAAAATAGTTTAAGTTTAAAAATTATGAAATAAAAAATATCCTTCCTACAAACAGCCACACAGGTTTTTAGATGTATATCGTATTTCTTAAATACGATATATTTGATAGGATAATTTGGCGGTTCAGATAAAAAAAAACCAATAGAATGCTGTTTCGATACCTTTTAATTGACACATGAATCATCAATTATCTTGAAAGCGAGATTATTGGTAAAATTAAGTGAATTCTTTCTTCCAAAACTTTTGCGCAAGAATTCTCGCCTCGAGATGAAAACGTCTGTCTGCTACTGTTCGTATTGTAACGTCTCTTTTAATTATTTTTCCCTCACTGTTACTGACACGTCTATAGCAAATTATCCCTACTGGATATATTATAACTAGCAAATGCCTACATATGTGTTGGGTTATTTTATGACACACAAGGGAATCTTACTCCTATTAAAAACGCAGCAGATTTGATTGTCGGTAGGACACAAAGATAGTGTGACATGAATGTATTGACCTGAAGACAGTACTCAACCTGTACTATTTCGAGTGACATGCATGAATATGTAACATCAACGTCACGGTAAGGAAGCCCAGTTTGCGTTACTAATTGACCCATAGATGGGCTCATCCCTTTCACAATGGTACTGGTGCAAAGAGAAAAAAAGAGGGAATAGAATTCGGTACATCAAGTTCCGATAAACTCGACACTGTCCACGCCTTCAAAGAGTTTAGTGTAGCCATGTAGATTTATTGTTTTAGTTATTTACTTATTCGCTATAACAATATCCATGAGTTGATATATCTAAACCTGATTAGTCTAGCACAATACAACATATGATGGGCGTTATATGAATATTAAATTCTCGATAGAATTTATGATATGCTAGAAAAATTGTTAAGCCCATCTTATCTTATAATCGCTACTTCGCTAAGCATGATACAGAGTAAGAAGTGTTGCAAAACGTTTGCTTTAAAAGTATCAGATCAGACCAAAAATGGTGCAATGCTGACCTGTATGCCATGCAGATGAAAACCCAAACCTCGACGGACTCTCAAATCTTAGACACAATTTTCCCCAGATTTTTTTTAATCATCTCACCCCAAGCAAGGCGGAAATGCCACTGATGTGTAGAGGGCTACATAACTGTAAAAAGATAAATTAGAAAAGAGTGAGGAGTACAAACTAGTTAGAAAGGAGCAATAGAAAGCTGAGAATGCAGGTGCAATGACAGATACATAGGTGGAGAGAAAGGGAAAGTTATACGGGGGGTGGGGAGAGAGCTAGAGTCCCGTGGTTAGTAGATGAGGATTGACTTTGCGTTTAAATTTCTGGAGGTTGTAGCCGTCAGGAAAGCAAGAATACGGGAGCGAGTTCCACAGGCGAGAAGTGCGAGAGAAGAAGCTGCAGAAGTAGAATTGTCGTCTGCATTTGGCTAACCTGACTGTGAATGGGTGGGACCCAGTTGCCAGTCTGGTTGCACGAGTAAATACCTGTTGAGGAGGCACCAGTGACTTAAGTTCGTCCGAGCAGAAGCCATGAAAATATTTATAGAACAGACAAAGGGAGGCCATATTTAGACGGTGGGGAAGTGGCTGCAGTCGAGCCGCCAGATCAGTACCTATCATATTAAAGCCTCTCATTTGAAACCTGTGAAGAACACTGAGAAGAACAGCAGGGGCACCTGACCATAAATGGCAGCAGTACTCCATGCACGGACGTATGGTTGGCTTATATATATGCAGGATGGATTCAGGCGAAAAAAACAGGCTGGATCGACATAGTGACCCAACCTTCTTAGCAGTAGATTTTGCTATGGATTCAATATAGTGGTTCCATCTGAAGTCTGAGGACAGGGTAAGTCCGATGAGGCGTAATGTATTGCTCTCCGGGAGAATTGCTTGATCCATGCTTATGGGAGGCAGGAGAGGTTGCCTGTAATGTTGACAGACAACAGCTTGGTTTTAGACCAATTGAAGTTGACAAGTCACTTCTTGCCCCAGTTCACCACAGAGTGTAGATCCCGTTCACGGTCAGCAGCGAGATTATGTCTGTCCGCCACGACAGGTTTCTTACTGGTGCGGGAGTATATTGTAGTGTCATCTGCGTAGATGCCTACTTGGGACTTGATCTCAACTGGGAGGTCGTTGATGAAAATAAGGAAGAGCGTCGGGCCCAAGATAGAGCCCTGTGGGACACCAGCATTCGTGCTGTAGGATGAAGAGGCACGCCCATTCAAAACGACCTTCATTTTGCGGTTATTTAGAAAAGATTGGATTAGGTCAAGCAGGCGACCGGTAATACCATAACCCCGTAGTTTGCATAGGAGGCCAGAGTGCCAAACCCTGCCGAAAGCCTTGGAGATGTCCAGAGCAACCGCGCGAGCCTCGTCAGGCTCATCAAGGGCCTGTAGCATGTACTTCGTTACGATTGTTAGCAGGTCGACCGTGGACCTGGCAAAGCGGAAGCCATATTGCCTGTCTGAGAAGAGTTTGTGGGCAGTGAGATGATGAACTATTTCATCATTGATTATGGCCTCGAATACTTTCCTGAATATCGGTCGAAGACTGATAGGGCGATAGTTGGATGGATCCGAGGGTTCACCACAAATTTTCTAAGATCTTTTGAATATGTCGTTGAACAAATCAACCTAGTTTCATTTTTTCTTTGTTATTTTTTCTATGTGCAGGATTTCCTCGTCATGGGAAAGAGAAGAACACTTTATCTATTGACGACTGTAGCGAGATATTTGACTAAATAATCTACCAGCTGTAAACTGTCTCTAAATGTACGGTAGATAAACATTTAGGGATTCATAGCGTTTTAAGAACAATAACAAGTTAGATATCTGAGAATTGTATTAATAGAAGAGGGAAAGTGTGGCATGGAAATATTAAAGCGCATTGACATAGTGAAATATGTCTTCCAAAATCCGAGCAAAGTATTAAGAAACAGAAAAATATAAAGAACCCCCCCCAAAAAAGGAGTACTGAACTGTTAAGGAGTATCAGCTATTTTATGTGACTGTAAATACTGAAAAATATCAACTTCAAGTCGGTTGAAAATGTGAGGCCAAGGAGGAACAGTGTGTGCTCTCGAAAAGAACTAGCATCATCTCATGCTGAATAGGAATGTGTCTCGATGGTGTTTAAAGAAAAACACTTTTGTTTTGGAGCCATTACATGTTATAAAACATTTCCTGTCACAGATAATCAATGATGCGAGGTCTTTTACGAAACCATCATCTAGGTTTATTTTGTAAGCCTCGAATAGTTTTTTTTTACTGAGACGGGAGCAAAAGGTAGTGACAGCTACTTGGGAACTGGTGAAATCAGGAACGTCATTAATGAAGATCAGAAACAGCATACGATTCACAATAAAGCCTTAGTGGAGACACTCACGTTTGTGTTAAAGTATGTGGAAGTGTGTCAGTTCGAAACAGCTTTCATTTCACAATGTGATGATATAATTGTAATTGTGTAGGTCAGCATTCCAAACCATTTCAAACGCCTTCAAGTTATTTAAAGCTAGAATTCTACTCTTCACCGTTATTATCAAGAGCTTGATAGACATATTTAGTGATGGCCTTTAGCACATCAGCGGGACACTTCGCGAAGCTGATGTCATATTGTTTTTCAGAGTTGTTTGTGAGAGATGAGATGAATAATCACTTCAGTATTGATTAGTGTTTGCAAAACAGTTAAGGGACTAATAGGGTAATAGTTAGAGGGGCCAGAGTGTTCTCCAGATTTCTTAAAAGCAGGAAATAAAGAATAAGATTCCACAAGCTAGAAAGCAAAAAGCAGAGAGGCAATAGATATAGAGTTTGGAGAAGATTGGAGCCATCTTAAAGTCACATTTCTTTAGGACATCGGCTGAGATACCATCATCTCTGCCTACCTTATAAGAATCTACTATAGAAATGATATCCGACACTAGAGATAGGGTTATGCACATATCGCTCAGTAGATAAACTGGGTTGGAGATTTCTGAACAAATCATTGAACCTAGTCTGCTGTAAAAGTCAGGACAACGAATTGGTTGAATAGGAACCACAGAACGAGTCCCGACCCATATGTTCATAATAGAAAGATGGTCTGCTGGATGGAAGTTCTTGGCTATTGGAGTAGCAGAAATGGGGTGTATACAGATACCATCGAGTGATCAAGGTTGCTAAGAGGTCAGAGCTGCATAACACGACATGTGTCAGGGATAGAAGTAAAGAAGAAATCAAGAAGAGAAGCGTGTCCTTTAGGGTTACCTGAGAAATGCGTGGGAGTTCCACCACTTGCTTGAGAGACTGAGTGGTTCAGAATGTTAGTTTCCGTGACAGAGCGATAAATCCCTTGAACATGTCAAATGCAATACATGTTGTACAAAACAGTCGATCCAGGCACTGTGCATTTCAACAATAAATAACAGATTGATACAACACTACAATGCTAAAACTATGAGGTAATGTTCCTGGCTAAGATCAAATCAAAATGAAATAGATTACGCATTTAGTTTCTCCTAATTTAGAAGTTCGCAGTGTACAGAGTGTTTTTTAAAATCGCTTGATCCGTGACTTTCACTTTTTTTTTAATCATTTCACCCCGAGCAAGGCGGAAACGCCACTGATGTGCAGGGGGTTACATAAATGTAAAAAGGTTAATGAGAAAAGAGTGAGGAGTACAAACTAGTTAGAAAGGAACAATAGAAAGCAGGTGCGATGACAGATACATAGGTGGAGAGAAAGGGAAGGTTATACATGGGTGGGGAGAGAGCTAGAATCCAGTGGTTAGTAGATGAGTATTGACTTTGCATTTAAATTTCTGGAGGTTGTAGCCATCAGGAAAGCAAGAATACGGGTGCGAGTTCCACAGGCGGCTCGTTGATGTTAGTCGCTGCTCATGCTCTGGAGGTGGTCGCTCACTAAGAGTCAAACAACATTAGTAAATCGTCCGTGCATAGAAAAACGGTCGTTAACAACAGGTGGTCGTTGGCGAAGATGGCCGCTTACGGCAGGTTCCACTGTATTTACAAACATATGTAGGAAAATGGCTTTGTCTATAATATCAGAGATATTATCTAGCACGAAATAATGATGAGAAGAAGGGGATCACGTTAGAGAAAGAAGAGAGTGCTTACTTAGCTTAGCAGAGAGAGACAGAGACACGTGTAAGAATGGTCTAAAAATTCAAGAGAGAATGTTCCATAGTCAGCGGGAAAGAATCACGGAAATAAACTCCCAGTCCATGCATGTGGACAGTAGAATCTTTGTTGAAGAAAATTTGCAGAGTTATGACTAGTTTCACAGAGCTAAGACTTTTCGAAGTGGGAAATTTCTACACTGCGGAGGATGGTATGCTTACCACGAATGTTGGGGAAAGAAATATTGAGAAGTTGAAATAAGAACGAATGTTCAAATGCCAAAATAATAACCATGAACTTTTCTTCGAGAACTTCTATTAGTATTCCGTTTTGTATATATATATATATAGCGGTTCGGAATGAGAAATCGAACCTTGAGTTCGAAGTAAATTAATATTTCCTTAGAGAAAGGGATGGATAAGCTGCTATTCTCTATGTATCTGGAAAATTCATTTTTATTTCCTCCAAAAAATGTTGAAGAAAGGTGCGTGTTCTTTGGACGTCGAGAGTCGCCAGTGAATCTATAGAGTGCGTCAGCCATGGCTGGTAGAAGGCCACTTCCAAATATCTCCCGCATTTTAAGATATCATTAGGTTGTTGAAAAAAATAAGTGGAATTTTGTTTATAGAACTGGATACTATAACGATTGTGAGAAGAAAATCGTTCATTTTTCATGCTAAAGTAGACATTTATTTAAAAAAGTGAATAACAAGAATTCGTAGAAGTTAATGTTCAATGAGAAGGTTAAGCATATCAAGAGTTGTAGCAGTAATTAGTTGGAAAGAGTTTATGCATACGTATGTATAAGCGTTTATTTGGTAGGAATGTCTCTGGATAGAGAAATAAAATGAATCACCATACGTAAGAGAAAGATAACTAATTGCGACGCAACTTTACGTCCCGGTCGTGGTTGAAGATTATTCCCTTACATTTTAACTCTCTCTCTCTCTCTCTCTCTCTCTCTCTCTCTCTCTCTCTCTCTCTTGCTGCTCCCACCTACCTGTCTGGTGGTAATCGAAGCCATTTATATAGTCTTTTAGATTTTTCCCACTAGATCGCTAAATCTTTATGGTCTAATAAATCTCTCCCATTGGTCAGAAAACCAATTTAACATCTACTCGCAAAATCCGGTTTCGACTTTTTTTTTAAGCTTATGGTCAATCCTTTTTCTATTTGAGAAAAACCAGGATTTCACACGTCGTTGTGAATCTTTTTGAAGAAGAAGGTTTCTTTTAATTTTTAATTTCCTATCCCACATAATGTAATATTCATTCGCAATAAAGTATTATTGCAATCATTAATATATTTTGGATACAAATAACTCAAAGATCTTTAAAAAATAAGTTAATCAATCGTCCATTCCATATATTGAAGAACGTAAATTATACAGAAAGGGTATTTTTTACCATAAAATCTACATTGATTTGCAGCGGTTATCACTGATTTGTTTGCTTTTCAATACTGCACATTTCATTATTTGTGTTTACGCTCGACCCAGAATGTTTCACCAACCAACAATGTCAAGAAAAAAAATACTATATAGGTTTACCGATATTGTAAAATAACTATACTCGAATACTATTTGTGTCCAAACAAACGGATTAGACAAAATTAGTAATGCAAATATAATTTTAAAAAATGAATGCAATAAAGAATTGTATAAAAATGAAGAAATAATTAAGCAAAAACTGATAAACGCAAAAATTACATTTTTTTCGCATTTTTCGTTTAATTTTATGTAATTGAATTGTATCTTCTTATTATTTGTTTGCTATAACAGTGTGTTATCGATTTGGCCCACCGCAGAGAGAATGAATGAAGCCCTCAAAAGCCACGATTCAGTCACTTGTTTTCAGTGAACCAACCAGACCAGACCAGACCAGACCAGACCGCCCCATTTTTTAAAAATTCCTACTTTCTATCCATCCAAATAATCCCGCTTCGATTATTCATATTGGGGCTTCCGTCTCCTTCATTTGACTACTTAAAAACCGATTCGCTAGAGTGATTCGTTTTATTCTGTTGTTTTACGCACCGCTACACGGTCATGTGATTCATGAGTCAGACGCTGAGGTTTCATTTTGATTTCTAACACAACCCTCCCCTCCTTCTATTTCTCATCCTCATTTTCCTTAACCACGCGTGCGTAGCTTCCGTCTCGTGTTTATATACACACACGCACATACACATCACTGCATATTAATATCCTTCCTTCACCCCATAAATTATTTTTTCTGTTTTCTGTCTCTTTTGTTTTGTGTTAAGGTTATTTCTTTTTCCGTTGACTTTTGCATATTTGTGTTATGAGTTGACATAATTGCTGCATTTATTTGTCTACAGGATTTAGGATTTTATTAAGAAAGTGTTTGTTTTCCCAATAAATGAATAAAGGCTGCCTGGTCCTTGTCGGAATAAAACTCGCCTGTTACGACGATTAGTTTATCCCTGTTTTAGATGCGTGCTCAATAACTTCTGTAGTTCTTCATCCACAGATCTTTACTCACAAAGATTATGTAAATTCATGGTATGGTTATCAAATTCATGGTATGGTTATCAAATTCATGGTATGGTTATCAAATTCATGGTATGGTTATCAAATTCATGTTATGGTTATCAAACACACATTACAACGGTGCTGTACGCTAGCCGATATTATAACCAACCTACAAAAATCAATCCTAATGAAATTTAACCCCGGCTGAAACCTACTGACAACCCAGCCATCTACCCAAATGATATTGATAAAATTTCACAGATATACTTTGATTCACATTCAGTGAGTCTCATATTCTGATATCGATCATGATATGTTATGAAGAGAAGTTACAGGGTTATTCGGAAAAGGATAAGCTCAAAATGCATGTTACAATTCGAAGGTACCGAAATCAACAAAGGATAATAATTTACGTACATAAAATTATTTTAATAAAGGACAAAAATTGGCAACACTCAAAATCAAAAAACTATTCGGATAAGAAAATATGTATTCAAAAAGATATGTAGAGAAAAAATAAAAACTTTCTTAGAAACAAAGGAAATAGTACAGATCTTTGAAGATATCTGTCTTACTGTATGATATTGTATACATACATAGATACATAGATACATAGATACATATATATATATATATATATATATATATATATATATATATATTCATGTGCATAAAGTGAAAGAACTGTGATAAAAGCGCTTAACAAAAAAAGATAGAAAACAAGCTTAAATGACGCCAATTGTGAGCCCAACAGCGCACTCATTTTATTCCTATATTAAGCATAAGACAACTTACACTAAAATAGTACACAATATTTATTAAACCAGTAAAAAAAAATATATATTTAATTCTTTAGTCAAAACTGCTAAGAATCAGAACAAGTTTGATCAATTTCTGCAATTGTTTTTCTAGAAAAGATAAATATTTTAACACAATCAAAAAGATTTAATAAAAGAACTAAATAAAACCATCTTTGTGAATCTGGTTCATTGAAGCATAGAAAGTTATAAAATATTGAATAGCAATAACTGCCCAAATACACAATTATCATATATATATATATATATATATATATATATATATATATATATCCAGAAATAGAGATATATTTCTAAAGTCAAAAGATTTGTTTGCCAAAATATCGTTTTATCGGTAAAACACTGAAAACTGAAGAACTTTGACATGGAGCTTGATTGACTCTACAGCTTCACGTGAGCAGAATCAAAGGATCTGACAAATTTAGAAATGTTCTCTTAATAATGCATCTACCAGTCAAGCGGATTTTTGCATCTACAAATCAACAGTACTTTTGGTGCTAAAGCAACAAAATAATTTTTTAGCTAATTTAACGGTACTGATTCCGAAAATGGCCTTAGGTTTACATGGTTAGCTACTGCTTTCGCTGTACTGAAACTTTTATTTTTGAAAAAACGAATTTAAGATTTTGGCTGATGGCAACATTTAGTTAATAAAGGTTGTAGAAACGCATCAATTTTCGAGTAGGCTGAGCAATTTATTTCAACCACCTGAAATAAAATATTTTTTTATAAAAAAAAAACGGTTTTTAGGTAAAAAAATTTAAAACCGAAGTACCGAAATTTTCCAAGTTATCACCAAAATTTAAATTAATTGCTTTGCTAAGATAAGAATTAAGGTTCATTTTTTACTTAGCATTCTACATAAATTTACGGATAATTGTTGGCAATCTGAATGAGAACCAAAGAGAACAATTGCATCAGAATATCAAAACAATGGAAGAATGCTACCAGGGACAGTGAGAGAAAGGATGGTTGACTAATGCTGGAATATCAACATTGATTTAAATATCATTGAACATGACAGACAAACACGAAAAAGAAAATCTTTATCATAGTTCTCATCTTCACGAAGGTTTTGTTTGTACTTTTACTTTATTAAATGATTTGATAAAAATACCAATTGGTTTTGGTATATTCAATTGTGTTATTTTTAAAGATTTGGAATCTGATTGTTATTGAAATTATAGTAATTCTCAATAAGAAAACCAATATTTTAAATACGAATTCAGAGGTTTTTGTGATTTTACTTTGAGAAATATTGTCATTGGTTAATATCATATGTACAAAAGCAAATGAAAAACGGCTTTTTTCCAAAAATGAGGTATTTCTGTACAGCAAAAAAATAGCTAAAAAATTAGCTAAAAAAGTGTTTTTGTGTCTCGACATCATTTCAAGTTTTTTTTTTTTTGTTACCAATGTTATCTAACAGACTTTTCTTCCACAATGATATTTTCATGCGCCGCACATGTTACTATCCACTCTTGGCTATCAATTAAGTACACCTGCCAGGTCTTACATTCTGATGTTACACCATTATTATTATTATTATTATTATTATTATTATTATAATTATTATTATTATTATTATTATTTCATTTTTCATCATATTTTGATTTCTGCTACCAAGTCTGCAGGAAGACCTAAGGCAGGTCGTGGGATGTTGTTATAGCTCCATTTCATTTTTTTTTATATATCTACCTAACATCTTTAGCGTTTCATAAGTTCTCCCTAGTGTGTGGACTGTACTTAACGAGACAATTTTTGTATATCTTTTAAGGTGGGGTTTCCAGGGCTTCTTTCAATGTGTTTTTTGTTTCATTTTTATAATTCCAAGCGCACCTACTATCAATGTTAGGGTACTTGTTTTCAATTTCCACATCTTTCATTTCAGTTTGCAGTTCTTTATATTTTGACAATTTTATTATTATTACTAATACTATTAGATATTCTATGTAGTAGTAATAAACATTAAACATTATAAATACCCTGGCGTATGGATCAACAAACCTACTATCGGTGAAAAAGAAATTGAACATTGAATAACTACATTTGCCCAACAGCATAAATTCCTACAAAATCGAAACACCATTATAAAACTCCTAGTCATGTCCGAAAATACTCTCGACATATCGATACTTTCATATGGATATGACCTATGGCGCCAAATCTGTTCTGAAGTGTCAGCTGTAAACAATCGCTTCTTAAGATCAATGATTAAAAATGACTTTGAGCGAGGGAAGCTCATTGGTCTCAGTAAGGATCACGAATCTCTGAACATTGTCCAGTGGCACTACAAAATGACAGAAACAAAGGATTTTGCGTAATAACCGAAACCACATCCCATAGGTCGAACTGAATATAATGGGATAATAAAGATGCTGACATTCCACACTACTACTTCCTTGGATAGAAACCGTGTTTTCTATTTATTATTTCTATTAATTGTTTGTATATATATATATATATATATATATATATATATATATATATATATATAAATTAAAATAAATTTTCAATATTCAAAAATGTTGAATGCACATTTCGACATAAAATCCATAAGAGAGATTTTACATTACCTCAGCAACGGTTCTTCTTTCAAAATGGAAATAAAAATAAGAATAAAAAGAGAAAGATAAAAAGAAAAATAAAAAGAAATAAAAAATAAAATAAAAAACGATGGTTAATATTTAGAAAATGTTCGTCACAAAATATTACGGAAGTAATTCATGTCTAATTTTAGACTTTAAATTTTAGATAGAGTTGTAGGTGAAGAAATGGAAAATTTGTATTCGTCTAGCTTACAAAGAAGGGGTTAGCAGTGGTGTTAAATTGAGAATAGGGTTAAACAAAACAGAAAGGGGAGTGAGAAGTAAAAAGTACTAAATAAAAAAATAATAAAGACAAAGAAATGGAAGAAAAGAAAGGAAAAAAAGAGAAGAGAAAAGAAAAATATCTGGAATAAATAGTAAATATATAATAATAATATAGTAATATAAAGTATCTTTTTGTTCTATATTTTAAATGTTGAAATTTATACATCTGGAATTACCAAGTATTTTTATATATTTTTTTACATAACTTCAGATCTAAGACCCACCATGTTCTGTACACTGAATCTAGTTGTCATTATTTGTTTCATATTCAACTAGCAAGAACATATTATTTCGCAGAACATTATGGAATTGTCTCTCGACAGGATGTTTTCCCGATCACTAAAGTCTTAGTCTTTTTAAGTCTAATTAAAACCGCTATCTGTATACGTACCTCCTTTTCAGCCTTTTAAGCCTTTACAAAAACTTCATTTAAAAACCCCTACCTTCAGTGACTCCTTGGACTCTTATCGAGACATTTGATAAAAAAACACTATAATTTTTGTGTAGAGAGATCGATTGGGGCTAGGTGGTTGTTGCAGGCGTTTTCTACAACTATCACATCCTGTGTCTACATTTTTTTAATCTGTAGCAGTGTCCCTTTCCGAAGGGTATTCGCACGTAAGTAAATGCACAAATACCCTTAAGAAAGGTATTAATCCGTCTCTTCTCCCTCCAGCTATTGATTAAATAGCAGGACACATTGTGTTCTAGTGCCTTGTTTGGAAACCAGTCTACCGTATAAACTAATGGCATACTATTGCGAGAATATATTCCTCTCAGCCAGTCATGTCTCTTTCGAGACATGATCGCCCAAGCGTGTATCATGTATTGCACTTAACTGACGGAATAGCGTCGTACATGGGGTAATGGCCAACGAGATTGTGTAGCTGGTCATTACTGTCAGGTTATCTGCAAGTACCATATCTCGTCTATATAGAAAATTGTGAAGAACCATGTCTTTTTATTTTCCCTTCTACAATTTTCTTTGTTTACAAGGTCGTTAGATAGTCACTTCGCTTCTTTATCACTGTTTTTCTTGATCTTATTATCGCCTGTGCGTCTCTATTTCTCTAACCCCTCCTTTTCATTTTCGCATACTGAAATTTCAAATGTCACTTTTTGATTTTACACACAAGTGTCCTTTTTTCTATTTTCCGTTAATCTTTATCGTCTTGTGCTCCCTCAAAATTCATCTCCCGAAAAACATGTCTTTTACTCCAACTTTCATCTTCATCTTTGAGAAAATTGTCCAAATTTCCTGTCATGTAATAGGATTGATGTTTAATCGCATTTTAGTAATATTTACCTAAGTTTTAAATTACTCTAGTTCTTTACACGTGTTTCTTTTTTAGTTTTTGTAAGACATTCACAATTAGCCATTCCTACTTGACTTCAGATCGATTTCACATTTTCTGTAATCTGTTAAAACACTTTCAGGTAATTGAAATTTCTTAGCTTGTCTGATTTAAAACAGCTTCAATTCAACATTAATCCTTTTTTCTCGTTTCTTTTACTCACTTGTCACAGAGAACATTCAAATTTATGTGTTTCTTTATAGGTTTTTTAATCATTTTCCCTCAAGCAAAGTGGAGCCGCCTCTATTGCGCTAGAGGGTACAGTGAGAGAAAAAAAAAGTGGGTACAAGGGATTCTAAAATAAGAATAAATGATGAACGGGATCCAAGAAGATAGAAGATGGTACTGGGGTTGCATTTAAACTTTTAGAAAGTGTAGCTATCAGGATGTGCATTGTGATGTTGGATGTGCGTTGTGGTGCAGTGGTTATCGACTCGGAAAAACTAATCGGGTAGCCGAGTTCGAATTCCAGTTGAATTCCTTGCATTCACTTGCGCGCAAATACCCTTGGGGAATATATTAATCCATTTCTTCACTCCAGTTATGGGTTTAATAATATGACAGATTGGGTTTTATAGCCTTGGTTGGTAACCAGTCTGCCGCAAAAAGCAATGGCAACTTACTGGGGGATAATCTTTTACCCAATCACTCATGTCTTGAAAGAAACATAATCGCCCAAAACATTTATACCGTATGGCATTTGAATGACTGAGCTATCAGGGAAGCAACTGAACGGAAAAAAATGTTCTAGAGCTGAGAATGATTAGTAAGGAAACAGTTCTAGTAGAAGTGGTAGAAGTTGCAATTACATTTAACTATTTTAACGTTAAAAGAGTTGGACCTAGATGCCAGACTATAAGCCCTCTTAAATTATGAGGTCGATGCAACAGGTAAAAATCTCATTAGAGCAATTGCCATAAAGGTATTTGTATAAAAGATAGAGAGAAACCAGGTCACATGAGAATGTGAATAAAATCAATACGCCAACTTATGACAGTTTACGTTGCAGAACCTTCTCTTTGATTTTATTAAGATCCTCGAATTGAATAGCAGAAGCACCCGAGCAAATATTTTATTAAGATAATTTTTGTTAAAATTGTGTGCAGCAATGATAACTACTGATAGTATTTCTAGTTTGCTTGGTTTTGACTCGCTGTATCTTTTGAACAAACTGGTGAGGAGTTGTGGTGCAATGGATATCGGCTCGGGAGCCGAGTTGGAATTCCAGTTGAATTCATGACGTTCACTTACGCGCAAATTCCCTTGGGAAAGGTATTAGTTCAGGACTGATTGGGTTCTATAGCCTTAGCTGGCAACCAGTCTACCGCAGAAAGCAATGGCAACCTACTGCTAGATAATCTTCTGCCCAGTCAGTCATGACTCTTTCGAAACACGATCGCCCAAGCGTGTTTCACGTATGACACTTAACTGACTGACTGATGTAAAAAAGCGATTTGATATATAGTCCTACCGATAGATGTCATGAATAACATCGACAGAACATTTAAGTAACGAGGAAGTCATGAGGAAAATATGAACTTCTTATCAGAAAGAGACAACTAAAGTGTCTCGAACACAGAATAAGATAAAAAGCTCTTAGAGAATGTAATACTTAAAGAATATAGCGAGGGTAATGACTTATTAATTCATTCATTTTTTACGGTTTGTCACCCAATAAAGGCTATTTAAAGTCAGGAAATATTTTAAGAATTTTTGAAATGTGTTTTAAATGATGATGACTTAGGGATACATATCATACTAAATAACCAATAGCAGTGAGAATAGATAGATTCATGCCTTTCAAATGGTATTTGCGTTTGAATAAAACGAACCCAACTGGAATTGAAACTTGACCCTATAATTAACAATTCTATGTCGTTATACATTACACCACCCGCACATCGAAGCTTACAACACCTGCTATTACCACGCGGACATCCATCTAGGTCTCAATCAAGCTTGATGTTGCCTCACTTGGGTGATTGTGCGTGTATAAATGTGATCTAGGTGTCGGATTTTAATAAAGGAAAAACAGAGAAAGTGTGTTAGCTACTTAAAGAATTTGTGTAAATGTATGGCTGGAAATAGCAAAAATAGATGCTGAATGGTCAATATTATTTGTAGAAACAAAATGCATAGATTTATGTCGAGACATAAGTGTCCAGTTCCCGAAAATATCTTGTTACATAAAGTCAAATTTAAGATTATGATTTTCCCACCTTTTGTAAATTCTATCAGTTTTATTTTATACAACTTTAGGTCTGTTACTTTCATTTTATATTATTTACTTTTATTAATCTTGCGGAAATTTGATCTCTTGGCGTGAACTGTTCGTTTTCGATTCAAAACAACTGTTTATATTAAAATCTTAAGCCATTTGCAAAACTCCCAGTTGGTTGGCGTTTCCTCCAACCACATATTGTGTTTTTATTCATTCTTAACATATTTTCTGGTATTATGTAATTGATCGTCTGATCTTTTACTCTGCACAGGCTATACTGTATTGTTGGTTGTCCACCTTTTCTAGACTGCTAAAAATAATCTTGCATTATATATTATAAATAATCACTGTTGTCGTGAAGTTGATATCGGTTCAGAACGAGAATTCATTGAGCCGAGTTCGAATTCCACTTAAATTTGTTGTATTCACGTACGTGCAAATAACTTTGGGAAATGTTATTAATCCATTCTTCTCCCTGCAGTTTGTTTACTGCAACAAAAAATGTGGGTATCAACATCGAAGGGAAAAGTAAAACTATCTGGCATATGAAAGGAATAAAAGATGTTAAAAATGTTTCAACAAAAAATGTGGGTATAAACATCGAAGGGAAAAGTAAAACTATCTGGCATATGAAAGGAATAAAAGATGTTAAAAATGTTTCAACAAAAAATGTGGGTATAAACATCGAAGGGAAAAGTAAAACTATCTGGCATATGAAAGGAATAAAAGATGTTAAAAATGTTTCAACAAAAAATGTGGGTATAAACATCGAAGGGATAAGTAAAACTCTCTGGCATATGAAAGGAATAAAAGATGTTAAAAATGTTTCAACAAAAAATGTGGGTATAAACATCGAAGGGAAAAGTAAAACTCTCTGGCATATGAAAGGAATAAAAGATGTTAAAAATGTTTCAACAAAAAATGTGGGTATAAACATCGAAGGGAAAAGTAAAACTATCTGGCATATGAAAGGAATAAAAGATGTTAAAAATGTTTCAAAATTTGGATTTGTAGATACAAAAAGACAAACATAGAAATGGTCTAACAAAATGAAGAGAAAATATGTATAAACGTCTTTTCATTGAAAAAATAAAGAAAATTGGGTTATTAAAGTTCTAATTCATTAATATTTTACTGTGCATGCAACTAAATACGATAAGTGACGTGACTTTCATATATAGAAATTTTAGGTAGAACTTAGGATAACTGTGTTTAAAGTAAAACCTTATCTTATTGAATCCGTTTGACTGACCCATGATAAAAACTAAGCTATTTTGAAGCCTACATGGATCTAAAACCAGCTTGACGTATTAAAGATTATTGTAACAAAATATGAAAAGAATCACTAAAAAATGATGCGTTGGACATAAATTCGCCACAACTAGTGAACAAATTCAAGGTTGAGAAACCGAAATGTTAAAAAAATTCTATAAGCAATATAATAGAAAAGCATAAATGACGGTGTTCATTGTGGAATAATCTACGCAAAGACGGTTAAGGCGAGAATCATGATAGCCAGATTATTCGATAGCTATAGAAGAATATGTAAAATGGAATAATGCGTGCATTAAAGTAGAAAAGTTAGACAGCCAACAACACATGTATGGTCTCAAAAACTTGGTACATTGTACACGTGGATCATGCTATTGCTAATGGAGCGGAATCATTACTAAAAATGGTAGATTCCTATTCAGGTTGGCCACAAGTAATGCAAGTCTCTAAATTAAAGTTAGATCGTAAGTGTCCTATTTTCAAATAATGCTGGTATTCAACAGCACCCTGGAGTTCTGTGCCGAGAAACTATGTCAAAGTTTGAACAAAATTAGATGCAATCCATGTAAAACTCAAATGGGCCATCCGCAATCAAACATATTTGCAGAAATGGTGGTGGAAACTATTAAAAACGGACTGAATGTCTACAATGAAAAAAAAAGAGATATTTCTTCCTAGATTATTTCTAAATTATAGGACAATACCACATGCTAGAAGATCGAAAAGCTTGTTCGCCATCATGGGTAAACAAATTAGGGCACCGTTGTCTATGTCCCAAGCAGATAAAGAAAAAATGAGGTATACAAAATAGTGAATCTAATCTACGTTACTTTTTTTTATAATCGTGTCGCCACAAGCAAGGCATTTTACTGCCACTGTTGAGCAGGGGATTACATAGGAGAAAGATTATGAAAAAGAGTGACTGGCAACAGGGGTTGTCAGGAAGAGCGTAAGAGAACCATGGGAATACTGATGAGAGAGGGGTAGATGCAGAAAGAGAGAGGATGCAAGTTAGTGAGATAGGAGATAATTATTGACTTTACATTTGAATCCTTAAACATTGTAGCTGTCGGGAAAGCAAGTAAACGGAAGGGAATTCCACAGGCGGGAAGTGCGAGAGAAGAATCTGATGGAGTACAATTTGTGTTTATATTTTATTGGTTTCACTGAAAAGGGGTGGGACCTAGTTGCTAATTTTTTGGCTTGAGTAAATTCATAGATAGTGGGCACCAAAGAGTTAAGTTGATCGGAGCAGAAGCCATGAAAGTATCTGTAGAAAAGACACAGAGAAACCACATTGCTCCGGTGAGAAAGTAACTGTATACGAGCTGTCAAGTAGGTATCGATCATATTATTTGATTCTTCGTTGGAGTTTGTCAAGGACCCCTAGGTGGATAGCAGGAGCCCTCGACCAGATATGGCAACATTATTCAATGCACGGGTGGATGGTAGATTTGTATATATGCAGGATTGTTTTAAACGAGAAAAACTTCCTGGCCCTGCACAGAGAACCGACCATCTTAGCAGCGGATTTAGCTATGGATTCTCTATTCTCTTTCCAATTGAGGTCTGTTGTGAGATTTAACCCGAGGAGGCGTAGTATTTTACTTTTAGGGATATTATACTGATCCATGCTAATGGGGATTAGGAGTGGTTGTCTGTGCAGCTTCGTTTTGAAGACATTAAAATTCACGAGCCATTTCTTATCCCAGTCCAACACGGATTGGAGGTCCTTTCAAGCTAGGCTGCAAGGCAAGATTCGTAATAAAACCAAGTAGATAGAACACTACAATAACAGAAAAATAGAAATGGAATATTAGCGCTGTAGACTAAGGTAAATTCCAACAAGATAGCAATGGAGAAAAATAAAAATTAAGCCTGAAAGTACTGAAAGCAAAAGTGTCATGTAAACTCAAGACGAATGTGATATTGAATTCGAAACCAGTAGAGACATTGAAAATGTCGAAAATATCCACCAATGAAAAAAAAAGTCACGATATCCGGTATCTCGCCAATCACTAAGGGTGAGTCAGGAGGATAGTGAGGTATTAAAAGCTCCCTGAATAAATACCACGGAAAATAAGGGGTTAAAACTCTTTTGTACAGGAAGGTCAGGTGACTTATTTACACAGAAAGTTACTAAGAATATAAGTTGCTACAGCCATTACCCATGAAGCAGTTGTGTTCTTATCACTTCCCGTGAATCACTACGTAACACTACGTAACACAAACTATTCATAATATATACTTTTTTAGCTTTTCTTCACATATAGCTATTTTGTGTTTGTCGAATTTATCTCTGGCGTTGGCATCTCGACGGGGCAGATTTTTTTTAGTTAAAACTACATTACCGGTCATAATTATTAGGCAACCCCAGTTTTTTCATACTATTTTTAGTATTTATTGCCAAATGGATAATTCCAAATGAAAATAGAACGGTTCTTTTTTAATACTGCACAATAATATGTGCATCAAATGAACTGTTCTGGTGTCCAGGTTTTTCTTCCCCATGTTAGTCTCTTCTTTTTGGCTGAACGAAGCAAAGATTTCTTGTCTGCCTTGTAAAATGTTGCAAAGTAATAATAGCAAAAGAACCATTCTATTTTCATTTAGAATTATCCACTTGGCAATAGATACTAAAATATGAATTTCATCATTTTTTTGTTTTTTGGGGGTGGCCTAATAATTATGGCCGGCAGTGTCGACCAAATAATTGCACACACATATTCGTTATTGGTTTATGCACTCTGCCTGGTTAAGTAAATGTTGCTCAATATATATATATATATATATATATATATATATATATATATATATATATATAATAAAATATAAATATTGTAAAATGTTTAACTTATGTTATCATAAATTATGTATTTGGGCAGCTATCCTTTTTTGAGTCAAACTGTCCAAACTATATAGCGGAGCGCTTTCATCGATTCTGTTAGCCATTATCAAAGATTTTTTTAATTAAATATTTTTATATTTCTATACATGTGTATGTGGGTGCTTTTCAATTTCACAATCACGGACAACACGTTTTGATCGTGTTCGTAGATGATATTTTTGAGTGTCGACTTTCTCATTTTCATTATTAAAACCGCATCATTTTTTTTAACCAAGTAAAAATAATAAAAACACATTCCCATTACTATAAATAAAAATATATAAAATTATATCAGTCATGTTGCTTGTATGTTAATCCATAAAAAATATCATATATTATATTCAATAATTTCAAAATAGTTTTATTTTATATTTATATAATAATGATATGATATTCCTTAGGCGTCAATCAGGTTATGCACACTTCAGTGATCCTGATGATTTATTTAAAAGAGAAATTCCCGTAGTAGATTGACTTTACGTTCTAGGATAGAACTTAAGGTACTCTAGTGCAAACACTTTAATATCTCATAAATCAGATTAGTGTGACACCAATAAGCAAATAAGAATGAGATATCTTATCAGTATCTACATGTACATTAATAATATAGTCATATAACATATTCTAGAATTAATATAAAACAAACTATAATAATACAAGAAGAGCATACTGGAAGAAAAGTTTTATTTGATAAGAAATTATCTTTGATGTTCTGATACACTTTTAATGCTACTACTTAACGAAACTACCGTTGACATTGGTGATAAACTGTATATAAGATCCTAAATATTGGCATGCCCGAATCAGAAGATCAATTTCTATTTTTGATATTCTGATAGTTATGGCGTATTTCAGTGACTTTATAGTGCTATGGGGGGGGGGGGGTTGAATGACTTCCCTCTCGGCTACGCCCATAGGTGGAGATTCAGATCTCGTGACCTAGCGCGTCATATGGAATGATTTTAATTCATTCATCCTTGGCTTGCCTCGGCCTTATGAGATTGCCCGTAGTCTTGTTGATAGATGTTTGGTCTTTCTTTTGCTCACACTTTCTATAAAATCTCTCAGAAACAACTTCAACATATTAAAATCAGCAGCATTGACCCTTAAGCCCCTCGGAAGAATGACATCTTCCCCACCGCTCACGGCTCCAAGAAATACATTGGCTGCAAACTTTGTGTGCAGGAAGGTTGGAAAATCCTTATGCCCTCTGCATAAACATATGTCATTCTTTCTGTTCAGCTTTTGGTCCTGATGAAAGATTTTCTCATCAGAGTAAAAAAAGGGGATTACAGGCTATTCGTTCCGCAAACGCTTTGTGTGAACTAGAGGATTCTCTTTTATCTTTACAGAAACGAATTGACGTCTTAGCATCAAATATGATTTGTATCGAAAACCCTAGGGCTTATTTCTTCCAATGGGGTTCTTTGAAATCTTGATCTCGCAATGGTGTTAACTGACTTTCTGAAGTTTTTATCAATATCAGCTTCCGTACGAATTTTGTGATGATATTATAACCCTTAGTAGTTGTTTAGAGTAATATTTAAATTACTATGCTCTACTTGTACGAAAACGATTACAGAATATATTTTCGTATTCCATGATAGACTCATATTTGCCCTCACTTGTCTGAAAAAAATAATTATAAGAAGAAGTTCCAAAAAAACGTGTCCTCATAAAACTGAGTAGTTGTGTATATATTTAATCATCACGAATTTTAATATCACTTAATCGTGAAAATAACATAGTTAACAGTTAAGGTGACATAACATTGTATCCAGCACCAATAACTGTTAGCTAACCAGAAAAGACCTGGTCGTCTTTTGGGTAGTGTGGGAAGGAACGATCACTGATGCACAAATGACCATGTCACATGCCAAGAATGTGATGGGATTAGAGTGAGGTCAATGGTCTTGACTAATGCAGGTGTGTTGCGTATACACATCACTCACAGCTCAAGCAGTGATGAGGATACATAACGGTGTCGTAGCAATTCATTCAGGTTTTTTTTTTCTGTTGAATCATGTCACCGAGTACGTTAAACCTTTTACGCTGTGAGTGAACGCATTGCCAGGCTGTAGTTCAAGTCTGGAAATCTGTCCCTTTGTAATGAACACTGCATGACGAGGCACTGAAGACGGATATGGACAAGGAGAACAGATAAAACTGTAGTGAGCATGCGGAATGCTTTCAAGCTTCTGGTGAAACAGACTTCATCTGCACCTCTTAAGGAAGACGTATACGTTGAAGAAATGGGCATTGCACACACTGTCAAAAAAAGCCAACAAATACAATGATTATTTTCCTTTTCTTAGTTGCTTTCTCTGCACCACAAGTTGCACATATTTGATCGAAAATTAATCTGTAAGGAAATGTATATCGTGTATACCAATCCAAATCCCGCCAGACATTGGTTGTCACTACCGGAACCTGTGCCTCACACTACAAGACCATGCTCTGTATCTGGTGATCTAGACGAATAGTGGTGTACCAATTGGTATGTTTGAACATATGCAAAATACACTGAAGCAGAAATGTTCAGCAATGGTTAATTGCAAGGCTTTACTGTTTCTTCATGAAAATTCCAGACCTCATGTGGTGCGGATGAACATTAATATCATACGGTAACTTTCTTGAGAGATACTAGGTCAGCAGATTAACACCTTTTCCATTCCTTGGCAATTACATTAATGGGAAATTCGTTGCAAGTGAAAATGACTTTCGAAAAAAATTCACAGACTTTTTGTGTCCAAGATAGCTGATTTTTAGAGTCAAAATGCCGCGCAGCTGAAGGTAAGTTTGCAAAATATTCTGGATGCTGACAGAGATTATATGACGAGTTACGGTATGTAAAATTTTCTGTAGACCATTTTATTCGAATAAGTAAAAAACGTGAAGCACTTTTTGGCTCCCTTGTAAATATGCACTATTTTAAGAAAAGACCTAGTAGAACACATGCATCTTCAGGTCAGACCATATCCGATTTCTTTCACCTTAAAGGCTAGCCTTGGTCACAGACAAGAAACCATTGACTCCATTAAGAAAAAAGTCCGCCTTGGCTGTTGAGTCGTGAGTAAGACGATTTCCGACCAGCTGTGTCATCACAGCGCTGCCTGAATATATCCTTATGGATCATTACATATCCATTGTGCTTGATGAATATTAATCCTGTAAGAAGCAATTTGAGAGGCTGTGTTGTTTTTATGATTTCTACCTATGCTACTCTCTAGAAAAGCCTGACAGGAAACCGGTACAGTCATTGATGACCCAACCATCTGACAGGTAGTACGTAGTTACAAGATACGGTGACACGTTGAAATTTTGCATGAATATGCATTCATAAGAAAGGTTATACAATTTATTCTATAGAAGAAAAAAACATTATAATTTTGTATATTTATCAGACATGGTATTTTATATGTTTTTGTTTTTTTTTGTTTTTTTTTTTCGTCAAAAATATCCCTGATGTAATCAGATCCTAAGTTGGCATCTACATTGACGACATACCTGTTACTCCGGCCTGGCTATTTTCCGAAATCTGACAAAACGAAGCTTGCTGCCGCTCTCGAAAAAACTTCCAGTCACTGGCGGACTTGGGTGAGAAATGGTTCGTAAATTTTAAGGCTTCCAAAACGAAGTTGCTTTCCTTAAATCATTATAGACAATCTTTTCTAGCCGCAATCAGCATGGATCACGCTAGTCAACCTGTGAGCAATACACTGCGCCTCCGCGGTCTCACTTATTAAGCTGAACTTATGTAGAACAACTAAGTTGAATTAATAGCTAAATTTACAGCTAATAAGTCTGGGTCCTTGTGTCGGGCCAGGAAGTTTTTCTCGTCTGAATTCATCATGAAAATTTAGAAAACTACCATCCGCCCGTGCATTGAATACTACCTTTATATCTGGTCAGGTTCCCCTGCTGTTCACCTTGGGATTCTCGACGAAATCTAAAAGAGAATCTACAATGTAGTCGATCCTGATATGGTGGCCCGACTACAGTCTCTCTCTCTCACCGATAAGATGTGGCTTCCCTTTGATTCTACTACAAATATTTTCACGGATACTGCTCCGACGAGCTAAGCTCTTTGGTGCCCCACCCCTGCTATTCGAATTTACTCGAGCTACAAGACTGGCAACAAGGTCCCACCATTTTACTGTGAAAACAATCAAATGTAGCCACAGCTTCAAATCTACCAGGTTCTTTTCTCGCCCTTACCGCCTGTGAAAATCCCTTTCCTGATAGCTACAATCTCCAAGAGTTCAAATGCAACACCAACTGTCATCTCTTATTCCCTTTACTCCAATCCTTCTTCTCACGCTACACTCTTCTCTCACACAGCCTTTAATATACCACTGTACCTGTCCTTTTTCTACCCATTTTCCGAAACCTACTGTGACCTATTCTCATATCTCTTCACTTTCCGGTTATGTAAACCCTCTGCGAATCAGAGGCAGTACTGCCGTGCTTTAGGTGAAACGATTATAAAAAACATTAATTAAGGTAGCATAATTTATTCAAATCCAGTAGGCAATATGCTACATTTTAGCATGAAAAAAGGATATGCCATGTACATCTAAGCTGATCAGGCTGTTAATACATTAATTTTCTGTTACATTTCGTAGGAACTTTTCTTTTTGAAAAACCTAAACCGAAGAACTATTTCTTAAAGGCAAAAACAGAATTTTTTTTTTTAATTGTATCACCCGAGCAAGGCGGTAACACCACTGATGTGCAGGGGGCTACGTAATAGTGAAAAGATTGGAAAAGATAAAGCCGGAAACCATATCCTAAACAGGGAACAAGGGATGAGTCTCTTAACCTGTTCAATAGACGTGGGTGGAGTGTGAACCGTGCGATAGATAGATCTATCTACTCCAATTAAATTTGTAATGATAAAATATCAGAGAAGCTATTGAGAAAATGTAAGTTGGGTCAATGCAACATTTCTTAAAGGTAGCATTCATATTTTGACGGTATGTGGAAACTAATAAATACTATATTTACCAAAATGCTATACTTTAAAAGAAAACATATGCATTCTGCTTCGCTTCAAAATATTATTCTTGTGAAAAACTATTATTTTCTTATGATTTACCTATAATTTCCTTCGCAGTAGAAATAATTATATGCGCGAGTATGTGTGTTTGAAAGTTATAATACATTTTAGGAGATAAACGAAAAACGCATAAAAATATTAAAGTCAGATAAACACATTCATGTTCGCGGAAAACTCTATTTATTATCAGAATGAATATATACATCTTTCCTTTTTTTAAAATCTTTATTTTACTGAGGTAAAACAAAAATATCCAAAGATAAACGTCATAGTGTATGTTATTATATTCATGTCTATGAAGTTAAGACAATTGTAGATATTTCAGGAAAACTGTCTATATATAATAATGTATACGAAAGTGTTTACAGATTTCAGCCTGGGAAACATCTGTCTCGTCATCCCAATCGCTCTCTCTCTCCCTCTCTCTCTCGTTCTCTTTCACTACGCATATATATATTCTTGTACAAATTAATTGAAAGAAGGCGGTCTTTCACAATTTCCATGGTCACGTATACGTCGTCTATTGGCGTTGTTTTTCTCTAACCGACCGCATGTTTCTTTTACATTTTGGACTGATGTATTCACTTTGTTTTTCGCCTTAATGATACTACGGAGAGTTGAAAGGTTGATATCAACAAAATCAGCGATCATTATGTAAGGTTGCGAGTGTGTTCGTGCAGTTTAAACGGCCTTAGGACAATTAATCGACAGTTAAGACAATAGTGTCTAGGCGTGAGAAAAATCTAATGGAATCATGTGTTTTGCAATATTTTTCAAGGCCAAACAAATTTTCTCATACACCCCAAACATAGATTCATATGACTGCACACGACTGCAAATGGCCTAATCTGAGAAACCAGTAGAAAGAAAATTACAAAGTGTCACTCCAGTAGGACTAATAATGACCGTGTGATTTTAGAAAACAAATTAAAGAAGTTGTTACAATTAATTTGTAGAAAAATATACACACACACACACACACACACACACATATATATATATATATATATATATATATATATATATATATCATTATCATCATTCTGCGGCCTCAGCCGAGATAGAACACAACTACACCCTTCAGTATTCCCTATTTGTTATAGCTCCTGTAAGGTCTTCCTTGGCAATAGATGTATCTCTGTGTATCCTGTCTGAAAAAGTTAGTTTACGAGATTGATTGTGAGATGATGGGGGCCTCTAAAATACAAACGATGAAACAAGTTCATCTGTGGCACACGCACAATGCCCAGTAAACTGGAAACATCTTTTTTTAACTAAGGTTGATAATCTTGGTAGGTCTCCATATATTATTTCTAAAGTTGGGTTGTTTCGCTATGAAAGATCAAGTACTCTTCTCAGAAGACGAGTATAACATCCATCTAAACGGCACTGTTGTTTTTTCAGATCCATAGAGTAAGATTGGTTCATTAAGTGCGCGAAAAACTTGGATTTTGATCATACGATCAAGATTGGATTTCCAGATCTCATCCAATTTGTTACAAGCAGTCCATGCTATGTCTTTTCTGATATCAGTCTTTTTCAGAGTTCTTGATGTGTGATCCTAGATATTTGTAGTCATCAACGCGTTTGAGGATGTTATTCGAGAGAGTTTTAATTTCATGATTGCTGCAAATGATAATTAGCATACACTCAGTTTTGCTTTCATGCAGGTGAAGCCCTGAACAGTTTGCTGCTGATTCAAGAGAAGATAGGTGTGCTTGAGCGCTAAGGAGGTTGTCTGACAACAGCGCAATGTCATCTGCAAGATCAGAATCGGTAATATAAAGTGCAGGGTAACGTGAACGTCTTCTAGGCTGATACATGAGTCATTTATCTTTTATTGTGTCCACAAATATGCGCATAATGTAGTCTATTACAAAGATGAAAAGGAAAGGTGCAAGTGTATCGCCTTGGAGAATACGAGCTAAAATATCAAAAGGCCCTGTTTCACCATTTGGAGTTAGGAACGTGGCTTGTGTGTTTGCATACAATACTTAATGGCTTCAATGATTTCTACTGGTATGCCATAATGTCCAAGAATTTCGAACATAGTCTCGGGGTTAACTGAGTCGAAAGCTTTACTAAATTCTACAAAGATAAGAGCTGCAGGTTTATTGCAGAATGTGATTTCCTCAATTATTCTATGTAGAGTGAGAATTTGCCCTAGAGTGGATCGACCTGGACGGAAACCATTTTGGTTTTTGCGTAGAATGGGCTCTATTTTTGAACGAACATGATTTAGAAGTAGCTTGTTATAAATTTTCGCAGTTATCGGCAACAAGGAAATACCGCGATAGTTGGTTGGCAGTGTCAAATCACCCTTTTTGGGAGTGGAAATGATTTGTCACGGTAGCCAGATTGTTGGTGAGACATGGCTGACCTTTGCATAGTTACATAAGTCAAGAAGTAATTGGTGAAAAATAAGGTCTTTCCACAAGATGGTTGGAATCTTGTCCGGACCAAGAGCTTTGTTCATTGTCCTCTTTAGAATATATATATATATATATATATATATATATATATATATATATATATATATATATATGATATTTTTATAATTTTTAACATAAAAATGTTACAATATAACTACAACATTATCCATTTTGCGACACTGTGTCTTATCAAGTGTTGATGTTGATTTCAAGTTGAAGAGATTTAAAAGCTTCCAAACTAGCGAAACCCACTTAATCAGGGAGATATTGTTACGTAGACAGTGGTAACAATCAAAAATGTAATTTCTAAATTGAAGAACATAAAAAAGAGTCAAAATTAATTATGCGGCAATAATGTTAATATTTGTTTTTAAAAAAGAGATCAGTGCTCGATACGTTGTAGAGCAATATCTGCAATCGCATTTTTAATGTTGGAGTTTATAATAAAAGCATTTTTCGCTCTATAAGATCTGTCGTGTTTTAGTGCTATACTCAGCACACCATAAGCATCTCATACATCACGTTATGACGTGCTGAATATAGCACTGAAATACGACAGATCCTGTGTAGCAAAGTTCTTTTTATTATAAAGTTCAATAATAAGGCAGAACAACCCACTAAGGAAGATCTTCAATAGGAAGACATTAAAAATTAATTATTCCTGCACTAGCAATATTAATAGCGACATAAATTCACACAATAATAATATACTAAATAAATTTTATAACAATTTAAAGACAGATAGTACAACCCTCTGTAACTGTAAAACAAATGCGCAGGAGAAGGTATGTGTAGATCCGAGGAAGTAATATAGCAAGTCACCATCTATCCTAGCAAAGACAATAGCCAGAAAAAATATATATAGGAATATCCGCCGGACCATGGAAACAACGCCTATATAATCACAATCAGTCATTTTCAAAACCCCACCTAAAATATCAAACCATTCTCTAAACTTTTTTGGGAATTAAAAAAACAAAAATATTTCCCCTCAGATTGAATGGAAAATTATAGGAAAATCTCAAACCACAAATAGCTTTAGAAGCAGATCCCATTTATGCTTAGACGAAAAGATTGAAATTATCAAATTCAGAGAATCTAACCAATTATTAAAAAAAAGAAATTAAATAATTTTCAAATGCCGACACAAAAATAAATTTTAACTTTTTTTTTTTTTTAATCATTTCACCCCGAGCAAAGCGGAAACGCCACTGATGTGCAGGGGGTTACATAACTGTAAAAAGATTAATTAGAAAAGAGTGAGGAGTACAAACTAGTTAGAAAGGAACAACAGAAAGCTGAGAAAGCAGGTGCGATGATAGATACATAGGTGGAGAGAAAGGGAAGGTTATACAGGGGAGGGGAGAGAGCTAGAGTCCAGTGGTTAGTAGATGAGTATTGACTTTGCATTTAAATTCCTGGATGTTGTAGCCGTCAGGAAAGCAAGAATACGGGAGCGAGTTCCACAGGCGGGAAGTGCGAGAGGGGAAGCTGCAGAAGTAGAATTGTCGTCTGCATTTGGCTAACCTGACTGTGAATGGGTGGGACCCAGTTGCCAGTCTGGTTGCACGAGTAAATACCTGTTGAGGAGGCACCAGTGACTTAAGTTCGTTGGAGCTGAAGTCATGAAAATATTTATAGAACAGACAAAGGGAGGCCATATTTAGACGGTGGGGAAGTGGCTGCAGTCGAGCCGCCAGATCAGTACCTATCATATTACAGACTCTCCTTTGAAACCTGTGAAGAACACTGAGAAGAACAGCAGGGGCACCTGACCATAAATGGCAGCAGTACTCCATGCACGGACGTATGGTTGGCTTATATATATGCAGGATGGATTCAGGCGGAAAAAACAGGCTGGATCGACATAGTGACCCAACCTTCTTACCAGTAGATTTTGCTATGGATTCAATATAGTGGTTCCATCTGAAGTCTGAGGACAGGGTAAGTCCGATGAGGCGTAATGTATTGCTCTCCGGGAGAATTGCTTGATCCATGCTTATGGGAGGCAGGAGAGGTTGCCTGTAATGGTTGACAGATAACTGCTTGGTCTAAGACGAATTGAAGTTGACAAGCCACTTCTTGTCCCAGTTCACCACAGAGTGTAGATCCCGTTCATAGTCAGCAGCGAGATTATGTCTGTCCGCCACGACAGGTTTCTTACAGGTGCGGGAGTATATTGTAGTGTCATCTGCGTAGATGCCTACTTGGGACTTGATCTCATCTGGGAGGTTGTTGATGAAAATAAGGAACAACGTCGGGCCCAGGATAGAGCCCTGTGGGACACCAGCATTCGTGCTGTAGGACGAAGAGGCACGCCCATTCAGAACGACCTTCATTTTGCGGTTATTTAAAAAAGATTGGATTAGGTCAAGCAGGCGACCGGTAATACCATAACCGCGTAGTTTGCATAGGAGGCCAGAGTGCCAAACCCTGTCGAAGGCTTTGGAGATGTCCAGAGCAACCGCGCGAGCCTCGTCAGACTCATCAAGGGCCTGTAGCATGTACTCCGTTACGGTTGTTAGCAAGTCGGCCGTGGACCTGTCAAAGCGGAATCCATATTGCCTGTCGGAGAACAGTTTGTGAGCGGTGAGATGATGAACTATTTCAGCATTGATTATAGCCTCGAATACTTTCCCGAATATCGGTAGAAGACTGATAGGGCGATAGTTGGATGGGTCCGAGGGTTTACCACAATTCTTAATTACAGGAACGACTGAAGAGAATTTCCAGCATGCAGGAAAGCAGGAAGCAGAAAGGCAGTAGTTAAATAGTTTAGAGAGGACAGGGGAAAGTTCAGGGGAACACCTCTTAAGGACTATCACCGGGATTCCATCGTCTCCACACGCTTTATGGGGGTCGAGTTTTGAAATTACTCGGGATACTACTGTCGGCGTAATATGTACGTCGTGCAGTTTGGCCTCCGTTCTAATAGGGAAGTCGGGTGGGTGTACTCCGGACGAGTCGAATGTGGAGTTGGATGAGAAACAAATATAATCTTAGAATTAAGCCGTTCCGACACACTCATCGGCTCTTTCATATTTTGCTTGGATCATTCGTTGGAGGATTTTACAGACCGAAGAAATGAGGATAAAGATCCCATACAATGGGTTGACATGCCAGTTTAAGTACGCAACGACTTTATATTATTGGTGCACGTAGTTAATAATATCCTGTTTTGAAGTATTTAATTGCAAATTGATTTTACTATAATGGCTTCGATATAAATATTTCACGTGTATAATGGTGCACCTAATTGTAAGGTTAGATACGTTTTACAAGTATATGGGTGCACCTAATTTTGAGCATGTTTATATATTATTGTATGTAGTATTGTATGTATAGGGGGGCACCTAAGTATAAGTGTATTTCATGTATAAGTGGACCTAATTATCTACATGTTTTTTTCCATCATGTGAGAACACCTGATTATATATAGGTTGTGTTAATCTTGGATGTAGTCTATTCTATATTCTTGAACTTATACCTTTATGTACTGAACATTCTACCCATAGTTGTACAGGTTAATATCAAGACACGAATGATGTATGCCAATATATATGGATATATATGTGTAATGTTTGCTAAGACGTATGAAAGGAAAATATACCACCTCGTTTTGGGAGTTAAGGTAGATGGATAAGTGTACACAGGCGCACATTGTCTTTATGGATATGGATATATAAAAAGTTACTTGTATACTTATATATTTATATTTATACGGATGAGTATACATGTGTGCATGGATCCGCTCTCATAAATTTGCGAGTGTGTGAACACAATAATTATATGTGGATATAAATAGATAAATGTATGTATGAAGAATGCATTTATATGTGCGCACGCATGCATGTAGGAGTCAGAGTGCATCTGTGAGTATATATACGTATAGAGGTGAAGATGCATGTAAGTATGAAAATATATGCGTAAATTTGGGAGTATGTGTGAGAATTGTTAGCATGCTTTCATATTTATAACACGATTTATGCGCGCGGAAATACCATCTTTATAAAATATACATGTGAATATGAATAAGTGTAGGTCGATAGGTATGTATAAGCATAATCACAGTCACATTTGTATGTATATGTGGGGATGTGTGCGCATATGTGTATGTGGATATATGTTAGTGTACATGGGTGGGTTAATTTATTGGGGTTACACCTACATACGTATCCAAGGAATTAGAAGTAGACGGTTAATGATTTAGGGGTAAACATCTTCGCGACTAGTCTGATTTACCCCCAACTGATATCACGCCAATACTTCTGTCCCGACTTTTACGTTTTATTTACTTTCTTTTTCTTTTTTCTGATTTTTTTATTTTTTTATCTTTCTCTTCATTTAAAGAAAATGCTTATTCCGGCAAAATTTTTTGTACCAAATGGAAGGAATATTCGGTAGTCTGATGAAATGAGAGAATTAAATTCATTGAAATGAATTATAATTTATAACCAATTTAAATGACGTGGTAATAAATATATATACGCTCTCGCACGCTGATTGAGCACTTTGAAGTATTGGTAGATTTAAAAAACAATACCTACTCACGCATTTACGCATCGTTAATTCAGTAATGAATTTGAACATTCTCGTCTAGTGGCGTGTGTTTACATAGCATATAACACACTAATGTCCGCCTTCCTCTACCGAGCACCCGCAGCTCAGAGATTGATTTACTGGTGTCAATTCGGTTAAGTTTCAATCCTGGCTAGAAGCAATCGGATGTCTAACCATACTGATGAGCTGTGACACACACATACACACACACACACACACACACACACACACACACACACGTATATATGTGTGTGCGTATATATATATATATATATATATATATATATATAGGTGTGTGTACGTTTAATTCTTACTTGTGAATCTAAAGAAACAGCTTACACATATATAATTAGGTGTGTGTGTGTGTGTGTGTGTGTGTGTGTGTGTGTGTTAATTAGGTGAAATCATGTCTGGCCACTTCTCTAATGTTTGAATCAATCTGATTTTATAGGAAGGGCGACGTCAAAAAGATTATTTTCTTTTCCTTTTGCAAAAACTAATGAGAAATAAAGTCTATTAAAACACTGTCTTATGACAACCAGGGCGGCGTCTCTTTCCAAAATGTTTCCAGTTGATGCTATGACAATTTGTCTAACAATAAGGAGTGGACAATGGTTACAATCAAACGATAATATCAAATGACAGGCGCAGAGTCCAAATTAATTAATGTTTCCAATTTCAAATACATATTTTATTTCATATACACGCCTAAAACACCATGCAGTCACCCAAATTCACGCTGGCAAATGGATACGTCTGAGGACTATGGTAAACAAGCATGTTTCTGTTGATAATTTTCTAAAACAGCGTGATGATCCAAGGCATAAATAAACAGAAGAAACACATGGAAAATCTTGCAAAGGATGTTGAAAAACAAAAATATCAACTGCTTGTAGATGTAATATATGATTGTTAGCAAAATGGGAAATTCAGGTTGTGTTATGAATTGGAGATGTTAAAATCCAGCAAATACGGTAATTTAACTATTAAAGGGACTTTTATAACCGTCGACAGAAAAACATCACGCATAAAAAAAAAGAAAAGCGTATAGGAATAGAGCAAGGGTCGGCAACCTACGATCCGGCGAAGGGATTTTGACCGGCCCGCGAGCCTGATTCCCAATGACTCTATTTTTGACATGAGTAACGAGGCTTTCGAATTCAACAAAAAACCTGCTCTTATCTTCCTCTGATCATCCAACCGAATTTTAATACTATGACCTCAAAAACACGATCAAAACCCAATCACCTACATTTCTGCGTAAAAAATTAAAAACAATAAATATAAAACAAAAACTGTTCTTATCTTATCATACGTAAGTGTATATGTTTGCATTTATTTGTACTCGTATGTATGGGTTTATGTGTTTCGTTTTTTTGTTTGGTGTGTGTGTGGTTCATTTGTGGTACAATTTTCAATAACAGTTTTAAAACTACACGTTATAATTTCAACCATTTCACTTCGGTTGATTTTTTCACTTTGAAGTATTTTAACGTTCCTTGAGGAAAAGTAATTTTAGTTAGGTGTTTTTTAATTTTAGATTTTCTTTTGTTTTTCTGATTTCCCAATGTTTATTTTCATTATGGTTTTAAATATTAAGGTTGACAGGCGTCTGCATATGGAATTTTCCTTAATTTTTCATTAATGGCCTTCATCCGGCCAGCGACCCGTCATTATAACACGACCCGGCCCGCAATGTCAAATGAGTTTCCGACCCCTGGAATAGAGTAAGGTCATTTCCAAAATATAACAAAGTATTTACAAACAAAGATTTCGTTGCAAACTTATAAATTTGTTTAGGAATTACTACTTAATATTTCTCTTTCTGTGTGGTTGTGAATTCAGAAGAAATTCCTCTCTCATAAAGACTAAAGACATTTGAAATGTGGTAGTTCAGAACGGTCATAACAATCTCATGATCTAAATATATAGAAGGTTCATAAGTGTTAAGGAAAATAGGAACGAAAAAGGCATTTGATCATGAAACATTATTGGATATACTGGGATATATAATGATAAATGAAGGACCTGGATAAGTTAGCAGTAACAGGACATTCTTATTTTTCTATGTGCAGTGTTAGTTCAGGACGTAGGTGATCATGGCCCTCCACTCGCTCTATCCATTCTAGCTCTTAGCATCTCTTCCCTTTTGACTCTTCCCAAAGCCTGCTCTGCCATCCATTTGCTCAAAATAGGGATGGGTTTGTTATCAATCATTTGAGGAAGAGCTGCTCCTATGGCATAACATATTATATATATATATATATATATATATATATATATTAGTAATATCTAACTATATGTCACAAGCTGATAATTCATAGCCTTCGAGTCGGAAAAAGCTAGAGCGTTTACATTTGTTAAACAGTTCTTTATATTTTTAAAAGATTCAATCACTTACTTAGTAAGCACTAGCCTCATTGCCCGTGTAACTCAGTGCAACTCAGAACATTTAAGTAGTAGAAGATGCAAGACAACTTCCGCCATTGCAGAGTGCCATTGATTGTCAACTTCCAGTAAACTACGTTTGAAGCAGGCTTCCCTTCAGTAATTATAATGTTTATAATATTAAATAGATAAATTCCTTTAAAATCGGTTATATAAAAAAAAATATTATATAAAAATTTGTTGTTTAAAAATTGTTAAATATTTCTATTAAAAAATCTGTTTTCTTTCGTTTTGTGTAAACGTGATTTGATGTTTTGTGTGACATTTTAAACAACATTGCATTTGCTTTTTTTTCAAAATTACAGGGGAAAATATTTACATTTTTTGACTAAATGAATTAAACATAAAAATAAAAATTAATTAATTTGTTTTACTGAAATTAGAAACATAAAAACTATTACGCTCTCAATTCAGAAATTTTCGAAGAATATTTAAAAATGTAGACATTTAATTTTAGAGGAAAAAGTTACATTAAAGCCACACGAATTACAGACAGTTGATTTCCTGCATGAAATATTTAATGAAAAAAAAGCTTTATTTTTTAAAATTTTATTTTCTGAATTATGAAGTATTAAATCTGAAAAAGACTTAAATAATTAAATTAAACATTGGCACTTTTTTTTACATATTTTGTATTTGTTTAAAAAACATTTTCTTTTTAAATATTTCTTTTGTTTCATAATTACAGGGAAAAATATTCACATTTTTGGTTGACTAAATTATTTCTAAAACGTCCGAATAAAAATTAAATAAATATAAAGGCTCAAATTTTTTTAATAAAACATATTTTAGTCGCGTTTGACACGTGTGATTTGATTTCTGTGACGTAATTTAGACACCATCTTAGATGTTTTACGGAGCAAATGTAAACAATCGGCTCCATTGGATAAAACTGCGAAAGGGAAAATTACTGAACTTAAACGCAAAAATATGTGTCGACTTGGCTTTCCTCTAGATATGTGTCCCTAGAAAGTTTGAATGGCGTAGCTTAAAAAATGTAGGCGTGCATAGGGAACAGTAACACGCAGATTCACAGATTGCCTTTAATATATATAGATAATTGTCTTAGATTTTCCTTCGAGGCGCATTCGCACTGCCAGTGGTTATATTATATTGCTGAATTTCGGGACAAGTTTTCTATAAAAATTCGCCATTCCGATAAATCTGCGTAAGGATTTAGAATCATTTGGTTGAGGACATTGCGTAAGTTCATTTAGTTTATTTGTACTGGGTTTAAATCCATCGTCTGAGATGAGAAATCCTAGAAATTCGAGATTTTAAAATCACACTCATTGAGTTTCTGCTGTACTTTCTTAAGATGTTTATAATGACTATCTTCGTCATCCGAGAAGATTAGATTATCGTCATTGTAAGTGAATGTAAATTTGAGGTCACGCAAAATACTGTCCATCATCTTTTGAAAGGTACTGGATGCGTTTCGCAAACCGAAAGACATATAATTGTTCTCGTATAATGCAAAAGATGTGGTTATTGCTGATTTACATATGTCATCGAGGTTTACTGGTATTTGATGATATGCCGATGACAGGTCGATTTTTGGGAAAAAGATTTGTTGTGCTATTTAGATGACAGAGAATCTATGTTTGGGATTGGCTATCGATCAGGTTTTGTTATTGCATTTGAAAACCTGTAGTCAGTTACGCGTCTGTAAGCACCGTCGGGTTTACGTACCATATGTAGGGCTGCACTCCATACCGACATTGAAGGGGAAATTATTCTAGTTTTCAGAAGCCTCCGAAATTCTTCCATAGCTATGTTGTATTTTTCAGGTGATAATTGTCTATTTTTTTTTTTAGAGGGAAGGAGTATCACTTCCAGTTTCAATCCTTTGGAATAGCTTGGCCTTGATAGCGTTGCTATGGAAAAATTATATTTGGATATTTCTTTATGAGATCATTTACTGTTATGTCTATATGATTGGCTGGATAAATATCAATGTTCATTATCGTTGAAGATGGTTGTGCTTTACATTGTCTATTTGTTGTCGTATCTATTAGTTTACGGTTAATATATTCAACCAATAGTTCAAAGTTGTTTGAGTGGATGATAGCACCGTTTAGATATTGTTTCGGTATAACTGATACAGCTGCTTCTGTGTCTTCAACAAAATCACTTTGTTAACTCCTAACTGTGCGGCTACTTCAAGAAGCAGCGAATAGGCTGAAGCTGTCATATTACGTTGAAGTAGTTTTCCGGATTTATGTTTGATACGGCTGAATTGGGTATTGAACTGGGTTGTATTTGCACATTTTTCTTATTAGGCCATTTTTTTAAAAATTTTGCATGCAAATTTTTGAACGTTCAGCAGAGTAAATATGTGCGCGACAGATTTGGGGCTTCTGATCTCTGTGAAACGGGGAGATACCAGGTGAATTTTCCTTCGTTGTATTCTGGTATATTTTTGCGTTTGTCGTTGGTGTTGTCGATGACTTTCTCTGGACACTTGCTAAATACGTGTTGTTTCTTATTTGTTAAAGTATAGAGGTTCATCGGATATTTTTCCTAGCCTATATATTTCCAGAGCTGTTTGCGCAACTATAACTGGTTTTACAAAAGGCGGCAGCGCTTTTAGAAATTTATGTCGGACAATGTCTTCATTTGCACATATGCGACTGGCTAACTACATCAGTTCGCCGAGGTTCGTTCTGATATTCCTGAAGCTGACATCAGTTTGTCGAGCATCTCTGGTTTCGACTTTTCATATGCACCGATTACGGCTTCCTTCAAGATGTCGTAATCTTTTGAGTACAATATATTTGTTGTTATTCTTTCTACTATTTCTAGAGGAAGAGCTGCCAAAGCGTGGTAGAAGTTTTGTGCTGCTTGTTTTACGTATGTGATGTTTAACTGCACTTCCATTATCGCAAACCAAGTGAATACAATAGACTCAATAAACACGGGTGTTTTGATTTTCACAGCTTGTATGGATGAATCCTGGTAAATGATCATTTATTCTGTGTTGGTTCTTTTTTCTCCCATTGTTCTTATGATTGATGCTTTTTGAGAAGTCGGAGTTCCGAAATTGGTTATTGGTTATAGTGGAGTGTATGTGTGTTCCGTTGCATTGGATGGTGACAATTATGTAATTATCAGAATTCCTCTGTGTGTTATTTGCTGGATTATACTTTATGTAGATATGATAATTCGTTTGTGTGGTCTTTCCGATGAAGTAGTAGTTAGAGAATTGAAGAGATACTGTTAGTAGTTCTTGTCGATAAAATGTTCTCTCATTTGTGTGTATAAATGTTGAATTGATTTTGGCGGGAGAAATGACATCCAGTTTTGTAGAGTGTGAAATTATTAGGTGAATAAATTTTCAAGAAAAAATGTGTAGGTGTTCGTTTGTGTTTTCTTCTTTTTTTTTTCTTGTTTGCTTTTAGGTGTTTCCTAGTTTTTTATTGGCCGAAAAACATTTCGCATCGAGATGTAAAATTTGGCGAGTTTTGTGTGAGCGAAGCAACGTTTGTAAATTCGAGAAAATTCATTTATTTCTAACGCAACCAATGCGTCAGTGCTTAGCATTTGAACTTTTAAATCTAGAACTTTTTTGTTCACTAAAATTTCACCAGAAAATCATGTTGTATAGAAAACATATTCGTCCTTCAATTTCTTTCAAAGTTTTTAAAAGGAAAATGTTCTTCGTCAGCGTTTTTCCTTTTTTTATTTTGATCATAGATTTTATCAAGACAAATATTTGGATTTTATTTGCAACAATTGTTTTTAAACAAAAATTCAAAATGGTGTTACGTTTCGAAAGTTTTAAATTTAAAATGATCATAATATACATCAGGTTAAGTCAAATGTCAAATTATGAAGGATTTTAAGGGAAGTAATTTAATGTCTAATAAACAAAAGTGAGTAAATGTTTTTTCTCATTTTTAATAAATACAATTAATATTTATATTATTTTAATGTCGGCTTAATTAATGCTTTATGTATTTTAAATAACAGAAGGTTCGGATTATAATCTTTTCTTCATATCTTCTTTTTCTAAATTCATATATGTTGTCTTGGGAAAAGATTAATTCTTTCAAGAACGGAGATATTTGAAAAATAGTATATTTTTATATTATTCGATAGCGACACCCCAAGAATTTATTTTCTTTTTTAATAAGTACGGCACTCATTCAAATAATCATTATTTATGAAATGACTATTACCTACATATTTTTAAAAACATACACACGAAACTGCCATTAAGGTTAGATCCCATGGATAAACCATTTTTTTTCTTTTAAAAATTGATATCGAAAGTGAAAAATAGCATTTTTGTATTATTTTATGCTATTTTTGTTTTTGTTAACTGTGATTTTATTAAATGCCTTAATTTTGCACAGATCTGTTCTCGTTGTAGATACATAGGCAATTAACTTGTATTACATCCACAAGAGAGCTTTCGCGATGATGTTAACAATCATAATAACGCCTAATATGATAGAATGACTGGAATTGTCTTAGTACACACACAGGTTTTTTTTAATTGTATAAATTATCTTGATGCAGTTTAGAAATGATCTAAAAAAGAATAAAGATCAATATTATTATTATTTACGTCATTTTGTTATTTTATCTCAATTATCGCAATTACAAGTGTATCATTTTTAGGTTCATAATTTTCTATTGAATCAAGCGTTATAAATACTAAACGGTTCACTGACATCAAAGATGGTAAAAAGGACAAGGAATATAGGAGTCCCGTTAAAATGTGCTGCGTCTTCTTTTTGTTTATGTACGCCATCTTCCGCCATGTTCCTTTTTTATCCTTTCCTCACTTCTTAGTATTTTCGTTTTGTTCTCTGTCACTCCCAGAGACATCACTGCGTCCTTGTGACATTATCACCTTGTTTATGGAGGAAATTATATAAAAAAGAAGGAAAATATTGAAATCGTGTCAGTCAAGATATATTTTCAAATTATATTGGAAGACTTGAAATATTATGATACATCGCAAGTGATTTTAGCACACACAAACACACACATTCTCTCTGTTCGCAGGAAGACGGGGTCTTGGTCTTAATATCTGTCGACTTCAATGCCTATAAATGAAATGTAGAGTGTGAACCAGACAACACAGTGAATTGGTCCACACTGAAGCCATTTACACAATTTCTGCTAATTATCAGGTGTTCAGCAAATGGCTGACTCGGAACTGTTCACAAATTGACTGGAACGAACATCCGTTTTGAGAATTCTTTGTGGCACATGCTCTTTTATCCTACAATCCAATCTCTGTGACGTTCTTACTATGCAGTCATTACCACAACCACAAATAAATCTGTAAATAACAGAAGAAATATAATGGGGCGGAAGTAAGTCCTTTTTCATAGACGGGAAAACAGAACGAGTGCAAGATGGACCCTAACCTGAGCAGAAAAATAACAAGTAACTGCTCTAAATATTTGCTAAGCCAGCTGCTCACTACGTGAACCAATACAAGATAGTACACCGGGCATTTTTCCACAATATACGGCTTATTCTTTGAAAAATTATTCATTTTATCCTGCATAACACAATTAATGAAATCACTGGGATCACCAATTTTAGATAACGTGCTGTGGATATAATCTAACTCCACGTCTAAATATCTTTCCGTGCAAATATTTAATGCCCTGCGTTTAAGGGTCTTAAAATTTATTTTTATTTTTCTAGGACAAAATGAGTCCCACCGGGTGTATAATCCTGAAAATGTGGCTTTACAAAACACGGAAGTTTCAAATTTAGTTGGAGTCCGAGGAACGAAAACATTGAGAAATGATAAAGAACATTTGAACTCCTTTTCAATTGTAAATGTTAAAGGTGGGTGAAACTGATTCAGCGTAGAAAGAAATAAGTCGGCCTGTCCCTCATTATCAAACAGACACAAAGTATCGTCCACATACCGATAATACATGGACGGCTTATTTTCACGCGTCAAGAGGGAAGACTCACAAAAACTCAAAAATATATTGGCTAAAGCAGGACCCAGACGGGATCCTATAGAGACAACGTTTATTTGCCTATATATATATATATATATATATAGTCGAAACTGAACTCCACTGATATTAGATTATATCTGCAGCACCTTATCTAAAAATGGTTATGAGTGTTAGTTAAAATGAGGAAGAATTTTCCAATGTTGGTTTGGACGTTATGGCTGAAGTATGGGTTAAGCCATTAATGTTACGTATACACAGATTCTACTTATTATTTACCACTGTTTTATTAGCCAGTGTTGAGTTTACTTTTTTTCGAATGCATTAGTGTATTTAATTTTTGAGTTTTCAAAAAATTCTTCGTTGCTAAATTTAGTACATAAACGAAATTGAGTCGATTTATGCAAGTTACTAATGATACTATGCTAATGCTTTGATTCCTTGTTAATGTATTTGTGATTGTTTGAAGCTTTAGTATACGACTTGCCAGTGTTCAGGTCAAATATTACATCTAAGAAGTTTACAATGTTAGCATTAATGGTAGTAATAATATTTAGATCGTGGTTTTAAAAAATCTTAATGTAATCTTTTCTAAGTCTATATGTTGTAGACTTGTTTTACGGGGGAGAATTAATCGATCGTCCCTATAAAAACCAGTATTGTTTAATTCAAAGATTTGCCTTAGATTGCATAGTAAAAAAAATAGTCCGACCAAATCACAAACCTTTACAGAATCATACTCTCTCATAGCAATGCAGAAATCAGGGTCATTTTTTCTGGTCCACAGGCGTCCATTTTTTGGCTTATTTAATTATGTAAATATTTTCATCGCTGATGGGAAAGTGATCTTTAAATTATTTTAAGGTTGCATAATTTTACAAACAACCCACAATACCGATTACTAAACCTTTCCAAAAACATTATTAGAAAAATAGCAAAATCGTTCTTGATAATCTTCCAAATTCACAAAGAAAGCCTTAGGTAATAACCAGAAGAAAAACACAGCCTAGGCTATTGATTGGTTCACAAAAATAAAAAGATAGAATGCACTTTCATTCTGTTGAAATATATATATATATATATATATATATATATATATATATATATATACAGAGTTGTATATCTAAAAAAGAACAGAAAACCACTCAATGTAGAGCGGTTAAAGTTTTGCTCTGCATAAGCGTAAAACGTGACATAAAGGTGATGAAAGTTTGTTATTTAAAAAAGATAACGTGTAGTTTTTAATTCTTGTATTTCATGATTCCTGTTGAGGACCATGTATTTAGTCCCAGAAAATGCTGGACAATCTCATCAAATATGAAAGAAAGACTTGAAGCAACCGAAATATGGTTGTTGGCGATAACATAGACTGAAAATGTGAGCAACGACGATGTTTTGAAGAGGATGGAAACGAAAAAGAAAATGATGCTTAACATCAGGAAAAGAGAGCTGAGTTTCTGAGACATGTAATAAGGAAGGAGGGCTTGAAAAATCTGATAATCACGGAACGGATAAAGAAAAAGAGAGACAGAAGGATGCAACGTGACATCCTTGATGGAATTGAGCAGATGAATGGGGGAGCAGGGTATAAGACGTGTAACAGAAGAAGGAGCGTTAAAAGCTATAAGACAGAGAGTGGTGTAGAAGACTCTTATCGCCTGTGACCTGAAGGTAAATGGCACATAGAAGAAGAAACAAGTGTAACCTTAGATTTGAACAGGTCATGTGTGAAGTGATCAGGAAAACATCTAGTCGGGAGTCTTGTCTATAATGTTTTTATAGTTTAAACGTTAAGAATTTTGATTATACCCATAGTAACGCAAAAAGCTCATAACCTATAATAATGTTTATAACATACAACAAAATGTTTATAACATACAGGAAAATATATTAATTACGTCTAAACAACCAACCCCATTAAAGATGATACTGAACAAGATTGAAAATATTAGCAACAATACAAATTAAGTAAAAATGATAGAAATAAATGTAACGTCTTTCTTGCTTTTTATCGCCATCACAAGAAATATTCGTGAGTACGTGAAGATTAAAATTAAAATATGCACAATATGTCTAACTTATTTCATTAAACATACTTGAATGATGAAGCTGCCAATATATATATATATATATATATATATGGTGTATAAAAAATTATAAACATTGTGGGTGGTTTCCTCACACCAAATAAGGACAATAATCCATCTGAACATATCTCCGGAAATCTATCGTTATGGAGTTATTAAGTTTAAAGTTTACAGTTGACGGTGTTAAATGTACAATCCAAGATACAATAAAAATTACGTTACAAAATTTGAGGGCGGCTTCCTGGCACCAGAACAAGGTAATGTTCATATAAATATATGTCCAAATGGCCACCCTTGCATCTGAACACAGCAAAACTGTTCAAAATGTTCTTTGACTGCTTCTAAACACATGCACCGCCAGATAATTGAATAGTAGGTCCTTTCAAATACTCCAATAGAATATCAAATTGTTTCGCAGCCCCCACCCAGCCATGACACGTTGAAGAAACGTCTCTGCATTATTAATTTCTGATTCATGAATCAAGAGTTTCATGTAACCACCGTGATGATATGTTAACTCCTAAATTCTAAATTGTCCTTCTCGTAGACTGGCAGCCAACTAAGGCTTAAAAGCCAAGTCTTTCTAAGTATAGAAAATGTAGAATGAATTAGTGCTTTCCCGTAACTTGTCTAGAATTCCAACCCAGAGTTCACCGATTGCTCGATCGAGTCGCTAACTACTATACCTGCACATCCATTGGTAACCACTATCATCTACACATCCATTTACATGCATCAGTAGGCTCTAATTGCTAATTACAGATTTAAACATAGAATGCTCCTTATCCATCTGCTTTGAGTGATCAGATAACGCCCCTCAAAAATTTCTTTTCGTCGATGGGGACTATATTTTGAGAAGATTAATGGTTTTATCTTCCAGCATACGGTTTGCTACAGGGATGTAATTAAGGCGTGTACACTTAGTGTTTGGTTGTTTTTTGTACGCACAATGTACTTAACATAGAAAAAATCAACAGTTATTTCATGATGCATGCATTTTTCAAATTGAATTTCAGTTGCTTCAATCAATTACTCTGTTCGGCGAATATCGGTCTTCCACGAAAACGTGATTATTTACTAAACTTTCCTTTTACCATCACATGTTTGAATGATACGGAGAAAGATTATGATACGCTGGTTGTAAAATTGGGGAGGGTGTGATTCCCTTCAATTCAGTCTTAATTTAAATCATAAATACCGGCTTCTTGGAATCGAAAAAAAACTAGCACTGAGTAGTGTTAAATTTTATTTACAGTGTTCAGTTTATTGTCCTCATCTTTACAGCTGCATTCACCACGTTACGGCCATTGTGTATTCCTATCTTCTTCAGGTGATATTTATTAGAATTTCGTAACTATCACTTTATTTAGTCCGCAGATTGTAATTAGAACTTTTTAACCCTATGGACTAACGAAATTTGAAATTCCGACAAATATCACCTGAAAGAGATTAGAATGTGCAGTGACCGAAATGTTGTGAATGTAATATCCAAAGTCATACGTCCGTGGAAATGAACCAAGGGATAAACACATTGTGACCTGATCCAAGAAGTTGTGAGTTCGATCCCTAGCTTCAACAGGGAGAACAAAATTTTGGATAGTTTTCAAGGAAAACTAATTAAAACGGTTACCTGAAGAAAGTGCGACCTTCCAACGGATGAAATGCCGTAAAGGTGACAGTAAAAAAAAGGAAGGCAACAGTAAGTATATTTTTTGTATTGTTTAACTCTTACCACCAGTCACGATGAACGGATTTTCCCTTGGGAATGCCCCGGGCATTGACAGGATACTGCGTGTTAGACTTACACTTGAACTCAATTGGAATTTCTGTATAAAATCCCTCGTTAAAAAGGCAGGTAAAATGATCGGCTCCCTGTAACGTTCTAGTAAGTACCGGGCTCCTCATGCTATCTTCTAACTCCATAATAGCCCAGTCAGGCTAATAAATGAATACTGTTGCCATATTCGACCAGAAGCTGTCAAAACCACACTTTCCAGTCTTGATACAGTTCAAGTCCTTGTTGAAGAAAAACTATTTTTATACAATCTAAACTTTCTCACGCAGGCAAGATATGCCAAATCTCTAACTGATCAGTCGCGATTACCATGGTATGTGCTCAGAGAATTTTCATCTAATGACTTCAGTAGGTCTAATGTTCATAGCTAAAACATCCATGCTACGTACATAATAGCAAATCACCTGAGCTCCCTCCGTATTTAATAGTCCAGAAGTGAGTTCTACTCAAGCAGCTTCTTTCTGAGAATCACTGCACGACGGAACAATCTCCTAAGAGAACGTTTTTCCGATCACTACAATCTTGATCTAGAGTCAACCGTTGTCTTTCCTTCTTATCCATATGAACTACCCCTTAAATTAACCCACTACCCACAGTGACCCCGGGATTTGTAGAGGGTAAAACATAATATATTTATATATATAAAGGAAATAGCAAACCAGAATAGAGAAGAGGATAATCCAAAAGAGTTTATCTAAATAATATAAATAATTAATTAGATAAAAATAGAGAGATCATAGGATATTATTCAGAGTAATATAATAACTTGAAAAGGAAACTCAAGACATAATAAAACTTACTGTTTAAAAACTTTTTGGCAATGCTGAAATAAATTCTGTATGTATAACCGTTTGATTATGTATCGAGTTTTCCTCTAAATTTATATATCTATATATCTATATATCTATATACATATATACACACACACACACACACACATATATATATATATATATATATATATATATATATATATATATGCCTTCAGGTGATTTTTTATAATTAATAATAACAATTTATTAAAGAAGACACCGCTCATGGTAGAATCCTGGGTAGCGGAATAACTCGTTTAAAAATAGATAATATTCAAAGGTTATACAATATAATTGTGTCGAACCATTTTTAATACAAATGTGTACTCGTCTAACCTTATTATAACCAAAAACTAAGTATTAAACTATCAATATATATATATATATATATATATATATATATATATATATATATATAGTATATCGAGGCAGCAAGTAATTTTCTAAACATATGCAATTAAATATAAGAGACAATGAATGTTTTTTATGTTTAATCGTGAGCCGTTCTAAACGTTGTATTTTTGCTTTAATTTCAGTTGAAAATAAAGACAAAAATTCTCCAACATTTGGATAATTATTTATTGGTTTTCTTCTAAGCTTTCGGCTCACATCAGCCATCTTCAGAGAGGTTGTTTAAACTGAAATATTATAAAATCCACCATCACCGACGATTTTATTTTGTGTTGACATAAAACTCCGCTTGGCAACGGCAATATTTACCAAAAATAATAAACGCAGTTCTTAAATTTGCGATACGGTTTTATGACGTCACACCGCGGGATAGCGCGAAATGACAACAAAACCATGTAGTCAAATGCAATGTAATATGTTATTTCCTGTTTTAAAGTTGATTAAACATAATAGACATTCATTGTCTCATATATATAAACGAGTTGATAGAGAAACTTCCAGCTTCCAACTCTAAACTATTCCCCACAATTGTGATTAATTATAATTTTTATTGTTCCGGAGAAAATGCCAATATATTATTGTCTCGCAAGAAGACAAGAGAGAATGTACGTGAGCAAAAACAAAACTGAAACACGAACATTGCTATTCTTCGATGTACTGTGTCCCTTACGGAATTGGGCGTCTTGTCTTTTTTACAATATGATATCTTTCGTTGCTTTTCGCTGCATTTTATTCTTTGCTACGTTTTTTGGCTGCATATTACCAAATATTTACACGATTTCAATAGCTTTTAGAAATATAAATATATTTTTCGAAAAGGGGTATTTTTATTCATATATGGAGTTATTTTAAATGATGGGTAAAAAAAAGTCCAGATTCTTGAAAAAATGACAAGGATATCAGTGAAGTGTGTTTATTGTATAATCAACCGTCCAGAAGAGTAATCGAACCAGTAAGAATCCACGTGGTGCCATTATAAATCACATCAAAGTGTTAGAATTTTTTCGAAATAATTTTGTTTGTGTTTAAAGGATAATGTATACAGCTGTTATATTGAATGATTTATTATCTGTTGTCTCTTGTACATATCAAGGGAAATTTAGTTGTTCCCATGAATTTGATGAAGGACTGAGATTCATATCATAACGACAAATTCACATCCACTTATACGCGCGCATGCACAGATATGTGCACACATACTTATTTATATATGTAAAACAAATTACGGAATAGAGAGATATCAATATAAGCCATGAGAAGAACAATTATTTTCTGATTTGCAAATATTTGGTAATTTCTTTCTTTCTATCTATCTATCTATCTATCTATCTATCTATCTATCTATCTATCTATCTATCTATCTATCTATCTATCTATCTATCTCAGTCTACCCATATTTACCTTTTTTTGTTCATTATCTATCTATCTATCTATCTATCTCAATATAAGCCATGAGAAGAACAATTATTTTCTGATTTGCAAATATTTGGTAATTTCTATCTATCTATCTATCTATCTATCTATCTATCTATCTATCTATCTATCTCAGTCTACCCATATTTACCTTTTTTTGTTCATTATCTATCTATCTATCTATCTCTCTATATATATATATTACTCAGTCTACCCATATTTATCTTCATTTGTTCATTATCTATCTATCTATCTATCTATCTATCTATCTATCTATCTATCTATCTATCTGAGTCTTCCCATATTTATCTTTATTTGTTCATTATCTATCTATCTATCTATCTATCTATCTATCTATCTATCTATCTATCTATCTCAGTCTACCCATATTTATCATTATTTGTTTATTATCTATCTATCTATCTATCTATCTATCTATCTATCTATCTATCTATCTATCTATAAATCTATCTATCTATCTCAGTCTACGCATATTTAATTTCATTTGCTCATTATCTATCTATCTATCTATCTATCTATCTATCTATCTATCTATCTATCTCAGTCTACCCATATTTATCTTCATTTGCTCATTATCTATCTATCTATCTATCTATCTATCTCTCTATCTATCTATCTATCTATCTATCTATCTATCTATCTAAGTCTACCCATATTTATCTTTATTTGTTCATTATCTATCTATCTATCTATCTATCTATCTATCTATCTATCTATCTATCTATCTATCTATCTCAGTCTACCCATATTTATCTTCATTTGCTCATTATCTATCTATCTATCTATCTATCTATCTATCTATCTATCTATCTATCTCAGTCGACCCATATTTATATTTATTTGTTCATTTTCTATCTATCTATCTATCTATCTATCTATCTATCTATCTTATTAGTATATATATTCTATTTTCTATTTTCATATGAATTATTCTGATCAGTTTCCATGCTTTTTAGTAAAGTATGAATTTAAGCGCGGTGCAAGATTGCCTGCAACGTCTCATCATTTTACATTTAATATGTGTTGTGGATCTGGGATTAGTTCCAATAAATAAACAACGCAGAATAATACGGTAGAAAACGCAATATATCGAAGAGTAATATATACAGAGAGGGTTAGTAGAACGTCGTACACTACGGTTTGTCAAATACAAGAGAATGCGAGATAATACGAGACGTAAGACTTGGCAATCTTACCCTCAGGAGTAGGTCGCTGAGATACAGTAACACTCTTAATGCCCTGTAGTCCACTAATGACTACTACTATATATAGTCTTAGGAAGAGTCTCTAATAGTGTAAATAGTGAAGGTGCCCCAACACTCCATTCCTAAGTTGTTTTTTTTTACTAGGAATGTCCTTTTAATATTTCTTCCTTTTTGGATCCATAATTAAGTACTCCATTGTTTTCCTATTTCTTTTAGACCTCCTCTTTTGAGGTTCCACCTGGGGCATTTACATATCAAATGTATCATAGATGGTGTCTAACGCCTCTTCCTCCTGAGGCGTGTTGATTTCGTCTTCCGTAGGCTTTTATTATTTGATTTATATGCCGCTTGTGGGCGAATCTAGGGCCGTCGATCATATAGATCATATTTCCAATCCGTCTTTTGATGATAACTGGTTCCCAGAATCACATGTTATTTTTGTAATTTTTTAAATAAACTTTTTCGTTTTGATTAAAGGTTCGCTTTGGTGTGATGATTGCTGGTACGTGTTCTTTTTTATTTGGAATTAATTTGTCGTACACCGCCCTCACTTTCCGTGCAAACATCAATTTGGCGTGTGACAGTGTCGATGGTGCTGATTTATTTGGTGTTATTCTGTACACCTGTAAAGATTGTTAGAGAGCTTTTCTCGTTGGCGTACCCGACGCTTTTTAGAACCCTCTTTAGGGTGTCTATAAAGCGCTCTGCCAGTCAATTTGACCTTGGATGATATTGAAGGGTTTTAATATGTTGAACCTGAAATGTCCGGCAGAATTCTTTAAATTCTTCCGAAGTGAATTGAGTCCCGTTGTTGCTCGCTAGACAGTCGACAACGCCGGAATTAGCGAATAGCTCATGTAAATGGTTTATTTTCTTTCTTGTCGTTGGTCTCTTCGATTGAAACACATCGTGCCACTTCGAATAACTATCCACAACTACCAAATATTATAGTCCATCAATAGGACCGGCGTTTTCGGCAAAGGTTTGTGTTAATGGCGGTGATTTAGCTGCTAGAGCGCAGCCCTCGCATTTATCAACCATATTCACAATATCCGTGTTCATTTTGGGCTAATAAACGTCGCGCCTCATTAAGCTCTTCATTCGCTTCCTACCAGGATGTCCTGTATGGAAATTTTTTAATATCCTTTTCTGTAAAGTTTTTGGCACGACTACCCTATCACCGTACAGTAGTACTTTATCGCATATGGAGAAGCTTTCTGCAATATTTTGGTCTTTTTCGCTTTCGTCTCTTTTATGAATTCATCTTTTGTAGCTTCGTATTTGATTTCTTTTAATGATACGGGCAGCTCCCTAATTGTGTTACACAGTGTATTTTCTAATTCTCCTTCAGATCTTAGTGCAGCAATAACGGGGTCTTCAGTCGGTTCTATCTGTTGAGGAATAGTCTCGATAGACTGTACGCGTGCCCAATTTTGCTAGAAGGTAAATATTGCAATTTAAAATTGTAATCTAATAAAATAGAACCCCACCTCAACAGTCGGTTTGCTGAGAATATGGATATACCTTTTTTTAACCATACATTGTAAGTAAAGGATGTGCGTTGTGGTACAGTGGATATCGACTCGGGACGAGAAATCGGGGATCCGAGGCCGAATTCCAGGTGAATTCATTTCATTCACTTACGCGCAAATACCCTTGGGAAAGCTATTAATCCATCTCTTCCCTCCAGTTATGGGTTAAATAACAGATTGGGTTCTATATCCATGGCTGGCAAGCAGTCTACCGCAGAAAGCAATGGCAACCTACTACGGGATAATCTTCTGCCCAGTCAGTCATGTCTCTTTCGAGACATGATCGCCCAAGCGTGTTTCACGTATGGCACTTAACTGACTGATTGTAAGTAATGGTTTGTCTGAAGGGTTAAGAATCTTCCGTGGATATATCTGTGGAATTTAGTCACGGCAACTATGATGCCTAAAGCTTATTTGTCTATCTGAGAGTAGCTTCTTTCTGCTGGAAGCAGTGATCTGCTAGCTTGGGCGATCGGCTTTATAGTTTCGTCTTCCATCTTATGTAATATGCACGTTCCAATCCCGCGCGAACTCGCGTCGATGGCTATCAGTATTTCCAAATTTGGATCATAATGTGTCAGAAATAAATCGGGCGTCAATGTTTCTTTAATGCTTTCAAATGCCTGTTGGCATTCGTTTAACCAAACCCAGGCCTTATCCTTTCTTAGTAGTTCATTAAGAGGTGCTCGAAGATTGTGTAAATTCGGTATGAAATCTTGGTAGCAGCTGACTAGTCCCAGAAAACTCTGTAGCGATGCAATATTATTTGGTGCCGGTATATTTTTGATCGCCCTAGTTCTAGTTGGATCAGGCTTTTTGACATCATTGTTTATTATATGGCCCAAGTATTTAATCTCTTTCAGGAAAAAATTGCACTTTTCTTCTTTGACCTTGAACCCGTAATTTGTTTAAAACCTTTTTATATGTTTAGTGTTCTCCGCAATTGTTTCAGTTTTATTAAAATGTCGTCAAGATAAGCTATAGTGAAATCGAATTCCTCCAATCCATCGTATCCATGACTTGCTAAAAAATAGCGGGGGATAGTTTCATTACATTTTCATTCAAACCTGTCGAGAAATCCGCGCGGACGCGTATTTCCCCAGACTTTTTTTTTTAACGTAAACGGCAGGTGCTGCCCAATGGTTGTATTTCACCTTGGATATAATTCTCGAGCTGGTTAAGCTGCCCAGTTCGCTGTTTATTTTTCTCGTGCCACGAAAGGAACATTTCTTTTTTCTCTAAGTACTGGTTGAGCATTTTCCTTTAACATTATTTTCACGGAGATTTTTTTGCATCTGCCTAAACCGTCCGAGAATACTTCGGGTAAGGTCTTTTTTAATTCTGACTTTATGTTTTCGGTTTCCGTAGTTAGGCTTTCAATTTTCTTACAATACGAGCTACTTGGTAGGTCCCAAAGGTTAAATCTTTGCATCCAGTCAATCCCAAACAAGTTAGTGGCATTTTTTAATACGTACATTTTTAATTTTTTGTAACTCCATTGAATGTCACGTCCAAAATTACTTCTCCTTCAAAATTAATATTCTTTCCCGTAACTGATCTCGTCATTTTTTTTTTTTTTGGTTTTTAATAGAGTAGGTTTATTTAGATGTCTCCATGTTTGGAAGCTAATTATTGAAATGTTAGATCTGGAGTCTAACTGCATGTTTACAGTTTTGTTTGACATTTTGACTTGTAAGTACTTTTGAATGTTAGTAACTTCGTCTTCCTCGGTCCCAGTTACTTTCACTCTACTGCTTCTGCATTTAGAGGCTTTATGTCCCCTTTTTGTGACAGTTTCAACCTGTTTTAAATTTAAAAGGGCAATCCTTATACCAATGATATTCACTATATCTATAACAAGGGCTTGGAGGTGGTTTCTTCTCTATTCTTCCAAACGTTCTAGTAGGCGAGTGCCAGGTTTTCCTTGATTTTGTCCTTTGAGAAGGGGAGGAAAAAACGTGTTTTCCTCTGTATTATTTTTATGTTAGCTACTCCAGCTTCTTCAATGTTTCTCAAATCATTTTTATTCTTATGCACTGCTGGAAATATTCAGCTAATTTTTGTAGAGTTAGATTTTGCTCGTTTTCTAATTTTGTTAAAATTCTCCCTCTCATTTCTCCATTTTTATTTGCAATCAAACTTCGTACAAAGACTAAGCATTTGAAATTATCTGCCGTGTGTTCTGCTAGTCTAAATTCGTCGCATAGTTTATTCACCACTTCGTAAATTTAAACATTTCCATCTTTTATGGAATAGAAATGTCGTTGGGCTAAACAATTCTGTTAATAGTTTTATGGCTTCAGCACATTTTAACTCACGCGTTTTTGTTTTTTTTGGGGGGGACAGTAGGTAATCCATGAATTTGTTGTGTTCGAGTTGCAAAGGAGTAAACCTACTTTCTTTTCATGCGACCAGCTGCTACAATCGACTTCATAAAAGTCACGGTACCGTCTATAATATAGAGCAAAGGTTTTTTCCTCATCCGGGTCGTAATTTCAATTGAGTTCAAATTTGTATTTTGTGCGAATGTGTTTTCGTTTTCTTCAATTTGATCCTTTGCCACTATAGCTTGTGGGATTAATTCTTGTTTCTTTTGTTGTTGTTCATTGAGTCTCTGGTCAACAACTTTCTGTTGTAATTCCATCTGTTTTTGTAAAAATTCAAATTGCATTTTTTGCTGTTGCTCTTGTATTTGTAGTTGTTTATTCTCATTATGTTGTTGTTGCTCCATTAAGGTTTTTTGGAATTCGAACTGTATTCTCTCATTCTTGTTGGCTCATCTGGAGTTTCACCAGTTCTACTATCGTTGCTTTAAAGTCTTCCATTTTGTCAGAGGGGGGAAAGATTTTTACTGTTTTTCCTCTTGGTATTAATTTTGTTTATCGTATTTTTCTCCGTTTAAGACTCGTTACAGTCGTAGAAGATTCCTTTTGCTTCTGCTACTGCAGTGATTGGTAATTTTTTGTCACTGTTTGTGGTCGACAATATGTAAAGTTTTATTTGATTGCTTTCTCGTGACTGCTGTTTTTCCCGTAAGTTCTTTTTTTCTGTTCGGAATATCATATTATATGCCAATTTGAATTGATCAAGAACACCGTTGTTTAAATGACATGCTACGTAAATCATATTACTTTTCTGTAATTCAGTTATTGCAGGTTAAGTATTATTTTTAATAATAATTTTGGCGGTTTCATTTTTTTTGTAATAGATAACTTATATAATTCTCGTTTTTTCGTTAACTGGAGTTGCGTATTTCTTTATGATGTTTCTAATTCAAGATTCATCTGGCATCTAGTTACTATGTATTTGATCTTTTGTGGAAAATGTTAATGTTATTGTTTTTTCTATGTTCAGTCTTACTATTGGTTATGTTAGAAAGAAAAGTATAATATCGTAATCTATTAGAGCGTTTGAAAAGCCGTTATTAACAAGCGTTTGTTTCCTGTAAATAAGTTCTTGTAAGAAAAGTGGGCGAAAGGAGGGATTCTTGTGAGCACTCATAGGGAAGATTTTAATAACACTAATTTTATATCTAATGTTGTATACCGATAAACAACAAACAAGCATGTATATGAGAATATATAATAATATTTTTTATTGATGACGATGGACCGTGTGGCACAAGGACAGAGAATTGAGAGCGCGCTTCTAATGGGGGTTGACGGGGGTGTCGTATCTGTTCCCCTCTGGTCTCGGTCTGTCCGGACTGTCTGCCTCTGTCTCTCTGCCTAGACTCGTCTGTCTGCCCAGACTCTTCTGTCGTGAAATCCGTGCCTGAGGTCTTTTTATCTCCAAACCGGTACTTCCGATTTTTTGCCTCGCCTACGCACGCCCACGTAATTCTCAGAGACACCTGTTCTGTTTGCCTCTTGTAGCCATTTCCGCTACTGCCGGAAATAAGGTCAAACAACCATCCGTTCCTTTCAACGGCCGGAAAACGCCCCCGCTTCCTCACTTCCTTGGGTGGGCCTAGATTGTTATATTACATTCCTCGCCCACCCATTTTCCAAAATGTTCACCTAAGAACATTTTAAGTGCAACATCCTCACTCTCCATGCCACACAAGCCCGACAATTATATAAAACATGTGTCGAAACAAACAAAACAACAAAAACAAAAAAAAATATAGGGGAGCCTACATCGGCAACCCAACAATGTTCGTATCCATCTTGAAAATTGTTCTACCAGCTCGATGTTTCATTGTTCTTTTTTTTTCTTTCTTTTTTTTCTCCTCTTTTTTTTTTTTTTTAATATCCATTTTCACAGAATTGGGCAAAGTTCTTAAAAATGTTCATTTTCCTTCTCGACTCTGTCCATAAGCGTAGACTCTTCGATGCATAATCCACATGATTATAGGCGGTAATTGCGCCCCAGTTTCTAAACTAACATCGAGTAAATGACCTTTGACCAACACCATGTGTGCCTCTGCTCGAGTTTATTGTTACACATGTAACCTCATTTAATTTAATTTAATTTCAAACATACTATGTTTGAACACAGAAAAAAATGGTCATTATCTGCCGTACATATCATTCATAGTCTGACCGAGAAATGTTCAATAGAAAATGAAGAAAATTACCCTGATTCCAACGTTAATCCGAATGCAATTTACTTGTGGAGGATATTAATTTATTCTAAAAAAATGGACCCGTGACTCGTAGTTCCTTAGTTTGTACAATGCTTTCCATTCCCTGAACTACTTCCTCTGGATTCGAAACCAAGCATATCTGATTTGTTGACATCTCTCTGTTTAACGCAGAGTGTTGAACGCCCGTTGACCCCGGAGTACTATTCACAGCGGATAACTCAATTTTCTTTTCCGAAGCACTGTTGCTTCTTTTACACTTAAAAATCCGCTTCCTGGCTATTATTCCCAGGATTATTATTACGCCGACCACGCCAGCAATGATTCCTATCGTCAACTTCCTCGGGAGTTCGTCATATCCTTCACTAAATCTTTCCATATCTACCTGTTCCAAGGTATTTACTAGTTTTCAGAAATTAATATATCTTCAAAAGATATTTCCCAAGTCACATAAATGAAAATTCACAGAGGATGTTGAATTGATGGGAACCTGCACAAAAGCATAAAAGTGAAGTACTTTTACGTAAATAAAAATAAGTTTTAGATTTGAATTTAATTTTCCCAAATCTCCCCAAATAATCCGATTCCACCATATTGATAACAAAATATCTTTTCAATATCTGACTCATATCGCGAAACACTGAGACGCGGGTGAATGTTTTAAGAATATATATAATCGGTGTATTCGCAAAGAAATAACCAAACAATGCAGTTGTTTTCTAGCAACGATGTTGAGATATATTTATAATTGGCGATTTTGTTGGCTGTTGTTAACTGCATAATTAAAAATACACTTTAAAACTCTCGATAACATTTAAGTCATTTCTATGCTGTAGAAATGTCACGCAAAACACAAACATTTTTAAATTTTGACAATATCTGTGTAAAGATTACAAATTGACGTTTACGAACAAATTCTGTTGACGAGATCAAAATTAAAGAACCCTTTCGTTTCTCTGATTTTCCTATTGTGGTAGCATTCAGCTACATTTATAATTTGTTAATGTTTACCAATTTTGATTTAGTTCATGCAATACAAGGCCAAATGGCGAAAATGGAGAGGGTCATTTTACGCTAATACTCCAATTGGGGAAAGTTTGTGTACGTAGAACATCGATTGTTTTTTTTTTTTAATTCGGCTCGAGTACTGGTCAGAAAAACTCAACTATTTCAACCATACAACTGACCTTCATAATCACATTGAGAATAGTTGTTCGTCAATATTTCTATCGGGTTGTCTGGAAAGTTCATGCCGCTTTTTAAGTAAAATTAAGACACAAACCAAAATTATTTCATTAATTATTTATTCTACGAAATATTAACTATTTTCTTGCACAAACCAAAGAAAACATTGTTATCAACAAGTTAATCCAATTATCCACTCTAACTCACTTCACATATATGGTAAAATATTAACAAAAAAAGAAAAAACAAATCACCAACTCAGATGCCCTACACCTACAGACAGGCAAATATTTCAACTTTCTTCCTCCCCGTCAACTTTAACACCCCACTCCTCCCCGTCAACCCCAAACCTAATGCGCTACTCCCTACATGTAGTCTGTTTCAGCACCTCCGTTCTACCGAACAATCCATATTTCTCATTTCTACGGTCAGATCGGCAAAAGTATGCTGTCCCATTTTTTTTAAACGAGACCTACTATAAACACGAGCAGAACACACACACTATCACATCAAAGAGTCACTTACCTTTCGTTGATGGCTATGGTCTATATTCGTCCGCTGTCGTTCGGTTGAATTTTATTATTTTTGTCTTCTTTTTTCTTTCTATCTGGTAGTTTTAAGTCCGTGGAATCTTCAATCGTCTCCGTGGTAAACCCAATAATGTTCGTATCAATCTGTTTTGTTGTTTCAAAACCAAGTCACTTAGGCACCAAAAAACGTGTGTTATATATCAATAAACAGACAAACACGCATATATATGAAAATATATAATAATATTTTTATTGATGACGATGGACCGTGTGGCACAAGGACAGAGAATTGAGAGCGCGCTTCTAATGGGGGTTGACGGGGGGTGTCGTATCTGTTCCCCTCTGGTCTCGGTCTGTCCGGACTGTCTGCCTCTGTCTCTCTGCCAAGACTCGTCTGTTTGCTCAGACTCTTCTGTCGTGAAATCCGTGCCCGATGTCTTTTTATCTCCAAACCGGTACTTCCGATTTTTTGCCTCGCCTACGCACGCACACGTAATTCTCAGAGACACCTGTTCTGTTTGCCTCTTGTAGCCATTTCCGCTACTGCCGGAAATAAGGTCAAACAACCATCCGTTCCTTTCAACGGCCGGAAAACGCCCCCGCTTCCTCACTTCCGCGGGTGGGCCTAGATTGTTATATTACACTAAGAGGACACTTATTAGTAGGATCGCACTGGCAAAATTTTACTAGTTTATATATATATATATATATATATATATATATATATATACAGAAAGAGAGAGAGGCAAACAGACAGAGATATATTTTTATTGTATATGAAAGATAATGGAAATATTTCTTTTATTAAGTTTTTGTAATGTTTTTACAGATTTCTTTTTGGTCGAGCCTAAAAGCTGCAGAAGATGTCCGCGGTTATTGTTGTCTTAAGCGCATTCGGTGAGTACATTAACCATTTTTAATGGATAATTTACACCCGTATAATGATCATGATAGGTCTAAGTTGTAATGGTCAGAAGTAAACGGTCTGAGAAAAATAACACGTCATCTCATATACCATGGAAATAGTGACAGAGCAGTGAGTGACTCGGTATACATCGTCTGTTGGAAAAGGTGTCACGCTGTTGAAAATAATTCATAGGACATTTTCCAGCGCAGACAATTTTTGGCCTGATCTGGCCTTGTAAAGTTTGAGGCGGCAGGAAACACATTCTTGCTGAAGTTGTACAAAAACTAAAAAACAACCATTTTCCAGCAGATTTAGCAATTCATCGGATGTATGCGTTTCTTTTGAGGTTTTGCAAAAGTTTAGACGTTCAAGGCAAGAATCCTCGTTGTGAGAAGACGCATCCATCATGATAGTTGAAAGTTCAATGTCTAATCGGTGATGGTGGAACACTACAAGTTTAGCTTTATTCAGATTTGATAGCTAGTCATTTTACCATAGTTCCATTTGAGAAGGTCTGAGGAGAAAGGAACTGCTAGGTTTTGCTTTCCCCTATCTTTAGCCTTGTACCTGTAAATTTTCGTGATAGATCGGTAGATATTTTTGTTAATCGATCACTTCAAGTAAAGCTGTACTGCTACTGGTGCGCAGGTGGTTACAAGAAAGAAGAGTGATGTGAAGGAAGAACACGATACACTGAGGGATGGAGAAAGGACAAGAGATAAATAGAAATAAAGGGGGTAAAGTAGCAACTAACGATACACTTAAACTATAAGAGATTGTAGTTTTCTGGGAAGCAAGTGTACGGAAATGAGTTTAAAAGGCGGGAAGTGCGAGAATAGCAAATTCTAGAGATCGTTATATTTGACTGTTTTCGCTGTTAAAAGGTAAGACCAAGCTGCCAGTCTAGGAGTACGAGTAAATACAGCAAGAGGGTACCAGGGTGATATGTTTTTCAGTGCAGAAGCCGTGAAAATATTTGTAGAAATGATAGAGGGAAGCCACATACCAACGGTGGGATTGCGGCTGAGGTCGAGCTATCAAACTGTGATTAATTACATTGCAGATCCTCCATTGAATTTTGTCGAGCATCTCGAGATAAATAGCAACATCGCCCGACCAGATATGGCAACAGTATTTAATGCACGGAAGAATGGTAGATTTATATATGTGTATGATAAAGAGAGACTTATTATGGCCCGATACAGTGACCTAAACTTTCTAGCATACTGATGGCAGGTAGAAGCGTTTGTTTCAATTAAAAAGCATTTTCTTTTGGAAGCTTTAAAATTTACTAGTTATTTTTTGCCCCAGTCCACCAGAGATTGAAGGTCTTTATCAAGAGCAGCAGCGAGGTTTGCTTTCTTATCCTAGGCAGTTTTCCTATTGAGGCTGGATTGGTGTCGTCAGCGTAGATGCCTAATTTTGAACTGGTTACATCAGAAAGATTATTGATCAAGATCAGGAAAAACGTGGGACCTAGAATAGACCCATAAGGGACACTTGCATTTCTGTATTACGATCTGAAAGCATGTCTGTTTAATACGACCTACACTGCACGATTTGACAGGAACGACTGTGTTAAACCGAACATGTGTCCATTTATACCATAACCTGTAGCATGCGCAGAAGGCAAACATAACAAACCCTGTCAAACGCCTTCCAGATATCTTGTGCAACAGCTCGAGCTGGTCGTTAGCATATCAGCGGTAGTCATAGCAAAGCGGAAGCCATAATGTTTGTCAGAGAATAGGTTGTGGGATGCGAGATGCTGAACCACTTTTGTATCAATAATAGCCTCGAACACATTGCCAGAAATTAGTATCAGGCTAATAAGATGATAATTATAGAGGTCTAAGTGCTTTCTAGAGTCTTTACAAATGGGAACCGCAGTAGAAAACTCCATCAGATAGGAAATCAAAAAGCAGAGACGCAATAGTTGTAGATTTTCTAGAGAACGGGGGAGAGTTCGAGATGTTTTTTAGGACGATACCTTGGATGGCATCATCTCCACTCGTTTTATGAGCGCCAAACTTAATATTTATGCTCGAGACTTGGGGTTGTGTATACAACATTCAATTGAGTTTCAGTTGTAGATGAGAAGTCAGGAGTGGGCACATATTACTAGTCAAATGTGGAGTTGAATGGGAATTTGCTAGCAAAACGCTCGCCCTTTTCAGCTGCAGCAGTGAGGACCCCACATTTGTTGAACAAAGGGTTTACTATTGTTTAACACACATTTTCAGACCTACCCGTAATATATGGAACCAAACCGCTATCCGCGGCTTCATTCTATCTCCAAAAAACAGCTTAGCATTTTTAGGATCCTTTTTCTTTCATTAAGAGACAAAATTGCCTATTATATTTAGACGCGTGGCACCAGTAAAGCCGTAAAAAGTGATTTCTGTTGGCAATAGCGTCCAAGAAAGCAAAAGAGAACCAAGAGGATGAATGAGGTTTAAGAAAGAACTTTCTGGATGGGATGAAATCATCGATGCCAGCTTTCCCCTAGAATGAGATCTCAGAGGTGCAGTCTTTAACAGGGAGACTAAATGTATTGTTCCAAAAGAGATCTCATAAAAAATTGCAGAACGACTTCTAGTCCGCTCTTTGATAGCAGTAAGACACTCTACTAGTAGGAGTTTCCTTGGTGAGGGGGAGTAAAGAGGGATAATAACAGAAATAACAGCATGATCAAAGTTGCTATGATAACTGAGTTGCTTGGCATGACAGGTGCCATTGATAGATGCAAAGCAGGGATCTAGCAGTGAGAGACTGGGTTGTTGTTAAGTTCTAAGTATAGACGCTAGCACGAACAGTGACTGAGTTTTTCAGTCACGTGGCATAGTGGGCACTGAAATAACTGAACACATATTAGAAAACAGCCGATAAAAATTGCCTTAGATAAATAATAAAAAATACTGTCTAGCAATGAATAACCAGAGGAGGAAGGGGGCCGGTAAAGGATGTAAGAATAAATAACTAAGTTTAAGACACATGTATGAATGGTCAAGATATTCAAGAGAAATAACCATAACTAGAAGGAGATGTTGGTGGACATGAATTCCCAGTCTATGCATGTGAACTACAGGGGAAGGTAACCGAGAATCAAGAAATAAGAGAAGGGGATTGAAGGGTTAAGATTAGTTTTTCATAGAGCAATGAAGTCTGGGAATCTTTCGTGGAGAAAAGATTCCACGCTGCAAAAGTTGGTACGTATAACACATACGTTAGGTTACGAAATGTTGAGAGGTTTAGGTGATATTTGTTTGGTTGATACGGCTTTGTATCTTTGGATCTGAATGTTCATTTCTCGGTTGTTTTGGTAGCAAGAGGCCTCTTGTAGAGCTTTCATATTGTCATCGACTAAAGCATGTGTAAAATAAAGCTGGCACAGACTGTAGCATAGTGTGGCCTTAGGTTTGCCTACCGGATCCCTTGTAAAGACATCTATGTATGCAGGTCATGGCACTGCAATATCCGGAATTATGTAACTGTTGACCAGAGTAACCGCTCTTGATGCTAGAAGTAGGTCACCTAACTACAAGACGGAAGCAGCAACCAAAGAATGGCAAACCCAATAATCTTACTATGAAGGGGCATGGCTACCTACCACTTGTGAGAGAACTAATATTAAGACCTGGAGAAATATAAAGAACCGGGAACCTCTTCCTAAATTTCCTCTAATCTTGTCCAGAAGTTGCGAGAGTAGTATCAACCGGTCGAAAGGAGGGCCTATCTACTACACTAATTAAAATAAATATTTTTTTTATATCATCACTTAACATCGAGTGAAATAAATAATGAAATTCTTCAATATAACAAGATTAAAATTCTTCATGCTAACAAAATTAAAAATGAATTTCTCCAATTTAACAAGATTGGTCTGTTCTTCAGTAGGCAACTCTTCACACGTAGCGTGGCCATAGGAGTCCATAATTAGCAGTTTCTCATTTAAAAAACGAGGACCTTGATACATACTGTCCTCTGATTAGTTGTGGCTTGCCTAGTCAAGTGAATTCATACCATTCTGTGACATAGATCTTTTTTTTTTTTGCAATTCAATTCGGTTAAACTAAATGGGTGAAATAGAAAATTAAATATAAATTTACCTTCTAAAATATGATAATAAAAATTCCCGTGTGGCCATCTATTGCCAAAATATTAAAAGAAAATTTGTAATACATAAAATAGAGAATATATAACACTTAAATAGAGAAATTAGAAAACGGAAAAGACGAATTATAAGGTAAATTAGTTACTTAAAAACGTTGGCTGTTTTTTGCTTTGCTTGGGTAGGAATTTATCGGATACAGATTTTATTTTTCTCGCAAACATCACCTTCGCCGGTGACATTCCTGATGGTGTGTTATTATTTGGTGTAATCCGATAAACCTGTAGAAACTGTTGCATTTCTTTCTCTATAGGTATCCCGTATGTCTTTTTCAACGCTCTTCTAGGGGTATCAACGAATCTACTAGTTTGGCCATTCGAACGTGGATCATATGGTGAAGATTTTATGTGTTTAACTTGGAACACCTCAGAGAACTCTTGGAAATCTGTGGACGTGAATTGTGTTCCGTTGTCTGTAACCAGAAAATCCACTACCCAAAACCTAGCGAACAGTTCAAGTAAGTAGTTAATTGTGTTTTCTGCCGTTGGATTCCTATAGCAAAAACTCCCGGCTACTTACTGTAGCTGTCTACTGTGATTATATAATAAAATCCGTCTATAGGTCCCACATAATCTACGTGGATCCTCGACCATGGTCAATCAGTTTTCGGCCAAGGTTTTTGAATCATTGGGGTGCCATGGCAGCTAGGGTGAAACCCTTAAATATTTCTACCATTTGCATGATGCCTACATCTATGGGGTTCCAATAAACATAGTTTCTCATTAAAGCCTTCATACGTTTTTTTCCAGGATGTTCCATATGAAAATCCTTTAATATTATTTTCTGCAGTGTCTTAGGTATTACGACTCTCTCATTGTACATTAATACGTTTTCGCGAAAAACTGTAGGAGAGATTGCTGTCTCTTTCTGCTTTTTTTTTCTTTGTACTTTTAATGAAGTCGTCCCTTTCTACCTTGTTCCTACTTTCACATAACATCACTGGCAGCTCTCGTAATGCATTTCACAGTGCTGTCCTCATCTCGCCTTCTGATTGTATTGCAGCTATCAGTTTATTATTTTTTGGCACTAATCTTGACAATCCATTAGCGTGTCCAATATTGTTGGAAGGCAGGTATTCCAATTTGAAGTGTTAGTTAATTAATATGGTTCTTCGTCGTAATAGCCTTATTGCTGTATATGTTAGTAAGCCTTTCTTTGTCCCGAAGATTGTCAACAACGGTATATGATCAGTCTGTAGAATGAAATGTCTTCCATGAATGCACCTGTGAAATCTGGTTACAGCAAATATTACCCTAGAGCCTCTTTCTCGAGCTGTGAATAGTTTTCCTCCTAGAAGCGTGTGCGATAAGTCTTTTCTTTCCGTCTGACATTTTGTGTAGTAGGCAAGCACCTAGGCTATTCGCGCTTGCGTTACTCACTATTATTAGTTCTAAATTTGGATCATAGTGTGTCAAAAAACAAGTTTGACGTTAATGTTTTAATAATTTCTTCAAATACTTCTTGGTATTGTGTTGTCCAATTACATTCTTTTTCTTTTTAGTAACTCATTTAATGAAGTACGTAATTTATGCATTTTATTGATGAATTCCTCGTAATAATTAATCAGTTTAAGGAAACTTTGTACTTCCGCGATATTTCTCGGTGTCGACATATCTTTATTACTGCCGCTCTTACAGAATCCGGCCTTCTTCCATCCTAGTTTATAATATGCCCTAGGTATTTAATTTTCTCTAAGAAAAAGTTGCACTTTTGTTCTATAATTTTCAATCCATAACTTTGGATTCGTATAAAGTCTTTGTGAATGTGTTTTGCATGCCGTTCCACGCTGCCGCTCTTTATTAGTATGTGGTCAAGATATGCTATGGCGAATTTCAATCCAGCTAACATTGTTTCCATCTTGTGTTGGAAAATCGCTTGTGCTACTTTAATTCCGAAAGCCAGCCTTTGAAATCTGTACAATCCTTTGAGTGTTAATGCATAGCAGATTAGAGTTCTCCTCATCCACTGGCAACTGTAAATAGGCGTCGCTTATATCAAGTTTTGAAAAGTATTTACCGCCGTGAACAATTCCTCCGGGTTGGAAAGCGGGTAGTGGTAATCAATTATTGCATTGTTAAGACCTGTTGAAAAATCTGCGCAAACACGAATTTCACCTGATTTTTTCTTAACATAGACGGTCGGCGCAGCCCACTGATTAAATTCTACTTTTGATAATATCCCTGTTTTTACAAGCCTGTTTCTACAAGCCTGTCCAGTTCCTTCTCAATTTTTCTTATTGATGCAAAGGGAACATTTTGTTTCTTTTTTAATATAGTTTGTGCGCCATCTTTAAATTCTATTTTTACTTCTACCTTTTACATCTGCCAAGTCCTGGTGATAAAACATCGGGAAACTTTTCTTTTAATTTTTCTTTTAATTTTTCTGCTTCTGTTGTTTTACGTTCCACTTTCTGACAGGTAGTATTAATATATAAGTACCATAAGTCAAATGTTTGTATCCAGTCGGTATCGAAAATCGGTATTGTTTAAAACGAACATTTTAAGTTTTTTCGTTCTTCCACCGAATGATACATTCGTAATTACTTCTCCTACGAATTTTATTCTTTTACCGGTCACCGATTTTGCGATTTTGTCTGAACATAGCATGGTAGGCTTATTTAGTTTTCTCCATGTTTGCAAACTGATGATAGTAAAATCGGAGCCTGAATCTAGCTTTAATTTGATTCTTTTGTTTATAATTTCTACGACTACGTTTTTTTTTATGTTCACTACTTTTTCATGTTCCCTTCTGGGAGATCTAACCCTGATTCTCTTTCCTTTTATAGTTCTACAATGAGAACTTTTGTGTCCCATACTATTACATACTGAACAGATTTTATATCAATAGAGGCAGTCTTTATACCAGTGAAAAGCTTCACATCTATAACACGGGCTAGGAGGAGGTTTTTCCTTAATTGTTTTGATTTTTTTAGGGGAGTGCAAAATTGTGTATTTCTGTTTTGATTTTCTTTGGGGAGGTTTGAAAATGTCTTTTTGTTAACTTTGCGTACGTGTGCAATTACCGATTTTTCTATGTCCCGGAGTCTTTCTTGAAACTTAAACATCTCTGACAATCTTTGGCTAGCTTCTGTAATGTTAGTTCCGGTTCGTTTTGAAGTTTTGTCACTATTCTCCTTCTTATTTTGGAGTCTTTTATTGAGACTAGTCCCTGAACGAATATTAAACATTTGGAATTGTCTGAATAGAGCTTTGATAGTTTGACATCGTCGCAGTGTTTATTTACAATTGCTGCAAACGTGGTGTAATTTTCGTCGTCTTTTTTTGTAAAGTCAAAACATTTCCACCTTTTATAAAAAGTGACGTCTTCGGGCTGAAAAGTTCCGCTAAGCACTTCACAGCTTCTTAGTCATTTGGGGAATATATAGTCCACTAACTTTGTATATTCAAACGCTCCTAGTATTTTTTAATAATAACTTCAATTTCTTTGAGTCTGACCATGTTCCGCAGTCGGTTTTAAAAATATCTTCGTATCTCCAAAAGTAGTCTTCGAAAGTTTTATCCTAGTCAGGAGAGTATGTGAAATTTTCAATTGAGTTTCATATTGCGTTCTGAGAAAATTTAGACTCTTTTCCGCTATTCTGTTCTTTGTTTTTTTATATCTTTTAGTATCAATTCTTGTAATTCCATGTGTCTTGTTTCATTTTTTTTGCTGCATTTCTATTTGTTTCTCTTCCAATCTTTGTTGGAATTCGAATTTTTTTTTTTAATAGTACAACAATTGCTGCTTGGAAATCTCTTATTTTTTTCATTTACTTCTGTGAGAAGGGGAAAAGAAAATCTTTTTTTTCTTTTATGTATTTGATTAAAACAATTTTAAAATTACTAGCACCATCTTTGCAATAATATTTTGGAACTGAAATAAGAATCTTCGAAGTTTACTCAGCCGTTTATAGTTTTTTCAATCCATTAAAAGCTTCCAATCAATGGCAAACGTAAGCAAAAAGAAAAATAATATTGCGCAATAACAGAATATAGAAAATATTGCAGCTCTACGAATAATCTTTGGTCATTGTGTTCACTTCTCGAGCCTTCAATTCAAATCATCCTTGGATGGACTATTCTGCAAGCAGCTAAAGGAAAGTCTGAGTTTTCTCATCAGAAAAAATTAAACTATACAGTGACATACTTTCCCGAAATCTACAACTTCTACAAGGACTTATTATCGGTGGGAAAAGAAAAACGTAAAATCGTATGGAGATCCAAAGACGCATTGACATGGCCAAATATGCATTTCAGAAGCTAACCAGAGTACTGAAAATCAGGAAAATATTATTAAAAACAAACAAAGAAAATGCTGGATTGCTATGCGATGTTTGTACTTCTGTATGAAATTGAATGCTAAATCATCGCATCAAAGATAAAAGAGAGACTTCTGGCAGCAGGAATGTGGTTTTACAGAAGGATGCTAAGGATACTATGAACGGAGAACGTGTGCAACGATGAGGTGTTTGAATGGATGCAAACCAGACGAAAACACTAAATATCAGGAAGAGACAAATGTGATTACTGGGACACGTAATGAGGAAGAATGACAAGAGATCCCAAGAAAAAATATATCGAGAGCGACAAGAAACAGAGCCAAGTGGAAGTCCATGATCTCACACGTCCTGAAAAGAGACGACACGTGAGGAAGATTATCGGAGGACAATATGAGGTAGACAGATAGTTGTTAATAAACTCGGAAAGAAAATAAAAAATCAACTCTTGACACATAAGAACAAACTTTTGACAGGGCATAAAATAATGATTTGTTTATTTAAACTATTAAGAAACACATTTTTATTACATTAATTCTTTGAGCATATATCGAATGTTGAAATGCAGGGACGTTGCTATGTTGGTATATATAAGCGTCTATATCAATACTCAGATAAATGGCATGTTAGTCAACGCGAAAGAGTTGCTGTCGTTTTATCAATATATAGATTTTGTTAGCTTATCACTTAATGATTACATTTATCTTTTAAAGATAAATGAAATAATCATATTTTATTATATTATTAGCAACTCATATTTTTAACTTTTTTAAATTTTTTATGATAGATGGTTAAACTTATATAATTTAGATATTTCTTTATATAATTCGCTACTGCGTATTATAATTTCTTGATTATTGATCAAGAAATGCACGATTAAGTTCCTTCTGGCAGGAATGGAAATATCACTTTAATACGACCCAATTGCCGCTGCATGAAATGTAATAATAAAAGAAAAAAAAAGAATCTATATGGCTTCTTTCGCAAGGGTCAGCTATACAGATAATTCATAGGGACAAAATTAAAATTTAACAAGAATTAATAGAAATCAAAAGAATATAGGGAAACATGCCTGTGTGTAAAGTTGTGTGCGATGTATGCAATATGAGAATCGAAAAAATTACTTTCGTCCGATGTCTGAAATTCCAAATATATTTTTCTGCTTTCTCTCTCTCCCTCTCCCTCTCTCTTCCTCTCTCTCATATTTAACTTTTCTCTTTTCCCTTTTTCTTCAGTTCAGTACTTTTCTCTTTTTTTACTCGATTGTGAGTGTCATTTAACTAAAAGTATTTGCTTATTTTTAAAGTTACAATCTTTTGTTGCCAAGTGATGTTCCTTTCGTCTTAGCAGATTTCGACAGAATAAAATTATCTCTCTGTTGTAAAAATTCAACATTGAGTTGACTAAAGTGTTCTCATTCTTCTTAAACACTTAAAAAATGAGAACACTATTAGGCATGGATGTTTTTTTTTTAAAAAAACAAACATCCATGCCTAATAGTGATTAACGCAATTGATGAGGCACCATTTAGTTTCCTTTTTGTTTATTATACAATCGAATAATTTATTCATATTCTTCATGGGATTCATTTGGATGACTTGGATAAAACATTCAGCCTCTTTATTTTGTAACCTCTGAATCTGTGGGTTACATGAAAAAAAAAAGTTTTCATGTTCAAATGTCTACAATTTAACTTAACTCGTAATATATGTGATTCAATCTCTTCGTTAAGCGACCTCTTATTTAATGGTAACATGAGAAGGATCATTCATTGCTCGCATTTCAACTGATTAGGCGTATTTCTTCCATGCAAATATTTCTATTGGGTTACCTGATCCCACACGCGTGATGTGCTATTTTTAGCCATCAGCAGATCTTCTTTTCATAAGTCATTATTTAACTTTACATGCATTATATTAATTGTTAATTTTGTAAGATTATCAGAGAGAGGGAGAGGCAAAGAGTAGTTATCACAGAGAGAAAAAAGAATTATAGTTTATAGAGAGTAGGTATTGTCATCATGCGGGTGTTAAGGAGGAATAAGAGAGAGTAACAAATTGTATAATGAAAGAAAAAATTAGTGTATCTTATTGTTTTTTATTTTCATTTTAATACTATCGAAAATGAAAATCAGGTTTCTTGA